>CM052893.1:57757804-57775660 GCA_028534135.1 Potos flavus
GGATCACTACATTTGTATCTTTAGGGTAAATACCCAGTAGGGTGATTGCTGGGTCGTAGGGTAGCTCTATTTTCAACTTTTTGAGGAACCTCCATACTGTTTTCCAGAGTGGCTGTACCAGCTTGCATTCCCACCAACAGTGTAGGAAGGTTCCCCTTTCTCCGCATCCTCGCCAAGATCTGTCGTTTCCTGACTTGCTAATTTTAGCCGTTCTGACTGGTGTGAGGTGGTATCTCACTGTGGTTTTGATTTGTATTTCTCTGATGCCGAGTGATGTGGAGCACTTTTTCGTGTATCTGTTGGCCATTTGGATGTCCTGTTTGCAAAAATGCCTGTTCATATCTTCTGCCCATTTCTTGATCGTATTATTTGTTCTTTGGGTGTTGATTTTGAGAAGTTCTTTATAGATTTTGGATACTAGCCCTTTATCTGATATGTCATTTGCGAATATCTTCTCCCATTCTGTCGATTGTCTTTTGGTTTTGTTGACTGTTTCCTTTGCTGTGCAAAAGCTTTTGATCTTGATGAAGTCCCAATAGTTCATTTTTGCCCTTGCTTCCCTTGCCTTTGGTGATGTTTTCTAGGAAGAAGTTGCTGCGGGATAATTTTTTTTTTTTTTTTTTAGATTTTATTTGTTTATTTGACAGGGAGGAGAGAGATCACAAGTAGGTAGGGGGGGGAGGCGGAAGCAGGCTCTCCGCTGAACAGAGAGCTCGATGTGGGGCTCGATCCCAGGACCCTGAGATCATGACCTGAGTCGAAGGCAGAGGCTTTAACCCACTGAGCCACCCAGGCACCCCGCTGCAGGATAATTCTTAATGTTGAGCACCCGTTTCCACATAGCTGCTGGCCATTTGTATGTCTTCTTTGACATATCCAGATACTGTGCCCATTTTTCAATTGGATCGTTTGTTTTGATATTGCGTTATATGAGTTCTTTATATATTTTGGATATTAACCTCATATAACTTACAGTTACTTTCCCTCATTCTGTAGGTTGCTTTTCATTTTGTTGGTGGTTTCCTTTGCTGTAGAAAAAAAGCTTTTTAGTTTAAGGTAGTCCCACTTACTTATTTTTGCTTTTGTCACCTTTGTTTCTGGTGTTAAACCCAACAAATCATCACCAACACTGACATCAAGGAGCTTACCCCCTGTGTTTTCTTCTAGGAACTTCATAGTTTCAGGTCTTAACCTTTCAAGTCTGTGATCCTTTTCAAGTTGATTTTTGTCTGTGGTGTGTAATAGGAGTTCAGTTTGATTCTTTTCAAGTGGCTGTCCACTTCCCTCACCATTTATTGGAGAGACAGACAGTTCTCCTTTGTATATTCTTGGCTCCTTGGTCATAAATTAATTGACTGTTTGTGCTGGTGTTTATTTCTGGGTTCTCTCTTCTGTTCTATTCATATGTGTGTGTGTTACTATGCCAATACCATACTATTTTGATTACGGTAGCTTCGTAGTATAGCTTGAAATCAGGAAGTGTGGTTCCTCCAGCTTTTTTGTTCTTTCTCTATTGCTTTGGTCTTTTGTAATTCCACACAAATTTTGGGCTTGTTTGTTCTATTTCTGTGAAAATGCCACTGTAATTTTGATAGACATTGCATTAAATCTGTAGATTGCTTTGGTAGCATGGACATTTTAACAGTACCCTTCCTGCCCTTTAACATGGATTATCTTTCAGTTAATTATGCTTCTTCAGTTTCTTTTATCAATAACTTATAGTTTTTAGTGTACAAGTCTTTCACCTTTTTGGTTAAATTTGTTCCTAGATATTTTATTCTTTCTGCTGCTTTTGCAAATGGGATTGTTTTCTTAATTTCTCTCTCTGAAAGTTCATTTATTAAGATTTGTTTTATGACCTAACATGTGATCTGTCTTGGACAATGTTCCATGTGTGCTTGAGAAGAATGTGTATTCTATTGCTTTTGGATGGCATGTTCTGTATAAGTCTTAAGTGTGTTTGATTAGAAGCCTACCCCTTGAGGCCATGCCTGCGAAGGTAAGTTAATAGGCGTGGTTCATGGAGTGACTGGGCATTTCTTTCCACTGCCGGTGAGCTGCTGGACGGTGGGCAGGCACCTGGTTAAAATGTGTTTCTCTGTTTGTTACAGTCCTGTAATAAACAGGTGAATGTAAGTGTTTGCATGAGTTCTGTGAACCGCTCTTGTGTATCAGTCGGGTGCCAGGAGGGGGGTCATGGGGACCCCTGCTTTGCAGCCAGAGAGGGCAGAAGTTGTGAGTATATAAGGACCTAGTGCTTGTGATTGGCATCCACAGTGGAGGGGGGAGCGGTCTGGGGGGACTGAGCCCTTAGCCAGTGGGATCTCGTGCAGCACCGGTAGTGTCGGAATTCAGTTACATTGTAGCACACCCAGCTGGTGTCACAGAGAGTTGTTCGGTGTGGGGTAAAACGCCACACACTTGGTCACCAGAAGCGTCAGAAGTAGAGTGTTCTGTGTAAAAATAAAGGAGACACACAGGAGAGAAACTCACAGTAGGAAAGAAGTGGGTTGTTTTTTCTCTTTTCTTTTTGTTTGTCTTTTGTTTTCTACATAGGAAAAAAACTGGGTTGTTTTCCTGAACAGGAACAT
Organism: Potos flavus; assembly: GCA_028534135.1. Taxonomy (NCBI): domain Eukaryota; kingdom Metazoa; phylum Chordata; class Mammalia; order Carnivora; family Procyonidae; genus Potos; species Potos flavus. The sequence goes on from CM052893.1 coordinate 57,760,396, forward strand.
AAAACACACTTTATAGTATATATATCATACTGAATAATTTTCTAGCTAGGCCAACTAATGTGTATTTTTTAATAAAAATTTGGTTAAGTTTTTCTGAAGGCTTATCTATATTAACTTTTATAGGAAATTTTTCTAAACTTAAGACATTTAGAACATTATGCCGGTTAAAGAATATTTACTTCCAGTTTGCACAAGTATAGCCTATGAACTTGAGGGTTATAGAAAGAAAAGGTCTTTATCAGACATACATTAAAGATACAATATTTATTACACTTAAATCAATTTGTTCAGTCTTAGTGACTAATTCTTACTTTGCTGGTCTTGAGTTAAGCAGTCTACTTGCATAAGTTGGTTTGTTCCTAGATAAAAATGCCCTGGAAACTCGACTTCTGACCTTCTTTACAGTCGTAACAGGTGTCTGTCAGAGGTGACGCCTCCAGCTGATATTGAGGAACCCGCAGCCCTAATTCTGTCCCTGATGGTGTCTTTGGTCACAAATGACTGATGCCGCCCTTCACTGAAACCGTTTTGATGTTTCTCTTAGCTGTCTGTTTTTACTTGAAGCTGAGGCTTTTGGCCAATTGTATGGAAAAACCAGGAAACACTTTTAGATGGTAAGAGTGGTGGCTTTGGTCACCTCTTAAATTACCAGTGACCTCATAACTAACGGACACAGAGTCCTCAGTGTAGTCGCTCATACAGATTTAACCAGAAGTTCCTCAGCGAATGAAGACATGTCATGGACAATTCTCTAAACTCTTCCAGCAGAGCCCGTAAAACCATTGCCATGATTGTCACCACATGACAAGGGTCTCCAAATCTGGAAGAAAAAGAAAGAAAGAAAAATCTTGATGAAAGGATATAATTTTGACAGTTATTTCAGTCCTTTACAGGAACATTAATATGCTTTTCTCCAAACTTAGAAATTTCCAACAGATAAAACATAATTCACATTAATAAAATACGACTTACCTTTTGTTAACCTAGGAACTTGAACAACTTTTGATTTTCAGGTTCTCTTCACGTTATTTGTTTGCCAAACAGGACAGATTTTAGGATACTGATATGTTCATTAAAGTCTGGATTCTGCCAGAAATCCCCTTATCCTCTCTTTGAGAAGGTGCTGGAACAAGCCCTCGGTGTGACTCAGCAGCTGTTCAGGAAACTTAGAAGGAGATATCTTAGTGGTTTCATTATTTGGGTCTTGGGGCCAAGATTAGAGATGACAAGATTTGAGAATTAGGTAATAAATGCCTGAAGTCAAGACATGGTTATAGACCACATTTAAGATAAACATCATAACCATTAACAATCATTATTAGAAATGTTTGTTCGTCTTTCGTTTTCTACATAGGAAGGAAAAAACTGGGTTATTTTTTTGAACAGGAACTCATTTTTTCTATTTTTTCTTAAATATTTGTATACTTTTTCTCCCATGCAATGGTGGATTTGCCTGTTTGAATTTAATATCTTGGCATTGCATTTACATGATAAATTATTAAAACTAGGGGCGCCTAGGTGGCTCAGTCGTTAAGTGTCTGCCTTCAGCTCAGGTCATGATCCCGGTGTCCTGGGATCGAGCCCCATATCAGGCTCCCTCCTCAGCGGGGAGACTGCTTCTCCCTCTCCAGCTCCCCCGTGCTTATGTTCCCTCTCTCGCTATCTCTCTCTCTCTCTCTCTCTAATAAATAAATAAATAAAATCTTATAAAAAATAAAATTAATAAAATTAAAATTCTGATTTTATTTTAAAAAATTATCAAAACTAATAAACTACCAAAGAGAGGGAAAGCTTGCCACAAATACTGAATGGGTTGCATTTATAAATAGAGCGTAATGAAAGGCAGATTACTTTCTTTTGATAAGAAAAGCACAAGGATTTTTTCATTTACACAAGTGTACATAGAAATAGTCTCATTTTGCAGCTTAAGCCATTGGTCAGAAGTAAACACCTGTCACCGAAACTTACTATTTAGCTTCCTCTGTGTTGTGGCAGTTCTATATCTGAACTGGTTACTTTCATCGCTACAGATTTTAGTGTCACACATGCAGTGAATACCATGGAAAATGGCTAGGAGTATCCAGAATCTCCAAGACAAACTGACAAAAAGAGCCCCATTCTCTCTCCGTTGACCACTCTGCACAGCTCCCGTGGAACAGAGTACTGGAAATTGAGAGAAAGTCCTATTCTGTTTATCACCACCAAGGAAATCAGAGGTCATGCCTAAAATTAGAACCAAAATCAGAGGTGGCCAAGAACCAGGAGACAGATTTCTCACATGAGCGTCCTATTCTTAGCGGTGCCGCAAGTCCTGGACATGAGCGTTGCAGAATCAGGGGTGAAGTTGTGTTTGGTATAGAATCTCTTGGGAATTGACGGGAGGTGTGATCAGGGGGCTTGTGTTTCGTTTGGTAGGTTGAGGACTACCACTCTGCTGGTGACCCTGGATTTTTTTGTAGTTTTGTGTGTTCGCTCTTCTCGGGGTGCCCAGTATTGCCGTCCCTGACCGCCGTTTGTCACCTGCTTGCTGACCCTCGGGGAAGCAGGGTGAAATGTCAGGTTTGTCTCCATTCCTGTTGTCACTAAATGGAAACTTTTATGTTCTCCGTTTAATTTGCTTGGGTAAAACTTGACTCTAATAAAGTGTAGACCAAATTTTCCCTGATACAGACTGCTTGGCTCTAGATATAGTTGTTTTCTTACCCTATTTGACTTTGATTCATGATGATGAAATACAATTTTTAGTGGAACTTTAAAAATTCACATCTCTGGGCCGCCTGGGTGGCTCAGTCGTTAAGCGTCTGCCTTCGGCTCAGGACATGATCCCGGGGTCCTGGGATTGAGCCCCACATCAGGCTGCCCACTCGGTGGGAAGCCTGCTTCTCCCTCTCCCTCTACCAGCTCCACCTGCTGTGTGCTCACTCTCTCTCTCTGATTGATTGATTGATTGATTGATAAATCTTTTTTAAAATTTCACATCTCTGTTCACAGTTATTTTTGTTTTTTTTAAATGAGAAAAGTGGGTTTTTTAGATAGAATAATCTCATATCTTTCCTTTTCTTCTTTGAAACTGTTTCCCAAACTCTTTGCCGGTGTTCTAACCACTTGGCATGACCTCATTCACAATTTTTGACCTTGTCTATACTCCTTCACCCTCCTTTTATTTGGTCTAATTCTTTGGTCCCATTCCAGTTGTGATCTTCTACTAGATACTTATTTCCTCTGCCTGGTCTTCCTCTGTTTCCTAGATCCTGTCATTGCCAAGACCCAATAACACTTACAACTGAGCCGAATATCACTTCCTTAGAAAAGCCTACCTAGTTACTCTCTGTTCATCACATTTTAATTATTGGCCTAGCATTTACCATTTTCTGATTTTTTTTTTCTGTTTTCTTAGTTTTTCTTACCTCCTATTGTCTGTGTACCTGAGAACAGTGTAAACTGTCTTATTCGCTACTGTCTCTTAGCGCTTAGAACAGGACCTGGAGGGGCACCTGGGTGGCTCAGTTGGCAAAGCATCTGCCTTCAGCTCAGGTCATGATCCCAGAGTTCTGGGATCAAGTCCCCTGCCAGGCTCCCTGCTCAGTGGGGAGCCTGCTTCTCCCTTTCCCTCTGCCCCTCCCCCTGCTTGTGTGTGTGTGTGCGCGCGCACTCTCTCTCTCTCTCTCAAATAAATAAAATCTCCAAAAAAAAAAAAAAAAAAAAGACAGCACTTGGACTTAGTGCTCAGTAATTGTTGAATAAATAAATGATCCAGTAGAAGGAACCAGTGTTCAAATTTAAGAACTTCAGGTTCTACAAATAACTTACTTTTGGGGGCCTCAGTTTTCTCACCTCCAGAATGTGTATTAGTATACATATTTGTTACAAGATAGAATAGACTTGTTTTTAAAAAGCCAGTATATTGTGATTCATAGGGAAAAGAAATACATCAGCCTTGCCTTATTTACTGGAACTTGAAGGCAAAATAAAATCCGAGTAGAATAAGTGAGCCTCTCCTGAAACCCTTTTTTCTCTTTCTTCGTTTCCTTTTTCTTTCTTTCTTTTTTTTCCCCTTTTATGTATTTGTGAAATGTCTTAAGACTGATCTCATACCAAATACTAGAAACACAGACCAGTAAGACAAGTAGAAGAGGTAAGTCTATGGAGACATTGTGGGATAAAATAAAAAGAACAGTGAGTAGGAGCTGGGCAAGAAACTTGAGGTTTTTGTCTTCAATCTCCTTAGTAGCTACTAAAATTAAGACAAGTAATTTGAATTCATATAGCATCTCTGTTCAAATCTGTAAACTAGAGCTAGCATTACTTCTTACCTACTTCATAGGATTGACATAGGATTGACAAATGATAATATGTGAAAGTACTTCATAAACTGTAAATCATCAGGGACACACGGCTGGCTCAGTTGATGAAGCTTGCAACTCTTGATCCCGGGTTTGTAGGTTCAAGCCCCACACTGGGTATTGAGCTTACTTAAAAGCTTTTTTTTAAAAATGGAGGCACCTCGGTGGCTCAGTTGATTAAATATCCGACTCTTGATTTCGGCTCAGGTCGTGATCTCAGGATCATGTGATCAAGCCCCGAGTCAGGCTCCACACTCAGCGAGGGGGTCTGCTTGTCCCTCTCCTTGTGCTCCTCCCCCCCACGGGCCCCCCCCACTCTTGTGCGCTATCTCTCTCAAATAAATGAATAAATAAGTAAAATCTTAAAAAAATAAATTGTGAAAATAATGCATACATACTATAAATCATTGGCCAAGTATAAGGTAATTATTATGATCAGATCTGAAATTTAAGTTCCTCTTGCAAAACTGCTGGAAAATGCTAACATGGCTCTTTTTTATGTATAATTCCTAAAAGACAATTCCAAAAATACAGATTCTAAAAATACGTGAATGTATTTGATATCCCTCCCCCAAAAAATATGCATTTAAAATTTAAGCTACTATTAAAACAAATGTATTTTTTTAAGATTGTATCTATTTATTTGACAGAGAGGGAACACACACAGGGGGAGGAGGAGAGGGAGAAGCAGTCTCCCCACTGAGCAGGGAGCCCAGTGCGGAACTCGGTCCCAGGACCTTGGGATCATGACCTGTGCTGAAGGCAGACGCTTAACCAACTGAGCCACTCAGGCACCACAAAACACTCTTGATAGAGGATCTATTTTCTTTATTTGACCACAGGAAGAGATTTCATTGCGTCTGATTATTTTCCATTCTTTTCTGATCACAGCCCAAAGAGCCGATTGATCCAATTAAAGAAGGAGAAGCTGGAATACACTCCTGGAGAGCATGAGTATGGATTGTTCCCCGCCCCCATTCATGTTGGTGAGTACGCAGCGTGTATAATAGATTGCTGAGACGAAACCGTATTTCTTGAGTTTAGATGAAATGTTTTCGCGTTCTTATTATTTCTGCATCTCCAATGGGGTCGAGCTCTTTCTTTACCATTTAATTTATACTCGTTCTGAAGAATTCTGCAAATTCTTTGCTATCTCGGAGTCACAATGACATAAATCTTTCTTATCCTTTCTTACCCTTTTCTTACCCTTTCTTACCCAAGTTTCAATAATAAAAAAACCCTGTGTCTGTAGCATCTGATTCCCTGAGTGTGTCATCTGGGAAACCCAGCTATTCACCCCTTCAGTTTCAAATGTTTTCCATGTTCAGAAAGAGATGATTTACGGGTATGTAATAATCAACGGAAGAGAGCCCACTACTTTTCCTGATCCTTTTTCTGCTTGAAAATTGAGCAAGGCTTATCCTTCTGTTCATTTTAGGGAGAAATGTCAAGGCTTTATTTAGCATTGGGGTAATAGTGGCTGCTGGCATCCTGCTGTTGGGCTTACCAGATAAGTAAAAGGTACCTGGAAGTCATTCTGGATCCCTCCCGTCCTCCCAGAGCCACATCCAGTCCATCCCTCCGAGTTCTGCCGTTGCCGTCCGTGCGGTCCATCCCCCTCATCTGTGGGTCCCATTGTCGCTCTCAAGTACACCCCACACGTGCCTTCGGCTCAGACTCCTGCAGCAGCCTTCTGGTACATGTGTCCGTTTCCATTCCTGTTCCCCTCCACTTCACTGTCCACACAGTACGAAAAGAAATCTTATAACTTAAACTAGATTATACTTAAAACCTTACAGTGTCTTACTGTTAGAGTAAACTGTAAGCTCCTTACTATAGCTTTTAAGTATGACCTTGTCCCCGGGGGCGCCTAGGTGGCTCAGTTGGTTAAACATCTGATTCTTGATTTTGGCTCAGGTCATGATCTCAGGGTCCTGGGATTGAGCCCCTCATCAGGCTCCATACTCACCGGGGAGTCTGCTTTAAAATTCTCTCTCCCTCTGCCCCTCGCCCCCAAATAAATAAACAAATAAATATTTAAAAGGAAAAAAAAAAAAAGGAAAAAAAGACCTGGTCCCTAACAACCAGGTCTCCCCATCATCCCTCCCCATCATCCCTGTCTCTCTGTTCCCATCACTCCCTTACCTGCTATTTGATGTCTTGCTGGTCTTCTCTCAGGTCCTAGAACAGCCTAAGGCCTTTCCCGCCAGAGTATCAGTATGCTTATTATTCCCACTGCCTAAAAAGCTATTCTTACTCTTCCCATGGCTGGTTTCTTATCCTTTAAGGACGAGTTTAATGTCAATATCCACTAAATGTCATTTTCTTTAAAATTGTTTTCCTGATTGTCGCACCAAAGAGGGTCCCTCCCTTTACTCTATATCACAGCACCCTGTTCATTTCTTTCTATAATCCATGATTACTTTGTTTCCTCGTTGGTTATCTGTCTCCCTCATTCGATTATAAGCTTCAGGTCCAGGATCATTTGTCTCCCTTATTCTCCTTTGATTTCCTAGTGGCTGGGTACATAATAGAAGTTTAACAAATACATGTACAAATGCAAGTAAAGGAGGAGAAATCAGAATGACCTAGTCAATTGGAGGTGGCAGGAGCAGCTTCTTTACACTGTAGATGTAGACCCTGTGCATTACAGTGTTCTCTTTAAACTCTGACTCTCTTGATCCTCATGACTGTGGGACTCTTCTCTGTGTTATGATTATCGAATCCCCTTTTTCTCCCCAGAGGACCCCGCACCAGCAGTGTATTTATTTAAAGGAGCGAGCATAGACGACACGTTCTGCAGTAAAGATTAGTTTCCTTGAATTATTCTGTACTGGGTGGAAGGAGAATGGTTTAACTCCAACATGAAGTTCCAAGGTGTAGTTCTCTTACCTTAATGAAGGTAAGAGTAAGTTCCACATTCTCTGGGATTACCGCCAAGCTTCTTCTGAATGAGCGTTGCGTTGTTACAGTGATGTCAAAGCACTGGAAGCTGACTCTCAGCAGATTTAGCTGTTTCCTGGAATCTGGTAACGATAAATAGGCTTAGAAAATAGGTCATTTAAAAGACCCGTTTAAAGGAAAATATGACCATTTGGGTCTTACTGGTTTTGTCCTGGCTGGGATCTAACCTAAGTCTTTGAATGAAGCTCTAACTATCCAAGGGGATGAAAGTGGTGGTTCACTCCAAGGAAGATAGGAAGCATAATAGGCCAATATTTCTCTCACATCTCTGGCACAAATAGAGGTTAAGAGGTCCAGAATAGAAATGCCTTAATTTAAATAAAGATTTTATCTCCACATTCCCATTTTAATGTCCCACTAAGACTTAATTGTACTCAGTGGTCTGCAAAGTGAGTAAATAATGGAAAAACCTATTCAAGTGTAGTGGGTCTTTTTCCCTGTGAAACAGGGTTTAAAATCAGGCTGTTAGAGGAGAGATTTTTTTTTTTTTCCTGGACAGTGCTATTTCGTTGTTCAAATAATATTTTATGATTAGGATAGGGTGGTGGGCCAGTCAGTTATTCTGAGCAGGTCGTTTCCAGTATCATGTAAGTACAGAGCATGACTTTGAGTCAGCCAGACCTGGGTTCATCTCTGTCTTTGCTGTATTGGTTATAGGAATAAAGTAGTTATAGAAATAAAATAATAATGCTTCTTACCACTGGTAAGAGTCAGAATCAACAAACAGAAAATCATGTTTATCATAAACGTTTCAGTAAGGAAATCAGGTTTCTTTATCTCATTAGAGAAGTGCATTTCAAATAAAATTTTACTTTTCATAATACTTATCAAAATGTATATTATACCCTTAAATTTACTGTCAATTGATTTTTGATGAGAGTGCCATGACGTTGAATGAGGAAAGCATGGTATTTTCAGTAGGTGGTTCTGTGATAAGTGGATATACACATACAAAAGGTTGAAGTTGGACCCTTGCCTCACACCATATAAAAAAATTAACTCAAAATGGATCATCAACCTAAATATAACAGCTAAAACTATAAAACTCTTGAAGAAAACATAGGAGGAAATCTTCATGACTTTGGATTGGGCAATAATTTCTTAGCTATAACACCAAAATCCTATGCAACAAAAGAAAAAGTCACAAATTGAACTTGGTCAATATTTAAAACCTCTGTGCTTCAAAAAAACACCACCAAGAAAATGAAAAACAATGCACAGAATGAGAGAAATATTTGCAAATTATGTATCAAGAGACCTGTATCCAAAAACCCAAAGAACCGTTTAGACTCAATATTTAAAAGACAAACAATACGATGTAAGTGTGTAAATTATTTGAATAGACATTTCTCCAGAAGAGTTATACCCATGGCCAATATACATGTGAAAAGAGGCCCAACATCATTAGTCATTAGGGAAATGGAAATCAAAACTGTAATGAGATACCACCTCACACCCACTAGGATGGCTTTAATTAAAGGATTGATGCACAATGTGAAGAAATTGGAAACTTCATACATTGCTGATGAGAATGTGAAGTGGTGTAACCCTCTTTGGAAAACATTTTGGCAGTTTCTCAAAGAGTTAAACATGTAGTTTTACCATATGACCCAGCAGTTCTGCTGGTAGGTATCTACCCAGTAGAATCGAAAACATTATGTCCACACTAAAATTTACACAGAAATGTTCATAGCGCGGCGCCTGGGTGGCTCAGTGGGTTAAAGCCTCTGCCTTCGGCTCAGGTCATGATCTCAGGGGCGTGGGATCGAGCCCCGCATCGGGCTCTCTGCTCAGCGGGGAGCCTGCTTCCCCCTCTCTCTCTGCCTGCCTCTCTGCCTACTGGTGATCTCTCTCTCTGTCAAATAAATAAATAAAATCTTTAAAATAGATATCTATATATATGTAGCAGCAGTATTCATAACAGCCAACAGGGGGAAGCAACCCAAGTTTCCCACAGTGGGTAAAATGGGTTAACAAAACGGTCTGTGCATACAATGGGATGTTCTTCGGCAGTAACAAGAAATGAGGTACTGAGGGTCACCTGGTGGCTCAGTCTGTTAAGCTTCTGCCTTGGGCTCAGGTCATGATCCCAGGATCTTGGGATTGAGCCCCACGTCGAGCTCTACTGCTCAGTGGGGAGTCTGCCCCCCCTGCTTGTACTCTCTCATTCTGTGTCAAATAAATAAATAAAACCTTAAAAAAAAAAAAAAAAGGTGAGGTACCGAGACAGGTAACAACATGGATGAAGTGTGAAAACATTACACTGTTTAAAGGATAGGCACAAAATGCCATGTGCTTTATGATTCCTTTTTTTTTTCTTTTTAAGATTTATTTTTTAAGTAATCTCCATACCCAGCGTGGGGCTCAAACTCACAACCCTGAGATCAAGAGTCACACGCTCCCATCGACCGAGCCAGCCAGGTGCCCCAAAATCTGGAATTCTTTTTTAATTAGGTCCCCACCTTTCTCATTTTAATAGGGAGGGTTTGGTTTGGTTTGGTTTGAAGATTTTATTTATTTGACAGAGAGGGAGAAGCAGGCTCCCCGCTGAGCAGGGAGCCCGACACGGGGCTCGATCCCAGGACCCTGAGATCATGACCTGAGCTGAAGTCAGACGCTTAACGACTGAGCTACCCAGGCGCCCCGAGAAGGGGTTTTTTTTAAATAGATTTTATTTATGACAACATTTTATTTGATGTATTATTTTTTAAATAAGCTCTATGCCCAGTGTGGGGCTTGAACTCAAGACCCTGAGATCAAGAGTTAAACTCTGTACTGACTGCCAGCCAGGCACTCCTCTAGAGATTTATTTTAAGGTCTCAGTTCACACCGCCTTGGCGACTGACAAGTCCAGAATCTACAGGGCAGGCCGGCAGCTGGAAACCCAGAGGAGGGTTGACTTCTCAGCTCTAGGAGTCAGAGGTCAGTCTACTGATAGAATTCCCTGTGGAGGTCAGTCTTTTTTCTTACTAAGGCCTTCAACTGTTTGAATGAATCCCACCCACACAATCTAGTGATTTAAATGTTAATTTCATCTAACAATTACCTTCACAGACACATCTAGAATGTTTGACCAACTATATGTGTACTGTAACCTAGCCAAGTTGATACAGAAAATTAACCATCACCAGAGCTCCATGTGCTAAAACCCACTGCATAGTATCCTTAAAAAGAATGTATTTTATGGTATGTGAATTATGCCTCAGAAAAGCTGTTCTCTTGAAAGTGTAGTTACGTTGTTTTAATCAGGCATATATTAATCAAAATTATAGTGATAGACCTAATGCAAAATAGAAATTTTAATGTTTTGAGTCTGACAGAGACAGGTATTTTTTTTCTTATTTAAATTCAATTAATTAACATATAATGTGTTACTAGTTTCAGGAGTAGAGGTCAGTGATTCATCAGTCTTATTATCATACGCAGTGCCCATGACATCACGCGCCTTCCTTAATGTCCATCACCCAGCTACCCCATCCCTCACAGGTGCTTTTAAATGTGAAATGAAACACTTTTGTATGGAGTAAGGGGATAGGTTCAAATAAAATAACTTTAAGCATGAAAAAATATATAGTATTGAAACAAAATCCTCTGGAATAAGTGGAATAGAGATAATGTTCAAAGACAGGAAATTATTTAAATCTCTAAGTGTTAAAGAAGAGAATATTCCTTTTTTAATGAATAATGGTAAGTATTAAATCTTTATAGTATGCAGATTCATCATTTTAAAATGATAAAACCATAAATTACATCATTTGCAGGGGTGGGGCGACTGGCTGGCTCAGTCTTTAGAACATGGGACTCTTGATTTCGGCCTCATGAGTTCAGTACCCTTGTTGGGTGTAGAGATTACCTAAAAATAAAATCTTTTGAAGAAAAAAAAAAAGTATAAGGGGATTCATAGTTTTTCAGAATTCTTCTGGGGAGTATGGGAGCAAAAAGTGTGAGGACACGGTCTTTCATATTTGGCTTTTAGAATCAGGCCACAATTCAGATTCTGCCTCCACCAGTTACTACCTATCTGACCTTGGGCAAGTGACACATCTCAAGGCTTCATATTCTTTATTGTAAAATTGAAATTAATATGAATATTCAATAAAATAATGCATGTAAGATACGTAACACATTACCTAGCGCATAGTAATCATTTCATAAAACATAACTACTGAATCAGAGTTGTTTTTTATGGTAGAATACCAGTCAACAAAAATCTGTTACTTAGTACATAGCTGTTACCTCTGGCAGTTATTGAATATATTATATTGCCTTTTCTTGCTGAGCTCAGAAAATGATTCAGAATTCTTTTTAACACAGCTCTTCTTGGTTGCAACTCCTAGTCATTGAGACTTATGCCAGATCTTGTCTGCTTTTCCTGATACATGGAGAGAACATAGGCCTTTATGTGCAAAATTGATTAAAATAGCAGACCTAAGACTTCTGTTCTGAAAAGCCCTGCTCGCAAGGTGGGGCATTGGCCGGCATCTGGGAACTTGAATAGCAAACATTTTCCTCTGTCAATATAAAGCTCTCCTGAATGGGCAAGTGTCTTACTGTGTCTGCTGTGTATAAACCGTATGGTTTCTGCCGAACACCTGCTTTCATTCGAACACTCTGGAATTTGGTACATTGTAGAGAGTAGCTGTATGATCAGCCACTGATCAAAACCTTGGGCACCCAGTTTGTAATGAGCATCCTTGATAGACATTTCACATCTGTCGTCCCAGTGTATTGCCGAAGATTACATCCTGTGTGACTCCACTGGGGGAGAATTCGTATAAGCTTGGGCCTCATTTCCTCCCTGTTGTGCCCGGTGCACTTTTCCCCTTTACTGACTTTGCTTCGTATGAAGTACAGCTGTGAGCGTGAGCACACACTGAGTCCTGTGAGTCCGGAAACCCGAAGGTGGTCTTGGGGGCCTAGACACACCTCAGAGTCCAACACACACGGGATGCTCTTCCCATCCCACACTCTTGCAGCCAGATGATCGTGAACAACTTACTTATCCACTCTGCATCTTCACATATATATTGCAATTACTTCCAACCTAAGTTGTGAGGATTAAGTAATATTTATTTTGCACTTAACGCAGAGTGAATACCCTTTCCCCTTGATTTACTGTAACTAAGTATTCAGTGACAGTGAGAAGAGCAAAGCCATCCCACTCATTTCTAGAAAACAGGTATCTGTAGAAAGAAGGAAATAATAAAGAATAGAAGTCAAAATATTGAACAGACAATAAGGAAACAAGTTTGAAAAGAGCAACAAAATTGATAACCTCTAGATACAACGAACAAGAAAAAATAAGAGCTCACACAGATTACCAGTGTCTGTGCTGTAGGTCCTGTAGTTATTAAGAGGCCAATAAGGAAATATTAGGAATAACTTTATGCCAATTCACTTAGCAATGTATATGAAATGCATAAATTCCTTAAAAAATACAACTTAACTAATTCAAAAAGAAATAGAATATCAGAATATCTGACTAGCCTGTATCGCTTAAAGAAATTTAGTTCTTCATCAAATCCTACACATAGAAAATGTCAGAACAGGGCGCCTGGGTGGCTCAGTTGGTTAAGTGACTGCCTTCGGCTCAGGTCATGATCCCGGAGTGCCGGGATCGAGTCCCACATCGGGCTTCCAGCTCCACGGGGAGTCTGCTTCTCCCTCTGACCTTCTCCCCTCTCATGTTCTCTCTCACTGTCTCTCTCTCAAATAAATAAATAAAATCTTAAAAAAAAGAAAGAAAATGTCAGAACAAATGGCTTCCGTCGTGAGCTCTTCCATCATGAGAACAAAATAACGCCAGTCTTACACAAAAACTTTCAGAGAGTGGGGAACACTTCCCACTCATTTTATGAGGCTCATGTAATCTTGGTAAAAAAAACCTGACAAAAACTTGAGGGGGAAAAACAGCTTCAGAAGGAAGTCGAGTATAAACATACAGGCAGAAACTCTTAGAGGTAGAAGGGCATTTCCCCGGTCTTACAAAAGGCATCTGTAGTTCACATGATACTGTTTATATATGCAGTGAAGTGTGGTGAAATAGGCGGTGTTTCCTCCTGAAATTGCAAAGAAGGTAAAAACGTCCACCCTCACTACTTCTGTTCAGCATTATCCTGGATATTCTAGCGAGAGCAGTACGGCAAGACGATGAATAGAAGTCATAAAGTTCAGGAAGGAAGAAGTAAAACTGTTCCTGCCTACAGATTACATGATAACAAAATCCAGAGAGATACCCCAAAATCTATTACAACTTTTTAGCAAAGTTACTGGGAACAAAATCGGTATATAAGAATCAATCATATTCTTATAAAACTAAACCTGCTCTTACCATACCTTCCAACACGGGCAGTCCGTGGTGTTTACCCAAAGAAGTTGAAAACTATCTGTGTGATAACCGGCACACACGTGTTTTAGAGCCACTTTATTCGTAACTCCCTCAACTTGGAATCTACCAGGATGTCCTTCAGTAGGTGAATAGGTAAACTGGTACAGCCGGCAATAGAGTATTATTCAGCGCTAAAAGGAAATGAGATGTCAAGCCCTGAAAAGACATCGTACTAAGTGAAAGAAGCCAGTGTGAAAAGGCTACACACGTAGTGTATAATTCCAGCTCTATGACATCCTGGGAAAGGCAGAACTATGGAAACATTAATAATACCAGTAGTTGAGGGTAAAAGAGGGATGGGTCAGCAGAGCACAGAGACTTTCAGGTCAGTGAAACTATTCTGTATGGTACAATAATGGTTGGATCCATGTCCTTAATGCATTTTTCGAAACCATAGAATATACAAGAGCGAGCCCTCTAATGTAAACTATGGACTCAGTGATAGTGATGTGTCAGCGTAGGCTCAGTCGCTGTTAATCAGTGTGCCACTCGGGTCAGGAGTGTTGGTAATGGGGTAGGCTGTGTTGTTCAGGGGCAGTGTGTATTTTGGAAATCTCTGCACCTTGTTCAGTACTGCTTTGAACCTAAAACTGCTCTAAAATATAAAGTCTACTAAAAAAATAATAATAGTGTAATAAAACTAAGATAATTAGAAGTAAATTTATCCAAAAATAGGAAAGAACTTTATACTGAAAATTAAAACATTTATCAGGGAAATTAAAGAAGACCTAAGTAAATGGAGAAATATGCCGCATTTAGAGATGGGAGCCTCAGTTGTTACATTCCATGCAATGTAGATTGTTACTGGTAGGCTTTTCTGTAAAAATTGATAAGCCTACTTTTCTGAAATTTATATGGAGAGGAAAAGAACCTAGAACATTCAAAGTGATCTTTAAAAAAAATGTTTTCTTTTTTCGCCAAGACTTACATTATGACTCCCAGAATTACTGTAAAGCAAGTTTAAACTTTAAATTAGCTTTAGAGGGGCATAGGTGGAGCACACAACTTTTGATCTCAGGGTCGTGAGTTCAAGCCCCATGTTGGGCATAGAGCCCTCTTAAAAAATAACAATTATATATATATATATATATATATTTTTTTTTTTTTTTTTTTTTAAATAAATAGGGGTCCTTGGGAGGCTCGGTTGGTTGGGCATCTGACTCTTGGTTTCAGCTCAGATCGTGATCTCAGGGTCTTGAAATTGAGCCCCATATCAAGCTCTGTGCTGAGTGGAGTCTGCTTGGGATTCTCTCTCTCTCTCTCTCTCTCTTCCTCTCTCTCTTCCTCTCTCTCTTCCTCTCTCCCTCCCCCACTCCCCCTCCTTCCCCCTACCCTTCTCCGCCCCCTGCTCGAGTGCTCTCTCTTAAAAAATAAATAAATAGTAAATGGCCAGTAGAATAGATCTGTGGGACAGAGTAGACAGCCCAGAAATAGACATGTCTGTAAGAACATTCCTGACCCCTCCGTTCGTAATGTCTGAATACCATAGACATCACGGTTGTCTTCATCCCAGTGGATGTGCAAGCAGGTGTGTTCCTTTATGTACTATTAGCCAGCAGTTAAAAGGAAA
>CM052893.1:57785722-57814739 GCA_028534135.1 Potos flavus
TAAAGATTCTCATTTTGGACACAAGTTTTCCAAAATTCCAGTATTCCTTTCAAACTCAAGTTTATCACTGGAAACAGATACTTTCAGTTGTTTCTTGAAGTAACAAGCTCACTTCAGTCATTTTCACGTCCTAAGTCCGAATAACCATGGTTTGTCAGTTATGCTTCCAAGTACATTCAGTATATTCCCTGGAAGAAGCTGGTCCAGCTGGCCATCGTGTCTGCGCAGGCGTGTTTGCTGCGCGCACCAGCCCGCGTGCGGCACAGGTGCTTTCTGCCGACTTCCGTCGTGCCTTGCAGAATAGTAACATTTTTGGCTTGTGGGTCAAGACTTAATACAAGTCTTGTGATACTGGCATGGTTCGCACCCATTAGTTTCATCCTTCTAGTACAGCGCTCTGCCGTTTGCCTGGATTCCTACTAAGATGCCCGCAGTCTTCCCCACCACTGCTTTTACACCATTAGGACAAATGTCAGCATGGTGAAGACGGCATATGACATCTTAGTAGTAGTAGTATAGTAGTAGATCTATAGTACTTAGTAGTAGTAGGACAGTCCTTACCCCCTGGGTCCCCTAGTATTAGCAGAGCATTGGGAATCCTGGGCTAGAGACAGTGATAGGAAGAATACCCAAATAACAGGAACTTTGGCTTCCTGCGAGAAGTGAGTTTCCTAAAGGGCAGAAAGGTCAGAGTAAGGAAACGGAAGCAGCCTCTTTAAGGTAGAAAAGGGCTTTTGACTTTTACTAGCAGTACTTCTTCAAGGGGGGATGTTAACAGATCATAAATTTGAATGTAAATACTGGTGAGTTATTTACATTTAGGGACTCCTATTTTAGAAAATTCTTATACTTCCCGTTTTTACAGGCAGCCTTATATTATGTATAATAATGTTGGAGAACAGCTGCCAGGTGCTCTAGTTAGTAATTTTAATAATCAAACAATTCTTAGCTTTTAGTTGGCTTCATAATGACCTGTGTATTTTTTGTTAGTAAGTTTGCTATGTTAGTTGTTTCATATAGGCTACTATTAAAACATACTTTAGCATTTACCACCTGGAGCATGATGGAAAAGAGTAGCTAAAATTAAAAATTGGTGATGGAAAAATCCATAAAATTCAAAATTAAATCTTTATTTTTCTAGTCAGTGCATATTAGATCTTGTGGCTGTTTGACCCTTTGTATAAATAGATACTGAAATTGATAGTATTTCTTTGTTTCAGGAAAGTATCTAAGGCAAAAGAGAATTGACTTCCAGCTCCCCTATGACATCCTTTGGCAGTGGAAACACAATCAGGTACAGGAGCCTACCTCATCTCCCAGGTTTCCTTCTTAGGGGTGGGTGGAGGGGAATGCAAGCCTCGCTCTGCCTCCTTGTTATGCTCTATGCTCTGTGCTCTGTGCTCTCATCTTAGGAAGTATCGAGAACTGTCCCCGCGAAGGTTAGAGATGAAGAAAAATGAATTTGCATCCTATCTAATGTGACCTATTTGCCTTTACTCATACTTCAGAATAGCAGTGAGTGCCTGCTTTTCTAGGCAACCTTCTGTTACTAGTCTGGACTTTTATTTTGGTAGCAGAGCTCTGTTCTGTAAGACTCCTGTTCGATGCAGATCCCAGGAGAATTTAGATGTACTGCCAGCAGCACTAAGAAATTTCAGGCTTTATTTTTGTTGGCTCCTTCCCATCAGTTTGGAATTTATTTTTCACATACAAAGGAGATTCTTCTACCAAAGGAAACAGGGAAAATGTTTAACACGTGTATACTTTTAAAAGATCTTTATGTTGGGCACTAAAAATAGGAAGGTGCTGTTTTTCTCCGCTACTTCCCTAACTGAAAAGTTTCCCACCCCCCCACACCCCCCACACACCCCACACACACACACACACACACACACACACACCGTAATTTTCGTAGTTAGCTGTAGCCCCAGGCCTCATGTTGAGAACAAGCATCAGGAAATAGAAGTTGTCATGCAAATGAGGTGAATGGGCTCCTGACCTTTGCCAGAATTCCACCAAAGTTAATTATGGAAAGCCAGAAGCCGTGGACATTCCCCTCTGCATTCTCTTCTCTTGGTGGCCTCTTTTGAATTCTAAGAGGATCAGTATGTTAGATGTCTGTCTCTGAGACGGTGACCCTGAAGGAGACAGTACTCTGATGATCCCTGCTGAAAAAGGGAGGTGGGGTTTTTTTGCAGGTTAATACACCCTCACGGTGCTGCTTTTGTTTGTCCTGTCTCTTACGGGAAAACACTGGCCAGCTGATCACCTCTGTTTTAATACCTACCTTTTTTCTTTTCTTTTCTTTTCCTAAATGCATTCTTAATTGCAATACGAGAGCTTCATTTCCTGCCTTCTCTCTCCCCTGTATTCACTAAATTAATTGCCTTAATTAAAATGTGAAATGTATTTTTCTAAAATACCCACCCTGAAAAGGCCAGGGTACTCATCTTTTTAACTTCACGTACTAGCCAGACCATCTCAGCAAACCCTTTGAGTGTTTTCCTTTCTTTTCATAGAAGCAAACTGAGTCTTAATGTACCCCAAAGAATAGCTTCATTCTGCAGTGTGATTTTCGTTTGAGTGTGTCCACAGCATGCACATGATTGAGAATGCGTTCTCGTGAAGCTGTTTCACGTTTCTTCTGTTGTTGAATCTGTTTCTCTCTCATCCTGATCTAGTAAGGCACTTTTTATTTCAGGGTAAAAAGTGATCACACCAAGAATTTCCCTCAAGTGTATCCAACCCAGAAAGTCTTACAAATATTCCCATACGAGCAGAGCACGTGGATAATTTCTTATATTTTTAGTGATTGATGCTGCTGTCTGGTATTTGAAGTTAAATGCTATATCTAGATTTTTCTTTTTTTTCTTCTAGCTATACAAAAAGCCAGATGTCCCACTATATAAAAAAATCCGTTCAAGTGAGTAACTTGAGAGCTATTTTTTTCTGTCTTTATACCATCAATGTTCTTCTGAGCCTAGCACTTAAAAAATTATCCTCTGTGTTCACAAATTACTCTCTGCTGTCTTCTCTCAAGATGTCTACGTTGACGTCAAGCCCCTTTCTGGTTATGAGGCCACCACCTGTAACTGTAAGAAGCCGGATGATGACACCAGGAAGGGCTGTGTGGACGACTGCCTCAATAGGTACTGGACGAAACTGACTTCTCTAAAAGCACAGGCTTTAGGGTGGATCACACTTCATTTGGAGGGAAAAGTTGAACGAGCTCTTTGATTTCCTCTCCTGAAGTTGCACAAAGCTATATAAAACCTAACTGATGGGCTGTCTTACTCTTCTTGGGCTGTTACGGCAAAGTACCATCGCCCTGGTGGCTTAAGCAGCAGAAGGTTATTTCTCACAGTTCTGGAGACTGGGAAGTCCAAGGTCAAGGTGCAAGTATTTGATGTCTGGTGAGGACCCACGTCCTGGCTTATAGACAGCCACTTTCTCCGTGGGTGTGCCCATGGCCTTTCCTTGGTGCGTGCTTGTGGAGAAAGAGCTCTCTGTTCCTCTTCCTGCAGGGACACTAATCCCATCATGCAGTTCCTGCCCTGATACCCTAGAACAAGCCAGCTGACCTCCCAAAGGCTCTACCTCCAAATAACCATTACACCGGGGGCTAGGGCTTCAACTGTTAATTTGGGGGAGACACAGCATTCAGCCCGTGACATAAAGTATTCGGCATAGTTTAGAAAATTTCCTAGATCTCCGTACGTGGTAGCCCTGATCAGGGAGTACGGTGGGTGGGTGGGTGGCGGCGGTGAGAAAGAAGAAAGGCGCGACGCATTCCGAGGGCCGACTGGGGAGGCGAACGGTGAGCGCGCACACGCGGGTGCGCAGGCGCCGCCAGGGTCCGTGGCGCCGGAGGAGGAGGCTCTGCTGTGGGCAGAGAATGAAGTGCGCGGTCTGCCAAGTTTGGAGGTCAAAACTGTGATTTTAATTTGGGGCCATTGAGTTCTAAATGACATGGAGATTTCAAAATGGAAATGTCTGATGGAGACCCAAGAATGGAGATCTAATTTGTTGGTTTTTAGTAACGTATGCAAATGTATAGTAAAAAAGAACCGGTGAACTTTACATCAATAATTCCTCTTCTGGATAGTTTTCCTGGCCAAAGACGACTGCTTCCCCAGCCTCTAGTCAACTGTCCTATGGGCTAAGGGAATCAGTGTTTTAGTACCTCCTGTTTCAACGTGCCAGCTGATGAATTCTGCCTTACCGCATCATTGTTAAGTCACGTCTTGTACATACACACACATGGTTTCGGGAGTCATAGCCGCTGGCCTAGTCTGTTGTGCACTAATTGTTTTTCACTCACAGACATTTTATATATATTTTTTTTATATATATATAGTTTTTTATATATTTATTAGTTTTAAAAAACTATATATAGTTTTTTATATATTTTATATATTTTTTATATGTTATATATATAGTTTTATATATATATATATATTTTACATATATATACTTTTTTTTCTTTTTTGGTCTTTTTTTTTCTTTTTATGTATATATACACTTTTATGTATCAGTGCAGTCCACAAGTTCACCATTTTTAGGAGTTCTGTTATCTTCCATACGTTGATATGCCCTAGTTTGCCATCCTCCTGTGGTTCGTTATTCAAATTATTTCCAGTGTTTTGCTATTAAAAATTGCACTACTGTAAAACTGTGTAGATTCCTTTTTTTTTAACCCTTAAGGTGTACTCTCAGAAGAATTATCTGTGCAAACTATATGAACATTCATATCATTCTTACTATATACTATCCAGTAGTTCTCATAAATTAACTCATTAATTTGGAGTATTACCACCAGGATATGAATATACTCACTTCCCTATAGTTCCACCTCCTTGAGGCAGTCACATCTAACTTTATTTTTGGTACTTTAATATTTCATTGGTTTAATGCTTGGGAATATCACATGTTTTTAAAATTGCTTAAATTTGCATTCCTTTATATGATAACATTACTATTTTTTTATATGATATTGTATTGTCTGTGAAATTGCCATAATATAGCTACCATCACATTGGTTAGGTCCTCTCTTTTTCCCAGTGGTCTAATGAGATAGTTAATAGTTTTATTAATGAAGGATTTCAGAGTTTGGATAGTAAGTTGCTCCATATTATATACAGCATTTAACTGACAAACGGAATTTGAAACCACATGTGTTTGATTCAAAAGTCATGTTCTTTCCACTGTGTGTATACTGCTTATTGCATAAGTCATTAGTCTTTTAATCACATAGAACAGAAATCTGAATATTTACGTTTACATAATTACATTGGTTGTCTTATATCATTTTTGTTACTATGGGTGTCACATTTGCCCTTTCCATTGTGTTACCTTTCTTTAAAAAAAAAAAAAAAAAATCAGATATGGTGCTGCCAACTTTATGAGAATTTGAATCCTACATTCCTACATATTCATGCATCTAATGAATAAGGTGATAAATGCACAAATACCTAAGAAAAATTAAAATAATTCAGTGGATGCTTCCATATATATTTAAAAGTAACCCACATAAAGATTTAGTTAAATGGAGCTACCTAAAATGTCTTTCCTGTCTTAGTAGTCAAGGTTTTGTAAATATTTGTGGGGAAAACTCAAAAGATTTGTAAGATTCAATTTTATGTCTGTGTAAGGCTCACCTAGCCTGAAGGAAACTGAATTGGGGATAGTTTTTAAAAACAAGTAATGGGTTTTTATAAAATATTTTTAGAATGTGGCCGCCTCTCTTCTAAACGATTTCTAGGAATCATCAGCGTTTTTTATAAATTCTGTAAGATCTTCCCTACTTAATACTTGTGTCTGTACACCATCCATATCCAACCCGTTACTGCTCCAGAATATTCCACATTCCCTAGAGCAGAGTCTCATAGTTCATTTCAGGCTGCTTTTTAACCCTGCGTCCATTTGCTCCCAGCACGTACAGAGCGCACCCTCTCAGTCCTCACAACAACAAACGTGTTGTGTAACAAAGCCAAGTACAGGCGCGCCTGGGTGGCTCAGTGAGTTAAAGCCTCTGCCTTCGGCTCAGGTCATGATCTCAGGGTCCCGGGGGCGAGTCCCGCTTCGGGCTCTCTGCTCGGTGGGGAGCCTGCTGCCCTCTCTCTCTGCCTGCCTCTCTGCCTACTTGTGATCTCTCTCTCTCTCTGTCAAATAAATAAATAAAATCTAAAGAAAAACAAAACAAAACAAAGCCAAATACTTAGGGGAAGAGAAAGGAACATTGCCAAGTAAGCCTTGTAATGCCACCAGAAGTGATTACTCTTGAGTTCACAGGCCACAAACTGAAGTCAGGGTCCCTGGCCAACTCCCTGTGGGTCCTGTCTGTGCTCCTTTGTTGCGTCCAGTTTGCTTCACTTGTCCCCACAGTGAGAGTCTCCAGGAGCCTTCACCTTTTGCGGCAGAAGAGCAGTAGGCCTTCAAATTCTTGGTCCCAAAAAGTAGGGAGGATCCTCTCCCCTCCCTCCAAGGCTTACTCCTTCCTGACCTGGCATGATTTATAGTAGGAATGTTTTTCACGTGAAAGCTCGTCCGCACTCACTGGGGATGGTCTGGCTTCCATAACTATTAAGTCAGTCACACTAGTACACTTGCCAGTGACGCTTAAACATTAAATCTCACCATGTGAGGGAAAGAGCTTTCTGATCTAGGTCTATATTTGGAAGGAGGAAAATTTTCTAGTCTTAAAATGAACGGCATTCTGTGGCTAAAGAAAATGGCAATTTATGTTGTAAGTCAGCGACTTTGCATCATAGTTTGCAGCATCTACTTTCACATTTTGATCAGTTTACAGTTTTGTTCTCCAGACACAATGACTAGAACCATGTTTTACTTTTTACTTAAAGGGCTTATCTTGATAATTGAAACGAATGGAATATATTTCAGTGCCTTCAACTCTAGAAACCACAAATTTTCAACAATCTCTACATGAGTGTTCTCCAGCAGAAATTTTTTAAAATTGATTTTAAAATCTCTTTCATCTCAGCACTCTGTTACATTTTAGTTCTTTTATCCACATAAAGCTTATTGTTTTGTGTGTTTTAAGGTATGATGAAAATTCAGGTGGGATATGGTGAAGAGGAGGTTACAGTTGAAACTATGAACATGAATAAGCCTTCCTCTTTTTTTGTATTTAAATTCAATTAATTAACATGTAGTGTATTATTAGCTTCAGAGGTAGAGTTCAGTGATTCGTCAGTTGCATATAACACCCAGTGCTCATCACATCACATTCCCTCTTCCGTGGGCGGCACCCGGTTACCCCATCCCCCCATCCTCTGGGATGGGCCTTCTAAAGATAAGAGGAACAGGAATGTGCCATGGAAGGTAGAAAGGGAAAAAAGGATTTCTGGTTTTAAAAAAAAAAAAAAATCATTATTGGAAAGGTGGGAAATCCATTATCATAAAAGATCAAGAAGGAGAGCATTTTCAGGTAGGGTGTTCATTCGTATTCATTGAGCAAAGAATTCATTAAAAGAAAGAATAAAGGTGGTGAATTTGACAGTAACCTAGTGTCTTTCTCACAAGTTAAGCTGATTGTCTTGAGTCGAATAATCCAGTGGATACTTTCTCTGCTTACTGCTCATTTATGTGATTTGACACTGTTTTCTGCCCTTTAGAAAAGGATAATGTTTATTTGAAGAATGGCTATGAAAGTACTTTATATTATAAAATGTCAAATGCTGGGCGCCTGGGTGGCTCAGTTGGTTAAGCGACTGCCTTCAGCTCAGGTCATGATTCCGGAGTCCCGGGATCGAGTCCCACATCGGGCTCCCAGCTCCGCGGGGAGTCTGCTTCTCCCTCTGACCTTCTCTCCTCTCAGGCTCTCTCTCACTTTCTCTCTCTCTCTCTCTCTCAAATAAATAAATAAAATCTTTAAAAAAAAAATTAAAAAAAAAAGTCAAATGCTTTCTTTACAAGATTTTTAAGTTATGATATGGATGTGTGTGTGTGTGTGTGTGTATACATATATATATAATATAAAATATAATGTGATATTCTGATCTACCATTATATTCTTGATTCTCCCTGGTTTTAATCATGTTCGGTAACCTTACTGGGATTCTAAACCAAATACCAAAACTAAATGGCTTCTCTGAAAGATCCAGAATATAAAAACAAAGAAAGCAGTTAGAAGACACGTGCATATCAACTTTTCTCTACTATCTTGAGAGTTTTTTGCTTGTTAATTCACTAGAGGTTATAAGTTCAGCTAGTATAGAGACAGGAAATGTTATTGCCAGTATGGAAATGTCATTTACACTAATGAAATGTAAAATTCTTATAAAATAACAGTGCAGGGGCACCTGGCTGGCTCACTTGAGCTAAGCATCTGCCTTCAGCTCGGGTCACAGTTCCAGGGTCTGGGGATTGAGCCCCATGTTGGGCTCCCTGCTTAGCAGGGAGTCTGCTTCTCCCTCTGCTCCTCTTCTCACCCTTCGCTCATTCTCTCTCTCTCTCTCTCTGTCTTTCAAATAAATAAAATCTTTTTTTTTTTTTTTTTTTTTATTTGAAAGAGAGAGAAAGAAATCACAAGCAGGGGGAGCGGCAGAGGCAGAGGGAGAAGCAGGCTCCCCACTGAGCACCAGGCCCGATGCAGGACTCAATCCCAGGACTCCAGGATCATGACCTGAGCTGAGGCAGATGCTTAACCAACAGAGCCACCCAGGCGCCCCTCAAATAAATAAATCTTTAAAAAAAAAAAAAGTGCAAATATACTGAACTGTATACTTAAAAATATTTACAGTTGTAAAGTTTATGGGTGATTTTACTACAGTTTCTAAAGAAAAATCTGTAAATGCCTATCAGCTACTTCAAAATAAGAATGCTATGTAATCTTCAAATTATTAATTCCTCTATGGGTTGTAGTTTTATTATAGTTTTATTCTTAGCGCAGAGCTAAATATGATAGTGTTTACCCAGGATGCTTAGTGGACAGTTAGCTTAATAATCTATTCAGCATTTATAACTTCACTTGGAAATTTTCAGTATTATTAAGTTTTGAAGTTGTATACTCTTTGCCCTTGTGAACCTTATCAACCCATCCAACCTTGTTAAAAATTTAATGTATTTTAAAAGTTCCTATAAAACAAAAACGGGTTTATGAAGGCATCTATTATATTAATTGACATACAATTATCTCTTTTCTTTCTAGAATGATCTTTGCTGAATGTTCCCCCAACACTTGCCCCTGTGGTGAGCAGTGCTGTAACCAGAGGATACAGAGGCATGAGTGGGTGCAGTGTCTAGAACGCTTTCGAGCTGAGGAAAAAGGTTGGGGAATCAGAACCAAAGAACCCCTGAAAGCTGGGCAGTTCATCATTGAATACCTAGGGGAGGTTGTCAGTGAACAGGAGTTCAGGTACAGTGATAAATGATGATACTCCAATAAAATAGCAAAAGTACCAGATTAGAATGTAATATGGAAGATTTCAAATTTACTTTCAGCTTAATCATTAGTTGACTTTCACTTCTTCCTCTCCTCTTTAGGAACAGGATGATCGAGCAGTATCATAATCACAGTGACCACTATTGCCTGAACCTGGATAGTGGGATGGTAATTGACAGTTACCGGATGGGGAATGAGGCCCGATTCATCAACCACAGCTGTGACCCAAACTGTGAAATGCAGAAATGGTAAGGAAGCAGGGGAAGGTGAAGTCACAAATCCCAAGAGAGCAAAAGGCATTGAGGGTATCAAGAGATGAGTCTTCCTTCAGTGTGAGTCAGCTCACACAAGCTCCTCAGGCAGTTCCCTGTTATACCAGATCCTCCAGGCAGAGAGTCAGCTGCTGCTATTTCTTCACTTCATCTTAACTACTCCCAGAAAAATGTAACGGTATGTATGGTAATATAATAATGGTAATACCTAATACTTATCAACTGCTTACTGTGTGCCAGGTTCTGTGTCACATGGTTCTTCTGTGAGGTCACTCAACATATTTATTACGTGCCAACTGGATTTGTCGCAGTGAGAAACAAAAATAAATAAAATAGGTAAGAATCTAACTGAAAAATAAAAAATTACATCTAAAAAACAATGGAAAAAGGTAATAGGAGAAGACTCGGGGAAGATGGTGGAGTAGGAAGCATCAGGAATCCGTCTCTCCTTAGATAATGACACTGGCAGAATCTGTCTGATGGAAGTTTTTGAACAATTTTGGAGTCTGTTCAAGTCTTACAACCACTAGGAGAAGGCTGAGATGGTAAATTGTGGTTCCTTTTAGTCAGTTTAGTCAATTTCAACTCTTAGAACAACAGTAGCAACTCCCCATGCCCTACCCCCAGCCACATGGAAGGTAGCTCTGCAAACTTTCTGACAGCTTGCACACAGATTACAGATGCGAGGATGTGTTAAGGAGGACCCTGTCCTCTACAAATGGGGAGTCCGGGCTCTGATTGCTGCTTCTCATCACAGAGGTGCAGACAAAGATGGGCAGCCATTGTGGTGGCCCCTCCCACCATTGTTGTAAGCCCTTTTCCCGCCACATGCAGTGACTTACAGGAGATTTGAAGGGCCAGGGCCCTATTTTCTCCCCTTCACTTTTCACTTTTTTTTCCTTTTGGGGGCCAGAAATTAAAGATTAGAACATGTGAGCCCTGGGGAAGTTGGGAGAACCTTATTTCTAGACATACCACATTATTAGGTCCAAATTTGCAGTGTTCAAGGAAAAGTCATAAGGAATACAAAGAAACAGAAAACTGTGGCCCATTCAAACAAATATAATCCAAAAGAATCTGTCCCTAAAAAAGACTCAGTGACAAATATATTTGACAAAGACTTTATAAAACAGATGCCCAAAGGTGCTCAAAGAACTAAAGGACGATGTGGAGAAATTCATGACAATGATGTGTGAGCAAAATGGAAATATCAGTAAAAGAGATCGATAGCCTATAAAGAAACCAAAAACAAATTCTGAAAAGTACCATAATGGAAATGAAAAATTCACAAGAGGGAGTCAGAGGCAGATTTGAGCAGACTGAAGAAAGAAGCCATGACTTTCCAGATTTGACAATAGAAATTCTCAAGTCTGAGAAACAGAAAGAAAAACATTGAAGGAAAGGAACAGACCCTAAGGGACCTCTGGGACACCATCCAACACACCAACATTACACATTGCAGGTGTCCGAGAAGGACCAAAGAGAAAGAGGCAAAGAGAGTATTTGAAGAAATAATGGTTGAAAACTTCCTAAATTTGATGGAAGACATGAATATAAATAAGCACAAAGCTCACTGAACTCCATGTAAGACGAACTCAGAGAGACATGCAGCAAGAAACATAATCAAACTTTCAAAAGATAAAGAGCAGATCTTGAAAGCAGCCTTAGACAAGCAAATCCTCACATACAATAAAATTATGTGCAGATTTCTTATCAGAAATTTTGGAGGCCTGGGGTGACTGGCTGGTTCAGTCACTGGAGCCTATGACTCTTGATCTCGGGGTTATGAATTCAAGCTCCACGTGGGATGTAGAGATTACTTAAAAATGAAATCTTTAGGGGCGCCTGCATGGCTCAGTCAGTTAAATGTCTGCCTTCAGCTCAGGTCATGATCTCAGGGTCCTGAGATCAAGCCCCACATCGGGCTCCCTGCTCAGTGAGGAGTCTGCTTCTCCCTCTCCCTCTGCTGCTCCCCCTGCTTGTGCTTTCTCTCAAGTAAATAAATAAAAAATATCAGAATAAAGATGCTTCCACCACTCTTACTCAACAAAGTACTGGAGGTACTAACCAGAGCAATTAAGCAAGAGAAAGAAATAAGATACGTCCAGATTGGAAAGGAAGAAGTAAAACTATCTCTATTGCAGATGACATGACATTATACACAGGAAACCCTAAAGACTCTACCAAAAAACTGTTAGAACTGATAAACAAAGTCAGTTAACTGGTTGCAGGATACAAAATCAAAATATAAAACTCAGTTGCATTTCCATACTCTAAAAATGAACTATCAGAGAAACTAAGAAAACAATCCCATTTGCAAAGCAGCATAGAAAATAAAATACGTAAGAGTAAATTTAACCAAGGATGTGAAAGGCATGTACATGAAAACACTAATAATTCATTAATGAAAAAAATTGAACAAGGCTTAGTGGAATGGAAGAATTAATTATTGTTAAATATGCTCGTGGAGTGGAACAACTAGTATTGTTAAGATGCCCATACTGCCCAAAGCCGTCTACAAATTCATTACAATAAAAATCAAAACTTCAGGGCGCCTGGGTGGCTCAGTTGGTTAAGCGACTGCCTTCAGCTCAGGTCATGATCCCGGAGTCTCAGGATCGAGTCCCACATTGGGCTCCCAGCTCTGCGGGGAGTCTGCTTCTCCCTCTGACCTTCTCCCCTCTCATGCTGTCTCTCACTCTCTCTCTCTCTCTAATAAATAAATAAAAAATCTTTAAAAAAAAAAAATCAAAACTTCAATGGCAAATTTCAGAGAAATTAGACAAAGAATCCTAAGACCCCAAATCGTGAAAGCAATTGAAAAAGAAGAAGAAAGGTGGAGGCATCTCACTCCCTGATTTCAAACTGTATTACGAAACTGTAATGATCAAAACAGTATAGTATTGGCCTAAAAATGACATGAATTTAATAGCTCAGAAATAAACGCAGGCTTGTATGATCAATTAATTCACATCAAAGGAGCCACGAATATGTAGTACAGAACAGGAAGTCTATTCAATAAATTGTGTGGGGAAAACTGGACCCCTGTCTACACCATACGCAAAAATCAAGCCAAGATGTATTAAGGACTTGAAGGTAGCACCTGAAACCGTAAAATTCCTAGATGGAACCATAGGGGATAAGCTCCTTGACATCCTTATTGGTGAGGACTTTTTGGGGTTTACACCAGAAGCAAAGGGCAACAAAAGCAGAACTATAAAGTTCCTATACGGCGAAGGGAGCCGGCAACCCGCAGAATGGGAGAAAATATTTGTGATTCTTATATCTGATAAGTGGTTAATACATGAAATACACAAAGAACTCCTACAACTCATAGCAACAAAGCACATCACTACCAATTCTACAGAAATACTGAGGATTGTAAGAGAATGACACAAACGGTTGTATGACAGAATATTGGATTACCTAGTTGAAATGGACAAATTTCTTTTTTTTTTTTTTAATTAACATATAATGTATTATTTGGTTCAGGAGTACAGGTCTGTGAATCATCAGTCTTACACAAGTCACAGCACTGACCACTGCACATACCCTCCCCAATGTCCATCACCCAGCCACCCTATCCCTCCCCCCCTACCCCCAGCAACCCTCAGTTTGTTTCCTGAGACTAAGAGTCTGCCTGCCTCTCAAATTCCTCATATCGGAGAGATCATATGATAATTGTCTTTCTCTGATTGACTGACTTCGCTTAGCATAATACCCTCTAGTTCCATCCACGTCATTGCAAATGGCAAGATTTCGGGGGTTTTGATGGCTGCATAGTATGAAATGGACAAATTTCTTGAAACACAAAACCTACCAAGACTAAATCATAAAGACACAGAAGAATCTGAATAGATTCATAACTAGTAAAGAGATTGAATCAATAATCGGAAATCTCAACAAAGAAAAGCCCGGTCTGGGGGCACCTGGGTGGCTCGGTTGGTTAAGCAACTGCCTTCGGCCCAGGTCATGATCCTAGAGTCCAGGGATCAAGCCCCGCGTTGGGCTCCCTGCTCATCGGGGAGTCTGCTTCTCCTTCTGACCTCTCCCCTCTCTCTCTCTCCCTCTGCTCCTCCTCCCTGCTCATGCTCTTTCTCTCTCTCTCTTTCTCTGTCTCTCAAATGAATAAAATGTTTTTTTTTTAATCTTAAAAAAAAGAAAAAAAAAAAAAAAACCCACAGCAGACAGTTCTCAGTAGTTAAAAGATGGAAGGCTTTTCCTGTGAAGTCAGGAACTATGTAGGGATGCCCACTTCTATTAAACGTAGTAGAGGTTGTCACCAGAACAGTTAGACAAGAGAGAAAAGACATTAAAATTGGAAAGGGAGAAGTACATTTAACTTTATTTGTATATGACATGATTTTATATGTAGAAAATACTAAAGACTCCACAAAGAAGCAGTTAGATCTCAGAAATAAATTCAGCAAAATCATAGGGTATAAAGTCAACACACAAAAATCAGTTGCATTTCCATACACAGTGAACAATACAAAAAGGAATTACAAAAACATTTTCATTTACAATAGCACTAAAGAATAGGATACTCAGAAATTAACTTGACCAATGAGGTGAGAGAATTGCACCATCAAAACTACAAAACGTTGCTGAGGAAAAATTAAAGAAGGGACGCCTGGGTGGCTCAGTTAAGTGCCTTCGGATCAGGTCATGATCTCAGGGTTGTGGGATCGAGTCCCACATCAGGCTCCTTGCTCATCAGGGAGCCTGCCTCTCCCTCTGCTTACTTCTCCCCCTGCTTGTACTCTCTCCCTGCGATGAATAAACAAGTAAAATCTTTTAAAAAAAAGAAGAAGGAAGGAGAAAAAGAGAAAGAAATAAGAGAAAATTAAAGAGGACGTAAATTAATGGAAACACATTCTATGTTCATGGATCATAAGACTTAATATTGTTAAAATATCAACATCACCCAAAGCAACCTATAGATTCAGTACAAACCCAGCAAAATCCCAAAGACTTTGTTTACAGAAATAGAAAAACCCAACCTAAAATTCTTATAGAATGTTATGGGACCCTGAATAACCAAAACATTTCTTAGAACAAAACTTGAAAGAGTCACACTTCTTGATTTCAGAACCCAACTACAAAGTTACAGTAATGAAAGCAGTGTTTTATTGGCATAAGGACAGACCAATAGACCCATGAAAGAGAATAGAGAGCTCAGAAATAATCCTTCACAACCATGGTCAAATGATTTTTGACAAGTGTGCCAAGATCATTTAATGGAGAAAGAATAGTTTTTTCACTAAATGGTGCTGGGAAAACTGGACATCCACATGCCAAGAAAAAAAAAATTTAAGCTGGACCCTTACCTAGCACCATATGCAAAAATAAACTCAAGTTGAACAAGGACCTAAACTAAGACCTCAGGCAATAAAACCTGTAGAAGAAAACTTAGGACAGAAGCTTTATGACATTGGACTTGGCAATTATTTCTTGAATATGGTACCAAAGATACAGGCAAAATGAAAAAAAAAAAAAAAAACAGACTTTTTTGAAATTTTGTACATCAAAAGACACGGAGGAAAGAAGCAACCCACAGGGGTGCCTGGGTGGCTCAGATGGTTAAGCATCCAGCTCTTGATTTTGGCTCAGGTTATGGCATCAAGCCCCACGCTGGGCTCTGTACTCAGCCAGAAGTCTGCCTGAAATTCCCTCCCTCTCCTTCTGTCCCCGCCACTTGCTCGCTCTCTCTCAAATATTTAAAAAACACAGTGAGGCACCACCTCACACCCATCCAAATGGCTACTGTCAAAATAACAGGAAAGTAGTGTTGGTGAGGACATGGATGAATCTAGATCCTTTCACACGGTGTGTGGGAGGGTAGAGTGGTATTTCTGCTTGGGGAAAATCATATGGAGGAACCTCGAAAAATTAAAAATAGAATTACCATATGACCCAGCAATTCCATCTCTGGGTATTTACCCAAAAGGAATGAAAGTACGGTTTTGAAGATGCATCTGTACCTTCGTATTCCTCGTGAGCATTGATAACAGCTCAAATATGGGAGCAACCCAAGTGTCCATGTGGATGAACAGACAAGCAAAATGTGGCACATACGTACCACGGAATTATGACCCATTTTTAAAAAGGAAGGAAAATTTACAATATCCTACAATATCCATGGATGGACCTTGATGGCATTGTGCCAAGTGAAAATAGTCACTAAAAGAGAAATACTGTACAGTTCCACTTATATGAGGTACTTTCGGTAGTCATAATCATAGATGGTAGGATGGGGTGAAGGGAGGGCTAGGTGGTCACTGCGAGTGTAGTATCTCAGGTGTTCTAGATGCACAGAGCTGGGAGCACGGCTGCTGGTGACGGTGCTCGACACCGCAGGCGTGCGTCCTGCCACCGCACCGTACGCTCGGAGGTGGTCAGGATGGCAGGTTTCAGGTTATGTTATGTTCTCGCACAACTTTATTTATTTCTTTTTATTTTTTAAAGATTTTAATTATTTATTTGACAGAGAGAGAGAGAGATCACAAGTAGGCAGAGAGGCAGGCAGAGAGAGAGGGGGAAGCAGGCTCCCCGCTGAGCAGAGAGCCCGATGCGGGGCTCAATCCCAGGACCCTGAGATCATGACCTGAGCCAAAGGCAGAGGCTTAACCCACTGAGCCACCCAGGTGGCCTGTTTTCACACAAATTTAAAAGATAAGTGGATAGCCGGAGGAACACCTCGATGGCTCAGTCGGTTAAGCATCTGCCTTCAGCTCATGTCATGATGCCAGGGTCCCGGGATCGAGTCCTGCATCAGGCTCCATGCTCAGCGGGGAATCTGCTTCTCCCTCTCCTTCTCCCCCTGCTCCTTCTCTCTCTCTCTCACTCTCTCTCTATGAGATAAAATCTTTTTTAAAAAAGATAATTGGATAGTTTGAACAGCTTTCTATTTTTGTAAATGTTTTAACTTTAAGTATTACATAAAGAGGGGCGCCTGGGTGGCTCAGTGGGTTAAAGCCTCTGCCTTCGGGTCAGGTCATGATCCCAGAGTCCTGAGATCGAGCCCCACATCGGGCTCTCTGCTCGGCGGGGAGCCTGCTTCCCCCTCTCTCTCTGCCTGCCTCTCTGCCTACTTGTGATCTCTCTCTCTCTGTCAAATAAATAAATAAAAACTTAAAAAAAAAAAAAGTATTACATAAGGACACAGATGTTAAGTGTAAATTACCATCCATTTTTACAAATGTATACACCCATACAACCCACATCCTTATCAACATGTAGAACATTTCCACTGTTTCAGATTTAGAATCTTGCCACCTCGAAAGCAAGTAGTGATGTGGTTTCTGTCACCAGATTTGTTTTCCCTGTTGCAGAACTGCATATATACGTAGTATGCCTGTCTGGCTTCTTTCACCTACAGTGTTTTTACAGTTTGCCCATGTTGTTAATTTGTTAATTTTTATTCTGGACTAATGTTCCTTTGTATAAATTCACCACGGTTTGTCCATTTTCCTGAACTTCTGTTTGGAGAGTTAAATGAAATGAACAAATTCCTTGAGAAAGCACGACTTACAAAATGGCACAAGAAGAGATAAAATGTCTGAACGTCTGCCAGTGAAATTGAATATATAATTAACATTTTCTGACAAAAGAAGCGCCAGGCTCAAATATCTTCACTGATAATTTTTCTGTATACTTAAAGATGAAATAATGCCTGTATTACCAATATCATATAAACTCTTCCATTACATAAGGCTAGTATAACCTTTGTCTGAAACCTAACAATATCGCTAAGAGAAATAAGAAATATAGGCAAACATCTCCCACGAACATAGACACAAAAATCCTCATTAAAATATTAGCAAATCAGCTCTAGCAATATATAAGAAGATTAATACATCATGACCACGTGGTCATTACTCCAGCAATGAAAGGTTGGTTGTTTTAACATTCATAATCAATGTAACTTACTACATTAACAGAATAAAGGCAAAAAATCATGTATCATCTCAATAGGAGTAATAGGAAATAGAAAAAAGCATTTGATAAAATTCAACAGTATTTATAGGGGCACCTGGCTGGCTCGGTGTATCGTCGGAGCATGCGACTCTTAATCTCGGGGTTGAACATTTTTTGTTTTTTAAGATTTTATTTATTCTTTTAGAGCAAGCGTTTGAGCAGGGAGAAGAGCAGAAGGAGAGAGACAAGCAGACTCCCTGCTGAGCACAGAGCCCAACATGGGGGCTCAACCCCCCCAAAAAAAAGAATAGCACTGGCTATAAAGGAAATGAACTGATAAAATTAAATTTTTCATGGAAAGATAATATTATAAGAGTTAAAAAGCTAAGCCATACGCTGGGGAGAAGATATTTATGTTTATCTGACAAAGAACTTATCTTTATAAATCCAGAATCTATTTACAAATAAATAAGAAAATCCAACTTTTAAAATAGTTCAAAGAATAGCCACATCAAAAAGAATCTAAAAGTGGCACCTTGGTGGCTCGATCACTAAGCGTCTGACTTCAGCTCAGGTCATGATCCCAGGGTCCTGGAATCGGGCCCCACGTCCGTCTCTGCTCAGCAGGGAGCCTGCCTCTCCCTTTCCCTCTCCCTCTATCACACGTGCTCCCTCTCTTTCTCAAATAAATAAAATCCTTTAGAAAGAAAAAAGTAGTCAGTAAACATAAAATAGGTGCTTAATATCGTAAGCCATCCAAGAGAAATACTAAACTGTTGGAAAACTACATATTCCCCCAAAATGGCTACAAAGAATGACAATTCAGAGTTGCCGAGCGTGTAGTCTCACACGAATGCTTTTAGATGCTGGTGGAAGTGCACGCCGGTGTGTAACCACTCCAAAAAAAAAGGTTTGCCAAACACACCCGGGAGCTCCGTGACCACACTCCTGAGCATGTCCCCAGCGGAAGCGAGCGTTCACGTTCAAAAGGCGTGTGCGAGCATAGCCACAGTTCTTAGCTTAGCCGCAGCTCAGAACTACGGGCAATCCAGATATTTATCAACAAAACAGGTATCCGGATGGGGCTGTACTCACATGGCGGGCTGCTGCCCCGCACAGTAAAGACACCTCGCAGCTGCGGTGTAGCATTGAGTGGAGGAACCAGGCATGTGGTTGTACCTCCTACAGTGATTTACTCTGTATGATTCCGTTCATATGACGTTCAGAAGAGGCGAAACTAATCAGTGGTGACAGAGATCAGAGTCGCAGCACATCCTGTGTGGAGAAGGAACTAACTGGGAAAGAAAGGTTTCTGGGAGGTTGCACAGGTGTAAAGATACAGAAATTCAGCAGGCTAACTATACATCTAGGATTTGTGTATTCTCATGTAAGAAGTCCCCCAGGGGCATCTGGATAGCTCATTTGGTTAAGTGTCCAACTCTTGATTTTTGGCTCAGGTCGTGGTCTCAGGGTTATGAGATAGAGCCCTGTATTGGGCTCTATGCTGGGCATGGAGTCGGCTTAAGATTCTCTGTACCTCACCCTCTGCCCTTCTCTCTCCTTTCCCCTCTCTCCCATTCTCTCCCCCTCCCTCTCTCTTCCCCTCTCTAAAAATAAATAAGAATCTGTCCAAATTTAAGTTTATTTAGTTTAGTAATCTCTACACACAACATGGGACTTGAACTTACAACCTCGAGATCAAGTGCAACATGCTCTTCCAACTCAGGCAGCCAGGCGTCCCACAAATCCCCCGAAATTTTTAAAACAGTACAGTGTATAATCAAATTTTAAATGTTACAGTGTAGACCAAGGGTCAACAAACTTTTGGGGGTGTGCCAATAAAAATTTACAAAGACATGGGTGGAGTTTGCTGTTTGCCAACCACTAGCATAGACTAAAAATGCTTTCTGAATTGGGGGGAGGACCTGAATGTATTAGAGAAATTTACATTTGATAAGGATAGGATCCAAGCTAAACCTTGGCGTTCCCGACATTGGCAGGGGGGCAGGAATGAAGTAAGAGAAGAAAAGCTGTGGCATCAGACATCCTGGATTCGAATCGCCGGTTTTGAACGCAGCTTCCTTGCTATGTGACTGTGAACAAACTCTCTAAGCCACAAATACTTCCCGCATAAAATAGGGATCAAAATACCTATCTCATAGGGTGGGTCTGAGGGGTAAGGAGCTAACCCATTATCGGTATGGTACGGTGATTAAGATTTTGAAGCCAGACTGCCTTGATTTGAAACTCAGTTTGATTCCCTCAGTTCTTAGCTATGTGACCTTGGATAAGTTACTTAACCTCTCCGTGCCTCAGCTTCCTCATTTAGAAAATGGAGCTATAACACTACCTAATAATAGTGCCTGTTGGGGGCGCCTGGGTGGCTCAGTCAGTTAAGCCTCTGACTCTTGACCTCAGCTCAGGTCTTGATCTCAGGATCGTGAGTTCAAGCCCCATGTTGGGATCCACGCTGGGCATGGAGCCTACTTTTTTTAAGAAGTGCCTTTTTTATACTGTTGTTGGGATGATTAAATAAGTTAGTATGACAAAATGTTATAATCAATATAACAATCACTCAATGACAGCTATAAT
This sequence comes from Potos flavus, assembly GCA_028534135.1. Taxonomy (NCBI): domain Eukaryota; kingdom Metazoa; phylum Chordata; class Mammalia; order Carnivora; family Procyonidae; genus Potos; species Potos flavus. Next base: position 57,805,910 of record CM052893.1, read on the forward strand.
TATTATTACATAAAGCATCTATATTAGTACATGATAAATCATTAATAAGTTACATAAGATAGAACCAAAGAGAGAGACTCATATAATAAGTAGACTAATGCCATGTTTTAGAGGGACTTTGAATACCAAGCAAGAAAAATTAAGACCTATTCCAGCTGACAACATAGAGCACGTTTTCCAGAGGGCCGATTGAGGACTATTAGTCCGGCAGTGTTACACAAGCCGGACAGAATAGAAGAGAGATACTAAAAGTGAGGAGATTGGCCAGGAAACCCAGAGTAATTGGACAGAGAAACAAAGGGAAACCTGCAATCACCATACCAGTTCAGACAAGGTATTAAGAATCTCTGCCTTTGGGGCGCCTGAGGGGCTCAGCTGGTTAAGCAGCTGCCTTTGGCTCAGGTCATGATCCCAGGGTCCTGGGATCGAGCCCCAAGTCTGGTTCCCTGCTCAGCACAGAGTCTGCTTCCCCCTCTCCCTCTGCCACTCCCCCTGCTCGTGCACACTCTGTCTTTCAAATAAATAAATAAAATCTTTAAAAAAAGAAAAAGACCATCTGCCTTTAACCCTCTCCTTGTCTGTAGGTCTGTCAATGGAGTGTACCGGATCGGCCTATACGCTCTGAAGGACATGCCAGCTGGGACCGAGCTCACTTACGATTACAACTTCCATTCCTTCAATGTGGAAAAACAGGTAAGCATAATCAGTTCACGGGGGAGGTGGGACTTCGTCGCATACACACCACGGGCCTTCTGTAAATGTCAGCGATCCGCCGTCACTGAGAAGTACGCTGGAGAAGGCGGTTTTCACCCCACTTAGCCAGGGCGCGGGCTCTGCGTCCCGGCCTCCAAACTCTGCAGAAAGCGACTGCTCGGTCATGTTGGTCTTCAGTCCGTTCTTAACTTGCCTAGTGACGTTTCCCCAAAATTTAATCTTTCCTTTCCATGGAAACACATTTATATTTATTTTGCTCTGAATTATTTTCCTTTGTATAAAAATTTCTTGACTGAAACTTACTGTTGGGCATCCAGATGCTCAGGCATTCTGCCGGCACGTGCGAGACTGCAGGCCAAAAGCATGATTCTCTTTCCTTTCAAAGCAACTGTGTAAGTGTGGCTTTGAGAAATGTCGTGGGATCATCGGCGGCAAGAGTCAGCGCGCGAACGGGCTCACCAGCAGCAAGAGCAGCCAGCCTGTGGCGACACATAAAAAGTCCGGACGGTCAAAAGAGAAGAGGAAGTCTAAGCACAAGCTGAAGAAGAGGGTGAATAATGATCTCATTCCTGGCTTTCCCCAGCACAGCTGCCTGGGGGCGGTTACAGAGAGCAGGGCGACACGGGAGGGCGGTCTTACAGCGGTCCCAGCGCTCTTCAAGGGGGTTTCTCATTGACCCTTGCTTTCCTGCGATCCGATCCCTGTGTTTTTCAGAGAGGCCACCTCTCCGAAGAACCCAGTGAAAACATCAACACTCCAACAAGATTGACCCCCCAAATACAAATGAAGCCGATGTCTAATCGAGAGAGGTAAAAAGGAGGTTTTCTTGTCTTTGTGGGATTTGCTTATCACTTTAAAAATCACTAAACATCTGTATGGTCGAGTCGTTTCTTTTGTACAGCAAGTCTTTAGCCAAGAATCAGGATATGTACATTTGGATGGGCGGGGGAAATAACGTCTTTATTTTCCCCAATTTCTAACTGAAATTTAGCATTTCCTTCAGATATGATCATAGGCAAAAAGTGTGCATGTGTGCGTGTGTGTAGTGTTTGCAGTTTCCATGATTTCATCACCAATGTTCCCATTTCCATATCCTGTTACAGTGTTACAAATATCTCAAAATATCATTTATGTGATTTCTACCTTGAAATTACTGTGGTTGTTAAACCCACCACTAGCCACTAGGTCTTGTCATGTGTTAAAAAATCAGTTTATTTCTGTATCACAATTTCAGGGTTTTTTTAATATTCTGAAAACTGAATTTCAGTATATTTGGTTTCCTTTTAACCCTGTGTATTAAAAATTAAATTTTTTAAATTAATCTAAAAATTTTACATACTTTAAAACTTTGTTCAGAGAAGGGTGACATGGGCTTCACCAGACTGCCAGAGGAGTCCATGGCACAGAAAAGGTCAAGATTCCTTGCTTTGTTGATACATTGTTAGAGCAGCAAAAAGGATCTTTAGTGATCATTTTTGCTCTTCCCTGAATCCAGGTAAGATTCGTCCATGTCAGGAGTAAGTGCAGTAAATATGTATGTCCTGTGTTTCCCATTGTCTGGGGACGTATAGCACATCTTCCCTGGCCGTGTGCTCCAGTATCTTAGCAAGTTCATCTGCATTTATAACTTTACTGTGATTTGGGCCCCTTTGTCCCATATCACTTGAGTCAGAAGTTTTGAACATCCGGAAAATGGAGATGATCTAGTCAAGTGGCTCTCTCCTCTGGCTGTGTATTAGCCCAGGGGGCGCTCAACACCTCCTGCCGCCCAGGCCTCACCTCAGATCGCCTCACCTAGAACGTTCGGCAGTGGGACCGAGCACTAGTCGTTTATAAAGCCCCCCTGCTGATTTCAGTGTGACCAGGTCAGGAACTATAAACTTGGTTGAATTGTCATTTACTGAGGCCCACAGTTTGAGACTTACCCAGTGTCACATCTGTTTACGTGTGCACTAGGGTGGGGGTCACGTTATGGACTCGTCAGATTCTGAGGGGCCCTTCAGGACGCACGTAACTTATCCATCAGCTCACAGGGCTGTGTGGGGGCGCTGCATCCAACAGAGTTTCCCCAGGGCACATCTGTCTCACATGTCTCTGCCTTTATCTGCCAGTCTAGTTCTCCGTGTTACAGCTAATCCTGAGCCCATGCTTCGTCTTGGCAACTTCAGTTAGAATTTGTATATATACTCGCTAAATCTCTGCCTTCGAGTCAGGCTGTTTCGGTTGCCAGAGTGTTTGCAGCTTTTACGTGGTATTTGCCAGATGTTTATAAATAATAGAGGGGAATGTTTTATGTTACATGGAGGGAATAAAAAGATGCGAAACTGAATTATGTTTTCCCATATATAATTATGTTATAATAGGTGAATTAACTGATAATTATTGATTTAGATCATCATAACAATGGTTTGGGGGCGCCTGACTGGCTCAGTCAGTAGAGCATGCAACTCTTGATCTCTGGGTTGTAAGTTCGAGCCCCACAATGGGTGTTGAGATTACTTAACAATAAAATCTTTTGGGCGCCTAGGTGGCTCAGTCAGTTAAGCATCTGCCTTCGGCTCAGTTCATGATCCCAGAGTCCTGGGATCGAGCCCCTCGTCAGGTTCTTTGCTCAGCAGGGCGTCTGCTTCTCCTTCTGCCTGACACTCCCCCTGCTCGTGCTCTCTCTCTCTCTGACAAATAAAATCTTAAAAAAAAAAAAAATGGTTTACATAGAGTGGCATGTAATAAATGCTTATTAAATTAATGAGTAAAGGAACTGCCTCCCCTTCTTCCAGGAACTTTGTGTTAAAGCATCACGTATTCCTGGTCCGAAACTGGGAGAAGATTCGGCAGAAACAAGAGGAAGTCAAGCACAGTAGCGATAATCTCCACTCAGCATCACTATACACCCGCTGGAATGGCATCTGCCGAGATGACGGGAACATCAAGTCTGGTACGGCTTGGAGAGGACATGCTCCTGTTCATTCCGTAATATTGTCTCAGAGTGATCGTTTTAGTCGCTCTCGTTCTATTCAATGATTCTTTTTACTCTGAACCAAAAAAGCTAAGATCCCAACATACAAGGGTTATTCAGCAATGACCCGTCCATCCCAGCTGCCCAGGTTCCTAGTCCGTGCTCTAGGGAGTAGGAAGAATCCCCTTCAGCAGCTTCCCAAACACCACCTACAGCCCGAGAGACACCACCTACACCCAAGCACCGCCTACAGCCACCTACAGACGTGGGACCGGTAGTGGGTCCCCTGCATCCCTTCCTCCCTCAACTGTAACTTGCGTATGGGGAAATCGTGATGCTGCAGGCGGGAGGAAATGACAGCAGCGTAAATTTGAAGACGTCTTCCCCCCACATTCCGATGAGCATCGTGCACACAGACCCCCAGATTGCTGTTCTCTGAGCTTCTTGAGTGAATAATGCAACAGCTCTCCTGCGCTCACATCTGTTGTGCGCTGGCCGGTCCAAGCCTGCCCTTTCTCAGCCCGGAGAGTTCAAGAGCGCAGGCTCCTCTTCCAGTCTTTCTCCTTTCCCTCAAAAAGTAGAAGCATTGCACGTGGTGTGTGAGGGGAGCTGCTCTGTGCGAACTTAATCAATGCGGAAATTTGCCTTCTGTCCTATCAGTAACTTGACTGGCATGAAGTCTCTGAACTTACACCCTAGTTAGGTCCAATCTTCGGGTAATAACAAGTACTTCCTGAGTCTGTTAGAGGCCAGGGCCTGAGCTCAATACATGAAAAACATTCATTTAATCTGTGGATAACTCCTGAGGGAAGCACTACCATTATTCCCCTTTTGCAGCCAAGAAGCTGAGACACAGAGAGGCTAAGTAACTTGCCCGAGATCACAGAGCTAGGAAGTAGTGGCCAGAATTCAGACACGCACTCATTTTGGGGCGCAGGCTGGCAGCCGCCGCACCGCATGGCATTGGGTCAGAGATCAGGCCCCTCAGGCAGCTTCAGTCTCTGTGGGCAACTCCAGCGTTTCCAGAGATTTCTTGAAGGAGCAGAGAAAGAACTCCACAATCACTAACGTGCTTCATCACTTCGGGGAAAATAAAGCAAATGGCAAAAACCCGTGGGGGAGGAGACGGCCACACAGTGCTCTCTTTTTCCCAGAACTGACTCTCACTGTATCCTTGCAGACGTCTTCATGACCCAGTTCTCCGCCCTGCAGACAGCACGGTCGGTCCGGACAAGGCGGCTGGCAGCAGCGGAGGAAAACATCGAGGTGGCGCGGGCAGCCCGCCTCGCCCAGATCTTCAAAGAGATCTGTGACGGCATCATCTCCTACAAAGGTGACCCCACTCACCCCAGAGGCTTTCTCCTCAGCCTTCTGTAGGAATCCTGCCGCTCGCCCTCACCCGAGACCCCCAAGACCAGGACCAGTCGTTCAGGGCGAGAGATTGAGGAGGTTTTCTTTGTTCTTCCTTTTGTCAGAGCGCAGAAGTCATAGGACTGGTTTTAGTCTTCGGGCGGTGCTGATAGAATCTAAATCCCTTGATCTGCTGTTAGTCTTTGGTATTTACTAGAATTTTACCAGACTTAAGTACTGTATTTAGAAATCACATTTTTTAGTGATCGGATAGAAAGAATAGATCTGTCTTGGATGTAATTTTCCTGAATGAGGGAGTGAATTAGCAATTTAAGGAAAAGGGTGTTATGAACATACGTTTTCAGTGTTTCTTAACCTTTTTTTTTTTTTTAAGTTTTTTGTTTGTTTTTGTCTTAAGTAATCTCTACACCCAATGTGGGCTTCAACTTAAAACCCTGAGATCAGGAGTCACGTGCCTACCAGCTGAGCTTTTACAGCATTTCCATGCACACACCTTTACCCTCCTTTCCTCTTTCAAGGCATCTTTACAGTATGTGGTGTGGGTGATGGTGGGAAGGAGAGTTTAATTCGGGGTAGGTAGTGTGGTAATGTATGTGACTTTTTCTGACCAGGAAATTTGGAGATGTTTAAAATGAGAGATTTTAACGAATAATTGCAGCTTTTTGCCCTCAACGTTGGTGTATCTCTCCCTCCCTCACCCTCGATTCTGAATAATTTGGTTTCCCTTCCCTTTTCTTTCTCTGTCTACTACTTATCTCTGTACTTTAGTGGCTCTTTGCAGTTTTGTTAACCTAAGGATATAGAGAAGAAAGGGGACCCAGCCTGTCCTAATGCATAAAGTTTTGAAGCACCTGTTCTCTTTCCATTCCAAAAAAGTCACCCTCCCTGTTGCCAGCCAGGCCCGTCTGATCCCCTGTGAAGTTGCAGCCAGTACATCTACATGTCCCCACATTCCGGGCATGAAGTAACAAGCTTTTTCCCTCACTGTTGCTAGAAAGTAAAGTAGCCTGTGATGGTTCCTCAAAAAATTAAAGATGGAAGGTCATGATCTCAGGGTCCTGGGATCGAGTCCCGCATCGGGCTCCTTGCTCAGCAGGGAGCCAGCTTTTCCCTCTGCCTCTTCCACTCCCCCTGCTTGCGCACTCACTCTCTTTCTCTCTCTCTGACAAGTAAATAAGATCTTAAAAAAAAAAAAATTAAAGATGTAAGGGCATCTGGGTGGCTCAGTTGGTTGAGTGTCCAGCTCTTGGTTTTGGCTCAGATGGTGATGTTTTGATCTCTGGGTTGTGAGATCAAGCACCGAGTCAGGCTACACACTCAGCACAGAGTCTGCTTGGGATTCTCTTTCCCTCTCCCTCTGTCCTGCCCTGCCCCGCCCCCACCCCCCTACCCCTCTTCGTACTTCCCCCCTTCAAATAAATAAAATCTTTTTTTTTTTTAAGATTTTATTTATTTATTTGACAGAGGGAGAGAGAGAGCATGAACAGAGGGAGAGGGAGAAGTAGGCTCCCCCCTTGGGGAGCCCAACGCAGGACTCAATCCCAGGACCCCGGGATCATGACCTGAGCCAAAGGCAGACACTTAACCTACTGAGCCACCCAGGCACCCCAACAAATAAATCCTTAAAAAAAAAAAGACAGGAATACAAAAATAAAAAATAGGTAGAAATACCATATGACCCAGTAATCACACTACTGGGTATTTGCCCAAAGAAAATGATTCTACTAATTAAAAAAGATGCATGCACCTGTGTGTTTTTTGCAGCATTATTTAGAATAGCCAAGATATGGAAGCAGCCCATGTGTCCATCCGTAAATGAATAGATAAAGAGGAGGTTGTATATATGCGATGGAGTATTACTCGGCCATGAAAAGGAAGGAAATCTTGCCATTTCTAACATAGATAGACCTTCAGGGTATTATGCTTAGTGAAATAAGTCAGATACCATGTGATTTCACTTGTATGTGGAATCTAAAAAGCAAAATTAGCAAATAGATTCTTAAATACAGAGGACAAATTGGTGTTTGCTGGAAGGGAGTGGAGGGGATGGATGAAATAGATAAAGGGGATTAAGAAGTACAGACTTGCAGTCACAAAATAACTAAGTCACAGAATTGAGGAGTACAGCATAGGGAATGTAGTCCATAATACCGTAATATTGTAACAACTTTGTGTGGTGACAGATGGTGACTGCACTTACCGTGGTGAGCGAGCGTTGAGTCATACACAGAATTGTCAGATCATGAGGTTGTGCACCTGAAACTGATGTAACATTGTATTTTAACTATACTTCAGTAATAAAATAGAATGTTTTTAAAGATTTTATTTATTTTAGAGAGAGAACTCTGCGAGCAGGGGGAGGAGCAGAGGGAGAGAGAGAGAATGTCAGGCAGACTCTGCACTGAGCGTGGAGCCCACGCAGGGCTCAGTCTCACGATCCTGAGACCCTGACCTGAACTGAAATCAAGAGTCAGAGGCTTAAGTGACTAAGCCTCAAGGGTACCCCATAAAGTAGAATTTTTTAAAAGAAAGTAGGTAAGGTAGCAAGTAGCCCCAGAGCCTGAATTGTTTTCATAACATAAAGTAACTGTGTTACAAGAAAATGGATTCCAGAAAATATTTACAGTACTAAATTATTCATTATCTGTAATTTAATTGAATGCAAACCAACAGAATAATATTAACTATGGTCAACGGTCCATGAACAAGAACTAGAAAATATTATTTGGATAAGACGTTCTTTGCTTTAGGGGCGCCTGGGTGGCTCAGTGGGTTAAAGCCTCTGCCTTCGGCGCAGGTCATGATCTCAGGGTCCTGGGATCGAGCCCCGTATCGGGCTCTCTGCTCAGCAGGGAGCCTGCTTCCCCCTCTCTCTCTGCCTGCCTCTCTGCCTGCTTGCGATCTCTCTCTTTCTGTCAAATGAATAAATAAAATCTTAAAAAAAAGACGTTCTTTACTTTAGTAACATTTGTAGAGCAGGGACTTGTCCTCAGCAGCCTCACTGCTTCAATAATTCCCCATCTCTCGCTGTCCATATTCCAGGTCATCCTGAAAGTATCTTCCCTGCCTCTAAGAACCCACATTTCTGAAAAGTCCTGTACATTTCATGGTCGGGCCTCCAAAAAAGCTTAGATTTTTTTTTCCCCCAACTTCTGATCTGGGGGCTTCTGCATTTTCAGTGAGGAGTTAGCACTTGCCTCTCTGGGGTCACTTAGTCTTTCTAAGCCTTGTCTTCTTTTGCAGATTCTTCCCGACAAGCTCTGGCAGCCCCCCTCTTGAACCTCCCCCCAAAGAAAAAGTAAGTTCACCAATGTGGGAATCGTGTGGGTTCTCAGTCAGTGCCGAGCGTGCCAGACTGACAGCCTGGCTCTCTGCCCCAGGAATGCGGACTACTATGAGAAGATCCCCGAGCCGCTGGACCTGGCCACCATAGAGAGGCAGATCCTCACCGGCCACTACAAGACCGTGGAGGCCTTCGATGCTGACATGCTCAAGGTGTTTAGGAACGCTGAGGTACGTACGCCGACTGCAAACAGGGATTTAAGAAGTTTGTTTTGAAGGAGAGGTGGACAGGGGATGGACTAGCTGGGGGGTGGGCTAGATGGGGGTGGACATTAAGGAGGGCCCTTGTCGTGTTGAGCACTGGGTGACATACATAAGTGATAAAACAGGGGCGCCTGGGTGGCTCAGTGGGTTAAAGCCTCTGCCTTCGGCTCGGGTCATGATCTCAGGGTCCTGGGATCAAGCCCCGCATCGGGCTCCTTGCTCAGCGGGGAGCCTGCTTCCCCC
>CM052893.1:57815239-57832449 GCA_028534135.1 Potos flavus
TATATATATATATATGACTTAAGTCATAGCTGCAGTTTCTTTCCTCGAGGCAGTAAATACATGTGAAAGACCAAGAATTACGTATAGTAAGTAGAAGTAAATCTGAAGGATGGAATTGGGGTTTGGGCTCGTGGGTGGTAGATGACATTGCTGAGAAGGCGGCCTTGACCTGATGGGAAGGAGGTGGAATATTGTCGGGTGCATAGAAAAGAGGACTTTGCTCAGTGATTTTGAATATCCTGGAGAGGAATTAGACAAAAGGGGCTACAAAGTCAGGGAAGAACTGAAGGGAGGAAGTGAGGACAGGAACAAGTAGGAGCCTTAGGTCCGCGCTGGATGACCGCGTGCTTGCTGCCCGAAGCCGCGGCTTTGTCCCCGGCAGCTGCCGGACCCGGTGAGCGCCGCGCTTGGGAGGCCAGCGGCGACCCCGCGCGCTGTGCGTGCGCCCAGGACAGGCGGCCCTGTGGCCGAGCCTAGGCACAGAGCAACCCGCTGCCTCCTCCGGGGGGCGCGCGCGTGCATCCGTGCCTGTGCCTGTGTGCGTGCACGCCTATGCCTGCGTGCGCGTTCCTGTGCGCCTGTTTGCGCGCGCGCCTTGCGCCTATGTGTGCACGCCTGTGCGTGCGCGCGCCTGTGCCTCTGCACCTGTGCGTGCGCGTACCTGTTCGCCTGTGTGCGTGCGGGTGCCTGTGTGTGCACGTGCCTGTTCGCCTGTGTGTGCGTGCGCCTGTGTGCGTGCGTGTGCCTGTGCGCCTGTGTGCGTGCGCCTGTGCGTGCGTGCGCGTGCCTGTTCGCCTGTGCGCGCGTGCGCGTGCCTGTGTGCCTGTGTGTGCGTGCGCCTGTGCGCCTGTGCGTGCGTGCGCCTGTGTGTGCGTGCGCGTGCCTGTTCGCCTGTGTGTGCGCCTGTGCGCGCGCCCTTGTCTGTTCGCCGGCGGGGGGGGCGGGGGGCGCTCCCCCCCCCAGGTGCTGCACGGGGAGGAGCCAACAGGACCTGTTGGGGCTGCTCCTGCAGAAGTACTACGGGCGCAAGTCGCCCATCGGGAGGGACGTGTGCCGCCTGCGGAAGACCTACTACAACGCCCGGCACGAGGCGGCGGCGCAGATCGACGAGATCGTGGGGGAGACGGCGAGCGAGGCCGACAGCAGCGAGACGTCCGTGTCCGAGAAGGAGAGCGCACACGAGAAGGACGACGACGTGATCCGCTGTGTGTGCGGCCTGCACAAGGACGAAGGCCTCATGATCCAGTGCGACAAGTGCATGGTGAGGGCGCGCGGGGCGCCGGGGGGCCTTGCCCTGCTTGGTGCCCGCGCCCAGCCCGTCCCCTCCCCTCCCACCCCCCAGGGGCGGCGGGGCGCCCGGGCGGTCAGGACCCGCAGGCAGCATCCCAGAGAGCGCGCTGGGGCTCAGGCCTCGTGTGGCCCGGTCCCCGCTGAGCGCCCGTGCTCAGTGCCCCTCGTTTCCCTTCCCACGTGCGTGTAGTACAGACCAGGCAGTGTGCAGACGTTCGGACGAGCTCTGCTTTCCCCTCCTGTTCTAACCCATTTCTCTCTCACTTCTCACTCGACTACTGATCCCTGAGTTCCTGTTTGACTTCACTCTGTCCTACTGCTGATTTTCTTTTATTATTTTATCCTCAGCCCCCAGAGTCCCCCCTCCCAACCGCACTCTTCTCCCCGCAGGTGTGGCAGCACTGTGACTGCATGGGGGTGAACTCGGACGTGGAGCACTACCTTTGTGAGCAGTGTGACCCGAGGCCTGTGGACAGAGTAAGCTGCCTTCTGCTGAATCTCTGATGTAGGAGCAGGAGATGTAGCAAATGGCTCTTCCCTGCCCCCTCCTGGTGCACCGCATCTCCTCTGATAAGTCCCTCAGCCCCTCTGGGCCTTCGTTTCTTACAGTCGACACTAGGGTCATAATTCTGCCCTTTCTTTTCTCAAGTGTGTGGTCAGAGGGGAAATAAAATACTTAGAAACCTGTGGAAGGAATGGTACTATATACACACTGTCACCTGTCCTTGAAAGAGTACTTGCGAAGTCCAGAACACAAGTACGCAGGTTAGTCGTAGGCCCACCTTCCAGGAGAGACAGTGGGTTGGGTAACTTGTCCCAGTTACTAAGTGGGTTCTTGTCCCGGGTCTGCTGTGTTTCTCTGCGTGATCTCGGGCAGGCGTTCGCTATAAAGGGATGTGTTTGAGGCAGTATTTTGTAGTAGCGGTGTTGTCATTTTGAGCGGACGTTTCTGTGCTCTGAGGGATGTGCTGCACAAAGTCTGGCATCCCTGGCCCTTGGGTACTAAATGCCAGTGGCTTCCATGAGTCCTCGTGACAGTCATTGTCCCCTTCACACGTTGTCCCCCTCGGGGTCAAGAGCAGCCATACGGTTAGTGCTTCCTACGGCTATTTTGGGGTGCTTGGCCTATCGGTTTTGTTCTCTGCCTTCACTTTCCCAGTTCCACTCCAGCAGCTCTCATCTTTGTGTACACGTGTGTTGTGTTGAAATGACTAAACAGTAAGTCTTAAATCGGTTGCAAATTCTAGGTTTGAGTTCTTTTCCTCTTGAATGGAAATCAGTAGGCTGGTGTAGTAGTCCCAGCCCTTATCCACTGGCTTTCCGTTCTTACCAGGAGGTACCCATGATTCCTCGGCCCCACTATGCCCAGCCCGGCTGTGTCTACTTCATCTGTTTGCTCCGAGATGACTTGTTGCTTCGTCAAGGTGCGTACACACAACCGACCCTCCCTTTCCGAGTGGTGAGAGCATCTGCATAATAGTTATTGTCACTGCATGACCTTTCAGAGCAGTCGGGTATGGTTGACCCTTGGACAGTGCAGGGTTTAGGGGCACCAACCCCCCCGCCCCACCCGGGGTACAGTCAGAAATCCACATACAACTTTTGACTCTCCAAAAACTTAACTGCTAATAGGCTAATATTGACCAGAGCCTCACTGATAACATAAATAGTCAATTAACACATATTTTGTATGTTACATGTATTGATATATTGCATGCTTACAATGGAATAAGCTAGAGAAAAGAAAATGTTAAGAAAATCATAAGGTTTTTAATATTACATCTATAGTACCATACTATACTCATCAAGAAAAAAAAAGTTTGCATATAATTCAACCCATGCAGCTCAAACCCATGTTGTTCAAGGCTTGACAATATAGGTCTGTTATCCACTAGTCCTTGGGCTTTATACGTTTTCCCCTCCACCAAATAAAACTAATTTGGAGAGACCAGGATGTCATAAAGCTAAGTTTAGGACTGAGAAAAAACACACAGGATTCCAGGAGTTGGAAGACCCCCTCGTGCCATTCTCCTAGTCCAGAATTGGTGACCATTGCCGTTAGACCACCAGCGGTAGCTCCCTATATCTGTTGTTCTGGACTTTAAGCCCTTCCATGTAGACCTTGGGTCGGACCAGTGGGCTCCTCAGAGTTCACGCAGGCACCATTTAACACGTCCTGTGCCTTCCTAGGCGACTGTGTGTACCTGATGCGAGATAGCCGGCGCACGCCAGACGGCCACCCTGTCCGCCAGTCCTACCGACTGTTGTCGCACATTAACCGAGACAAACTGGACATCTTCCGCATCGAGAAGCTTTGGAAGAATGAAAAGTATGTGTCGAGGCCCTCTCCCTTCTTCCAGCTCTGCCCTTCCAGCACACAGCTGAGTATTGCCTAGGATCTTGCCAGTCAACTAACCCTCTCCCTTTCTTCCCTAGAGAGGAACGATTCGCCTTTGGTCACCACTACTTTCGCCCCCACGAGACCCACCACTCTCCGTCCCGCCGCTTCTATCACAACGAGCTATTTCGGGTGCCACTCTATGAGATCATTCCCTTGGAGGCTGTGGTGGGGACCTGCTGTGTCCTGGACCTTTATACGTATTGTAAAGGTAAGTGACCTAAGCTGCAGAAATGATCTCCTGTCCCCTATTCGTTCATCTGCAATTGCCACTCCATTCTTACTGTCTCTGATAAAAGATTGTCCCAGGCTAGCTGTGAAGCTTCAAAGAGCTCTGTTTTTTCTTTTTTAGTTAGCACTTGGTACTCAATAAATGTTTTATTTTTCTTTTTAATTTTTTTTCTTGATAGTAAGTGTTAATTTCCCTTTTTTTTTAAATTTAGTTACCATTTCTTAATAACATATACTCAGCATTCTATTAGTATCATCACAAGGCATGTTCTTCTACCCACGCATTCCAAAATCCCAAAGGCCATCATCAACTCTGGACATTAAACAAACCCAAAAAGCACACTAGCTTTTTAAGCTCCGTGGTTAACAGTGTAGGCTGTGGAGTCAGACGGTCTGTTTTCAAATCCCAGCCCCACCACTGCTTACCTGTGTGTCCTTGGGCAAGTCACCTAATCTACCAGCAGTAGGGTTAGTACCTATCATAGGCGAGAAGTACCTCAGCTTCTCTATTAGAGCAAAGGGTCCAGAAGAGTATGTACTCCATTCAAGCATTCGCTGCCTGGGGCTCCATCACTCTGGAGACTTCATCCCCCAGTTACAAAGTCCTCATTTCCAGACGTGCTCCCCTCATTCATCCTGCCTTTCCTCTCTCCTAGCGTCCCCACACCCTGCTCTGTGTTCCCGCACGGATTCCTGCAGGACTTGGATGAGCTGTCTGTCTGGTTCCTTCCCACCCTGTGACCACCCTTACACTCAGACACACAGACACACAGACACACACACACACCCCTCTCCTTTTCCAGCGCTGCTGTCTGGGGACTCTCCTTTCTTCTGCAATCACCAGATGCCTCAGAATCACTACAGTGTCCCCTCTTCGGGGTCCCGCTGCCCTCCCAGTGGTGTGGGCTCATCTCTGGGCAGCTCAAGGTCGAGGGGAAGGAGGGGAAGGCAGGAGGGTTCTTTCACAGTATTCGAACTCCTAGGGAGACCCAAAGGAGTGAAGGAGCAAGACGTGTACATCTGTGACTACCGGCTTGACAAGTCCGCGCACCTGTTCTACAAGATCCACCGGAACCGCTACCCTGTCTGCACCAAGCCTTACGCCTTCGACCACTTCCCCAAGAAGCTCGCTCCCAAGAGAGATTTCTCAGTAAGTTCCCTTCCTCCTCCGCGCCGTGTAAGGGCACCATAGTTCACACATGGGCTTCCTAGAGTCGGAACCATCAGCCTCTCTGCTGGTTCGTCCTGTTAGTCCATCCCAGATTCTAGGACTGTCTCTAGTTGGCTTTTTTTTTTCTTGTTCTTTTTTTTTTTTTTTATAGGCTCTGTGCCTAGCATGGAGCCCGACACAGGGCTTGAACTCATGACCCAAAGATCAAAGACCTGAGCTGACATCAAGAGTCAGACACCCGACTGACTAATACGCCGAGGGCCCCTGTTTGGGATTTTTAAACAGCGTAAATACATTTATTCTGCCTTTCCTGGCAGGGGCTGATTCTCGGCAAGTTGTTGATGTCCATATTATCGCCAGGTTTTTCTTCTCTTCTCTCTCACCTCTTTACAGACTTGGCCCTTGAGCTCTTACTGTAGTTTTTTGTTGAGTTTTCAGATCCATAATTTTAAGCAAGCAAGCAGAGAGAATAGCAAGAAAACTTTGATGAAAATAATTCAGGGCTATTCCCGTATATCTCTGCATTTAAAATGTAAGACATCATCATCATATAAGATGAGAAAAGTACAGAGGCATTAAGAAGAAAAAACCGTATATCATCCCACTACCCAGAAAATAACCACTGTTAACGTTTTCATTTCTTGCCTTTCTCGTGTGCTTTTTCTTTAAATTGTTTTGGACGTAGTGCTCCAGTCCTTCTGTGCCGTTCATCAGTCCACAGAGGCTTTGGACGTCCCTCCGTCCATCTGTGCATTTGCTGTCATGAAACTCTGGACTGAGCTACTCATCCTTCACTCTGCTTTTTGTGGGCTTGTCAAAAATTGTGGCCGTCCTCCTAGAATGTTGAGAAACCATCTAACCAGAAACTCTATGTCCCTGTTTTTCCTATAATTGTTTTTGGATTTCTCTAAACAGTATTTTATATTCTCTTTGTGCACTGCCAAGCCCTGCCTCTCCTCTAACTTCTTCGGTCTTGCTTGCTCGGGCCCCAGCTCACAGGTCAGCTTTGAAGCCCCAGCCTGAACTACTTACACGTTAGGCTGGGGCAGACAGGACAGGGAGCCTGTCCCCTTACTGTCGTCGCAGGCTAGCAAGACCCCAAAACCACCGTGGCCTTACAGACTGACAGAAGGACTGACCTTAGGACTGACCTTCTGCCCTTAAAACACGGCCACCCAGCTCCGAGGGGCTTTGCCCGGGGCTTTCCTGTCTAGTTCCCTCCCGGTCCAGCTCCCCAGCTCCCGACGGCACACTCACCCCTTCCCTTTCTTTGCAGCCTCATTACGTCCCAGACAACTACAAGAGGAACGGAGGGCGGTGAGTGCCCTGGGGGGGTGTAAAGGGGTTGCCCACCCACCTGAGGGGGGCAGCAGCAGCAGCACAGACCCACTCGGTCCCCGAGGAGGACTGGGGACTCTGACCGTGGCCTGCGGTGCCGGGAGGCACGGTCTGCTGACGGGGCTTGAGTCGGGGGCAGGGAGGGAGACACACCGGGAGGAGAAACAGAGAAGGGCAAGAAAGATTCGAGACAGAACTCTAGACTCAGAAGAGTCTCCTTTTCGAAGATTTCTGTGAGCTGTTCCCGTCACCCCGAGGCGTCTGCGCTCTCGCGGCCTCTTTCGAGGGCCGGCAGCCAGCAGCTGCCCCGAGCAGAGCTCTCGCTGAGCGCGGCGGCCACGCAGCTTTCCCTGGTGCTGGTTTTGTACCTGAGTCTTGTTCTTGGAGAAGGAGCAGTGAAGGCTTTCCTTCCGTTCCTTCCGTTCCTTTCGTGGTGGATGGGGCCGTGCCGACCGCGGCCCCGACACCGCGGCCGGCCGAGCGGCCGGAGTCGGGAAAGGCAGGCGCTCTGTGCAGATTCTCACTGTGGCGGGACCGCGGGCAGTACAAGGTCGTGTCGTACTTCTCCGGCCCTAGGATAGCGTATGGGTCCCCGAGAGAAGGAAAATTGAGTTTCATACTTAGAAAATACATTTCAGAAAAAGGTAGTGATCTGTGCAAATAACAATACCGTGATGACCAGAGCCAGGGCTTCTAAGAGCTAGACTCAGGATCCCAAGCCAACCTGAGGTGCCTCCCCTCCCCGGCACGGCCTTAGTCGAAATTCCCACACCCCTCCGGCAGGTCATCCTGGAAATCCGAGCGCCCAAAGCCCCCCCTAAAAGACCTGGGCCAGGAGGATGACGCTCTGCCCTTGATTGAAGAGGTTCTGGCCAGCCAGGAGCAAGCCGCCGACGAGATGCGCGGCCTGGAGGGGCCAGAGCGGGAGGGGGCCGCGGCCGAAGTCAGCGAGGGCGAAAAGAAAGCAGAGGAGAGCAGGCAGGACTCGCAGCCTGCCTGCACCCCTGAGGAACGACGGCACGGCCAGCGGGAACGACTCAACCAGATCTTACTCAATCTCCTTGAAAAAATCCCTGGGAAGAATGGTAAGACAGGGTCAGGCTCATGTCCGGGGTTTACGATAACGGGGAAATTAGTGAGGAAGGAATGAAAAAGAACAACTTACCACTACTTGTCCAGGATGGAAAGCGTCCTACGAAAACGTCCTGGTTCTTTGATGGGTCCCGTGCATGCTTCCACCCTGGGGAGGGGACCGCGAGCGAGGAGCGCTCGCCCCCCGCGGCCCGGAGATCTTCTCTCCTGAGGCTGGAGGAAGGCCCGAGGTGCTCTGAGGTCGGAAAAGGAGTCACTAGACTCCTGTGACCCCCTTAGAGCTCGGATCTGGCACGAGGAGGAGGGCGGTGTTTGACGAGCCTCCTTGGTTCCGTCTGCAGCCATCGATGTGACCTACCTGCTGGAGGAAGGGTCAGGCAGGAGGCTGCGCAGACGCACGCTGTTCATCCCGGAAAACAGCTTCCGCAAGTGAGCCGCAAAGGAGCAGCTCGAGCGTCTGCGACCAGCGGAGCCACCAGTCCTGCCTCTTGTCCGCGGAGCGCGCACGGGGTGGGAAGGGTCCGTCCAGCAAGGGGAAGGGGGACAGGTCGTTGACATTAGGTACTTCAGAAACCCTGGAGCTAGTGGAGAGGAAGGGAGTCTGTCTAAACAGTTCAGTTTAACTTGTTTTCCTCTCCGCCGCTTCCCCCCACCTCCGCCGAGGGTTCGTGATGGGAGGAGGACAGAGCGCCCGGGGGCGAGCGGGGCCTCGTGGTACTTGCTAGCCCTCGCCCCTGCCCCCAGCTTGGGTCTCTCTGTGTCATCCTCTGATCCCGCAGGCCCTGCTGCCAAGCTGCTTCCTCTGCCCGGGGGCCCCTCCCAGTCCAGCGGGAGGGGACCCCCACCCCGCCCCGCCTCTCCTCTGTGGGCTCCAAGAGCTACCCCAGAGACCGCAAACAGAAACAGTAGCTGGGGCCGCTTTCCAGATAGATCCTTGACCGGGAAGGTGTCTCCTTTCTTCCCAATCAGGTCAAAGTAAAACATGAACTGACAAGTCAAAGCACTTGTGTCCGCTGCCCTCCTCCCTGCCCTCCTCCCCGGAACGTAATCATGGAACAGGAAAGGCCCCCATGGGGTCAGAGGGCACAGGACTTACGGTCATGAGTTTTGTTTTAACCTTCATAACCTGCCGAACCTGTTTTTTCCTAACGAGAAGGCCAGGCCCCTGCCAGCACACGGGCCGAGCCCGCGTGTGGCCCCCGTGTGGCCTCCGTGTGGCAGCGCGCACGGAGACACGTCTCGGGACAGACTCACTGCAGAGCCTGCGAGGAAGCGGACTCTGGCCCTCCCCCGCGTCACTACAGGACTGCTGAGCAGGGCTCGCCGGTCACAGTGTGCCGTGAGTGGCCGCCGTTGGGTTCGAACACTACTCTCGTTTTCTCCATTACACGGTTTTCAGTGTCCACGTCTTAGAGACAGTGCCCCCGTCCCGTCCCCTCACCTCCTGGTGACAGCAGCAGCAGGGGGGACGTCAGGATGTCTCCTTCCTTCCCATTCTCTTGCCCAGAAGTTACCAGACAATACTGTCTCTTTAAAAATAAAATTTAAAAAGCTTTGCTTTGTTGTCTTCTCAGACATACATATGCATATACGTTTTAGATGTTCTTATAAGAGAAAAGATGGTTTTTAAATGTGCCAAGTTGTGTGTGTGTATATGTATGTACGTACGTGTGTACCTGCTGCGCGACTAGGAAGCAATACAGCAGCAAACACGGCCACACCTTTCTCGAAACCCGGACCAACGCTGTCCTCACTGCACATTTCCCCCGATGATGACGACGCTCTGACTTGTTTAGGTAGAAACATGGACACCTTCCATTCCATTAGAATCTTTTTTTTCTTTTTCTCCTTTCTGTGTCAATCTTGAGGGAAAAAACAAACAAACAAAAGAGACAGGGGATGCCAAAGATCCCCTTGAGCAGAGAAAAAGCAGAATAAATATTTTATTAAAGAAAAAAGAGAATTAAGAAAATAGTTTGGAGTATTTTCTTACTGTAGAGAAGCACTGTACATTACGACAGACTGGGGTATAAGATACTCAGTGTGGAGCTGGGAACGTCGCATGTCCACGCCCATTTAAGTGGTTTCTTTTGGTTTCATTGCAGGGAGCTGGGGGGGAGGGAGGTGGGAAATAGGGGCACTTTGGGGGTCTCCTTTTAGTCAAAAAGCAGGAAAATGACAAGAGAGAGATTAAAATTCAATATTTCCTTGAATAGTGTTAAACACTAAAATTTTAAAAAAGAAAAAAGAAAAAAACTTTGTAAAATGTGAGAACAGAAGCAAAAGACACTACGCTCTGTCATTTTATCTTTCTTTTGTTGAAAGACTAAAAACTGAAATGTTTTTTAGACAATCAAATGTTAGGTAAGTGCAAAAACTTGTTTTTTCTTACTGGTGTAGAAATTAATGCCTTTTTTTATTTTTCGGTTATTTTATAATAATGAAATAAAAAGAACCCCCTAGCTGCCAGGCGGGTTTTGGTGTTTGAAATGCGGGGCAAAGCACTACATCACTGCAAATAGATACAGAGTTAGTCTGCATGTCTGTAGGCTGTGTGATTGCGGAAAATATAAATGCTGCTAATATATTTCCTTTTTACAAAAGCATATCTAAATAGATGATTGTTTTGATGTTAATCTTTGTAAATTATGTATTACCAATTTTAACATTGGATGTAATTGCATAAAAAGCTTGCATCTCAATCCTTGAAAGTCTAGTATTAAATGGAAAAAACTTTTCCTAACAACAGAGTGGTGAGCTTGCTGGTTTTTTCCCCTTTCCTGTCCTCCACTTATCTTCCAGGATCTCCGTCCTCCATCCTGTTTCCAGACAGATCTTTTTAAAACCACGTCATCAGAGTCCTGGGCCCCCGCAGGGGCACACTCAGCACTGCTGACCAGGAGATAAAGCCATTGCCTCAATCTTAACGATCTTTGTGGTCGGAGCCCAGCCTAACCAGTCAACAGAATAATCACCGGGCCCTCTGTCCTGCGCGCACGCGCACACGCAGTCACCCGCTCGGTGTGCACGCGCACACGCAGTCACCCGCTCGGTGTGCACGCGCACACGCAGTCACCCGCTCGGTGTGCACGCACACACGCGCACGCAGTCACCCACTCAGTGTGCACGCACACAGTCACCCGCTCGGTGTGCACGCGCACACGCAGTCACCCGCTCCGTGTGCATGAGCCAACCCCGGGCTTGGCAACAGTGACCTCAGGCCATTGTGTCAGACCATTTCCATCATAAGCAGCTTACACATATTCATTTACTAATCTTCACAGCAGCCCTTTTGGTTAGGTACCCAAACTCAGTTTTGTAGATGAGGGAACTGAGGCAACACAGAGATTAAGTAACTTCCCAGATCATCTTGCTAGTTAGATAATCCTCATGATAGCCCTCTGTAGTACTATTTCCATTTTGTAGAAATGAAAACTGAATCTCAGCAACTTACCAGAGATCACCTAGTAACTAGTGTTGGACTCAGAATTCCAAAATCTTCATGTTCACCTGCAAATAGAAAAGTGTCCGAAATCACCCGCGTGACCCTACTAAGGAAGACAGACTCACTCCCGCCAGCAACTGCAGGACCCAACAGAGCGTCAGCCCAGCCCCGGGTCCCCCGCAGCCCTGGGTCCCCGCCGCTCTGAGCTCAGCTGGAACGGTTGCTCAGAAGCATCACAGACCACTGACTGCATTCCCGGGACACAAGGGGGTTTGATATCTGCAAGTAGTCAATGTATTACCTCACATCAATAAGAGGATAAAAACTGTATGATCATTTCGATAGATGCAGAAAAAGCATTTGACAAAGTACAACGTTCATCCATGATAAAAACCCCCTCAAAGTACGTTTAGAGGGAACATAACCTCAACATAATGAAGGCCGTGTATGAAAAACCCACAGCTAACATAATATTCAGCGGTGGAAAAGTGAGAGCTTCCCCCTAAGGTCAGGAACAAGACAGGAATGTCCACTCTCCCCACTTTTATGTAACACAGTCCGGGAAGCCCGAGCCACGAGCAATCAGGAAAAAACAATAAAGGCCATCCAAATTGAAAAGAAAGACGTTAAACGTTCACTGTTACCAGATGACATGATACTACATACGGAAAACCCCAAAGACCACCCAAAAACTCCAGAACTGATCAATTATTTCGGTAAGGTTGCAGGATATAAAATCAATGTCCAGAAATCTGTAGCACTACTATATGCCAATACTGAAGCATCAGGGAGAGACATTAAGAAAACCCCCCCCCAAAAAAATCCCATTTACAATTGCATCAAAAATAATAAAATACCTACGAATAAACTTAAAGGAGGCCAAAGACCCGTACTCTGAAAACTACATTGATGGGAGAAATTGAAGATGACGCAATCAAAGGGGAAGATACTCGATGCTCATAGACTGGAAGAATGACGATTGTTAAAATGTCCATATTTGGGGTGTCTGGGGGTGCAGTCGGCTGAGCATCCAGCTCTTGGTTTCGGCTCAGGTCATGATCTCAGGGCGGTGAGACGGAGCCCTGCGTTGGGCTCTGCGCTCAGCATGGCGTCTGTCTCTCTTTCCCCCACCACTCCCTGTGCTCACTCTCTCCCTCAAATAAATACATGCTTAAATAAAAATTTAAAAATGTCTATACTACCCACAGCAATCTATAGATTTAATGCCATCCCTATCAAAATACCAACAGCATTTTTCACAGAACAAAATCCTAAAATTTGTATGGAACCACAAAAGACTCTGAAAGAGCCAAAGCAATCTTGAAAAAATCAAAATTGGAGGTATGACAATTCCATTCAAGTTATACCACCAAGCTGTAGTAATCAAAACAGTATGGTACTGGCACAAAAAGAGACACACAGATCAATGGAACAGAGTAGAGAGCCCAGAAATAAACCTACAATTAAATGGTCAATTACTCTTCAACACAGAAGGCAAGAATATGCAATAGAAAAAAGACCAGTCTCGTCAACATACGGTGCTGTGAAAACTGGGACAGCCGCGTGCAACTGAATGCAGTTGGACCACTTTCTTACACCATACACAGAAATAAATGGATTAAGGACCTAAATGTGAGAACTGAAACCATAAAAATCCTAGAAGAGAGCACAGGCAGAAGGTCTCTGACATCGGCCACAACAACATTTTTCCGGATGTCTCCTGAGGCAAGAGAAACAAGAGCAAAAATGAACTATTGGGATTACATCAAAATAAAAAGCTGCTGCACAGCGAAGGAAACAATCAACAAAGAATAGGACAAGGTATTTGCAAACGACATACCAATAAAGGGTTAGTATCCAAAATATATAAAGAACACCAAAAAATAATGATCAATTAAAAAAACTAGCAGAAGACACGAACAGATTTCAAAGACCTCCAGGTGGCCAACATGAAAACGCGCTCGGCATCGCTCAGCGTCAGGGACACGCAAACCCAAAGCACAAGGACCCATCACCTCACACCCACCAGAACGGCCTAAACCAAAAGCACAAGAAACAGCAAACGCTGGCGAGGACGTGGAGAGAAAGGGGCCCTCGTGCGCTGTTGGTGGGAACGTGAACTGGTGCAGCCGCTGTGGAAAACAGCGTGGAGGGTCCTCAGTTCAAAATATAATTACCATATGATCAAGAAATCCCACTATTGCATATTTACCCAAAGAATACGGCAACACTCATTTGAAAAGATACATGCGCCCCTATGTGTTTTATTGTTTTAAGATGTTTTTTTCCGGGCGCCTGGATGGCTCAGTGGGTTAAAGCCTCTGCCTTCGGCTCAGGTCATGATCTCAGGGTCCTGGGATCGAGCCCCGCATCGGGCTCTCTGCTCAGCGGGGAGCCTGCTTCCTTCCCCCTCTCTCTCTGCCTGCCTCTCTGTCTACTTGTCATCTCTCTCTCTCTCTCTGTCAAATAAATAAATAAAATCTTTTAAAAAATAAATAAATAAAATAAATAAAATAAAATCTATTAAGATTTTTTTCCCAGTGATCTCTACACCCAGTATGGGGCTTGAACCCACGCTTGCTCCACGGACCAAGGCCTTCAGGCGCCCTCACCCGCTGACCGCAGCATTATTCACAGCAGCCATATCGTGAAAGCAGCACAAGTGTCCCGTGACACATGAGTCAATGAAGTTGTTCCACACGCACAGCGGACTACTCCGCCATAAAACAAGAATGAACTCTCGCCATTTGCAACATGGATGGATCTAGAGGGTATGATGCTAAGAGAAATAAGTCAAAGAAAGATAAATGCCATATGATTTCACTCATATGCGGAATTTACGAAACAAAGGAAATTTAAAAGTAGACAAACCCCAAAACAGACTCTTAACTCTAGAGGGGAGGTGGGGGGGGGCGACGGGGGAAATAGGTGAAGGGGACTGAGAGTCCACTCACCATCATGAGCAGAGTAACGTATAGAATTACTGAATCACTATACTGTACATCAGAAACTAACATAACTCTGTATGTTACCTTTGCTGGAATTTGAATTTTTAATCTATTTTTTGGCTGAGACGCCTTTGTGGCTCAGCCAGTTAAGCATCTGCCTTCGGCTCAGGTCATAATCCCAGGGTCCTGGGATCAAGTCCCACATTGGACTCCTTGCTCAGCGGGGAGCCTGCTTCTCCCTCTCCCTCTGCCTGCCGCTCCCCCTGCTTGTGCTCACTCTCTGACAAATAAAATCTTTAAACAAAAACAAAAACAGGGGGCACCTGGGTGGCTCAGTGGGTTGAGCCTCTGCCTTCGGCTCAGGTCATGATCTCGGGGTCCTGGGATCGAGCCCCGCATCGGGCTCTCTGCTCAACGGGGAGCCTGCTTGCCCTCCTCTCTCTCTGCTTGGCTGCAAGAGCCGGATGTGTGTTGGCTCCCGTGTGTCGGCTCCCGAGGGGACACGAGGCTCTCCTGCTGGGCAGGTCTTGGGGTGGGTGCAAAAGTAGCACATCGGCAGTTCTTCTTAATTTAAGTTGTTTAACCTTAATTATGTTTTAAGTATCGTATCCACTACAGCTGTTGCAGATAATGCGTAAGAATAATAATACACAGCTGAAGTTGTTATTCACATTTGGTCTATTTCATGACGCTCTGCAAGGAGGCCTGTTGGTCTTACAGCCTCCACAAGCCTGAGCCCCATCAGCTGTGACTACAAGTGCCACCAGGTCCCAGCGACGCTCCACCACTACTGTTCCAGGCCCCTCCGAGTTGTCCGGGGGACCCCCCGTCAGAGCCAGCGTGTGGGGACAGGAGTCGGGGCAGGGCAGGCGGGGTCCTGGAAAGCACACGCTGTGACAGCACACAGGAATCGCGGGTCACTGTGCACATCTTACTGTGAGAGACGCTGGTCCCAAAGTCAAAGTCACACAGTCCTCTGCATGTTCACGGTTTCATAATTTCACGAGAAAAATAGAAAGCGGCTGGAGCAGCTGCATCAGCTTGAGCGCCCAGACTCCTGAGGCTGCGGCTAGCGGCTCGTCGTGCCAGGGCCGCACGCGAGCTCCGGTCCCCCAGCCTGCCAGCCAGCAGCAAGCCCAACTAAGGAAGGAGCGGAGTAGCAGGAACCGGCCGGGAATGGAGCAGGAAGTCAGGAAATGGCAGCAGTGTGCCCACCGGCTCTTGAGGACAGCCCCCCATGCCTCTCCTATCACCAGCCTCTTGTCACCTTGACCCAAGCTCCCGAAGGTGGAGGAAACCATCCAGGGTCCCTTCCCCTGCGTTCGCCGCCGGGCTCTGTCTCCCTGACCTCTTCTGTCTTCTCAGCCCCCGGGGGCTCTCCTGCAGACAGTCACTGCCCGCGCCGCCCCCCCTGCAAGGCCTCAGAGCTCTGCCCGCTGCACCCGCCAGACTGAGACGCAGCCACCCCCACCCGAGTGCCACTGGCCACTTGGTGCGCCTTCTGAAGCTGCATCGCTGCACAGTGGGGACATTAGTAAGGATTGCTTCTGCAACCCTTTAATCCCCCCCAGCACCTGGGACAGGGGTCCTGGGAGCACAGGAGAAAGGCGGGGGGCCTCCCCATGCCCCCCTATTTCCTCCGGCTCCCACCCTATGGGTCTGGCCAAGCAAGGCCAGCCTGCCTCAACAGGGAGGCGCTCTCCCCTCCCTGCGGCCCTGTCCCGTGGCCCAGTGCCCAGTGACACACACACGCTCTGCTCCCACACTTTATTGGGACAAAGGAGGGGGCGGGCAGACCAACACCACAGACCCACCCACCCTGGGGGGCCGGGTCCCGACTTGAGCACCGGCACAGCTGGAGTACATAATAAATAAATACAGGCAAGGTGGGCGGCGCGCGGGTGGGGGGCGTCCACACGCGGGAAGGACGCTCGAGGCCCTTTCTCCGGCGGAGGCGCAGGTGGCACTGGCGCAGTCCGCTCAGAGGGACAGGGCAGAGGGGCGCGACTTCCATCGGGCACGTGGGAAGGGAGGCGTTTCCTTGTGGGGGGGGCGAGAGAGACGCAGGGAAACTCCTTTTCACATTTCCAAGAAGAGCAGAGTTCACCTTACACGTGGCACGAGAGGGAAAAGGGGGAGCTGATCCCCCATTCGCAGAGCTGGCCGTTGGGGGGCTGGGGGTCATTCTGCGGCGGGCAGACGCCCCTGCCGCCGCCGGGGTGCACAGGGCCGGGGGCCGGGGCGCTCCCGGGGCGCAGGAGGGAGAGGCGGGCGGGCCGGGGCTCGGCCTAGAGGACGAGAGAGGTGTACCCCACGGGCACCAGCCCCTCGGCGCCGTCCCGCCCGCAGCGGAGCCAGTCCTCGTCCACCGTGGCGACCACTCGCAGCACCTCCCCGCGCCGGAAGCTGAGCTGGTCGGGTCCCGCCGCCGTGTGGTCGCAGAGCGCGCGGACGGCCCTGCGGGGAGCCAGAGGGACCGGCTGGGGGGAGCCAGGAGGGCGCCCGGCTGTCCCCAGCGCGGACCCGGCCGGCAGAGGCGCGGGGACCAGGCATCAGCGGCGGGGGGGCCGCTTATCTGACGCCACCCGCGCTCCCTGCGGCTTCAGATCCAACCCAGGCAAACTAAGCGTCTTATCTGAACCCTCCCCGGCAGGCCTCCCCTGGGCCCCTCGGGGGCAAACACACCACCTCCCCCCCCCCCGGGGGGGCTGCTGGCGGACCGCGCGCGGCGCCCCCGCATCCCCACCACTCCGCGCCCCCTCCTCTTCCCCTCACTCCTTGGACCCCAGCCCGGGGTCTGGTCCCCTGTCCCCACCCCGGCCCTCCGAGGCCCCCAGCGCGCGGTCACCGCCGACGCCCTCACGCCACCGGGACACAGTTCCTCGCCTGCCACACCCGCGCCGACACCGGACCCGCGCCGAGCCCCCCGCCCGGCGGACTGTGCTCCCTCCCAGCCGAGCCGCCACACACCCGCGCCCGCGGGAACCTGGGCGGGGCCGCGAGCTCCAGGACCCCCCCCCCCGCCCCCCGGCGACCGCCCGCCCGCTCCCTCCCGCCGCAGCGCGCCGGGCACGCGGCACTTAAACACCGCCCACCACGGAAAAGTCCAGAAACCTAACTCAGGCGACGGAGAGCGGCCCCCGGAAGCCAGATCCAAAGTAGAAGCAGCCCCCGCCCCTCGCCCCCCGCCCCCCGCCGGTGGCAAACCTCAACGGCCCGCTCCCGGGGGCACCGGCGGACTCGGCACCCCCCCCAGCCCAGCCTTCATCCAACCAGCTTCACAATCCGGCCCTGACG
>CM052893.1:57832549-57893665 GCA_028534135.1 Potos flavus
CGGAGGCGCCCCTCGCTTCACCAGAGCCATCACACTCACGGTCGGGGGCAGCCAGCTGGACGGTCTCCTGGGGGCGAGCACACGGGGTCACGGAGGTCACCCGACCTCCAGGAAAGGACCCAAGAGCCCAGGACTTCGGAGGTGGAAAGAGGTCAGGAGGGGGTCCCTGCTGAGGGCAGAGTGGCAGCCGGGGTGATTGGGGAAGGGACGCCCGCAAACACCGAGGGACCCACGGAAAGTCACACTCGCGAGCAGGACTCAGCGCGGTTCTTCTCCTTGTAAAGGGCCGCACAGGAAACGTTCTCGGCTTTGAGGCCCGACAGGCGCGACGCCCGCCGAGCTCCCTGGGGGCCAAGCTGGGGTGACCGGGGCTCTGAGGGGACCGCCCGCCCCGGTACCTGGACTTCACGGGGCCTCCGTCCGATTCCGCCAGGCCGCCGGGCACTCCAAACAGCCTCCCCAGCCACACGCCTCGGCCCGGCGCCGCGTCCTCTGCGGGCGCGGGCCTGTCCTGCGGGCCTCTGGCCGCCGGCCCGGGACGCCACGACCTCCACCGCGGCAGAGGGAAGCCCCCGCTGCCCCCGGAGGCGTAGACGCGGGAAGCCTGGGTCAGCTGCTCCCACCAGCTGCCTGGTGCGGGGGCGCCTGCGCGGGCCGGAGGGCCGGGAGGCGTCTCCCCCGCAGCCCCCCGAAGGCTCTGGGCCAGCCGCCCCCCCCAGTGCAGCACGGCGTGCACCGTCTGCTGCAGGGCGGGGGGCGAGCCCGGCGCGGCGGCGGCGGCCGGGGGCGGGCCCAGCGGCAGGTGGTGGTGGTGCTCAAAGAGCAGGTCCAGGTGGAAGGTGAGCACGGAGAGCGGCTGCAGCAGGAGCAGCAGCTCGGTGGACAGGGCGGGGCAGCCACCCCGGGCCAAGGACAAGAAGCCGGTGGGCAGGTACAGGAGGGACAGCAGGCCTGGGGAGGAGCGGGCCGCCGTCAGCCCCCCAGCCTCCGTCTTTGCTGGGAGCTGGGGGGACGCAGCCTGCGGCCCGCAGAGCCAGGGATGACACTGAACGACAAGTCGGGGGGGGCCCCCGGAGCAACACAGTGTGGGGGTGCAGTAGCCTGGAGCTCAGCCAACAAGGCCCCAAGGATAAGCGAGCGTGCCCAAGGGGGCAGGGGGAGGGCAGCAGGAGACCCTGGGGCAGGCCGGCCCGGAGGCAGGGGAAGGAGGAAGAGGCGGGCAAACAGGCTCCGGAAGTTCCTGGGAGGATCTGGGTCTTTCCTGCTGTGGGGCAATGGGACGCACTGAACGTGGGAGGCACCGAGTAATAAAAGCGGAGCCGGGGACCGAGGTGACTCTGGCATCACTGGGGCCAGCAGCAGGGCCAGCCCCCTCGCTCCCTCCCAGCCTACCACCCCGCCCTGCCCGCGGGGCGTCTGACCTGCATCTTCCTGGAGGTTGGAAAACCACAGCTCCAACTGCTTAGTGCTGGGGGTCAAAGGACAGCGAGGGCTCAGGACGCTGCAGCGCCCCTGCTCCTCTGGGTGGGGTATGAGGGACGAGCTTGGAAGAGGGACAAGGGCACCAGCACCGCGTCCCTCCCGCCGAGACCGTGGGAGGGGCGCCAGGAAAGCGGCCACTCACTTGAGGAGGCCCAGGATGAAGGCGTGAAAGCGGCTGCGGCTGCTACTCAGCGGGGCCAGGCGGCTGACCTGGCTGTACAGGGTCCCCAGCGCGCGGCTGCTGGCGCCTGCGGACACCGCGCGGTGAGCCGGCCCCAGGCCCGCCCGGCCCCGCCCCCTCCGGCCCGGCCCCGCCCCCTCCGGCCCGGCCCCGCCCCGCCCGCGCCCACCTGGCTTCACCGACGCCTCCACCACGCTCCAGGGGCTGCTCCTGCGCTGCCCGGTGATGAGGTCCTTCCGGAAGGGCTTCAGCCCGTCGGCCACCAGGGCGTGCAGGGCCGGACAGAGGGTGGTCAGCACCAGGTGCCCCACATCCGGGCTCAGCCGGCTATCCCCCAACTGGGCCTGGGGGCGGCACAACGGGCACGTCCCGGGTGGCTGCGGCCCCCTCCCCGCCGCCCGTTCGTGCGGCCCCAGGGCCTCCCACGGGCACCCTCACCTTCTGAACCAAGTTCCGGGCGGCCCCGAAGTGCGAGATGATCTTATCCACCGAGGCGCTCACGGCTATCAGGAGCCCTGCGAGGGACGGGCAGGGAGCGCGCGTCTGTGCGGCGCCCGCGCCCTCCCCAGGCTCCCGCAGGCCGACCCCGGGGCCGAGGGCGCAGAGCAGCCGCAGCTGGCCCAGGAGTCCGGGCGTCCTACCTTTCTTCTGCTCCTGCAGCTGGCCAGTCCCGCTCTGGGCTTCTGCCATCCACCGTCGCTGGGCCCCGGGGGCGCCGGCGAACGACCAGGAACTCCGGGCTGGCGTGAAGGAAGAACGCGGCGGCGCTTACGAGGGTGACCCGAGGACGCCGGGCTGGCGCACAGGATCACCCTAGGGCCCGCAGCGCCCCGGGCCGGAAGCGAGCAGGGACAGGGCCCGGGGCTGGGCGGGGCGGCCCGCGCTCGCCAACCCCTCCCCCTCCGGGGCCGCGCGCCCACCTCCGCCCCGGCTGCCCCGCCCGCTGGGCCCGTGGAGGGAGGGCAGCCCGGGGAGCACGTGGGGGGCCGGGACCAATGGACAGACACACCGACCGACGAGCGGGAGGAGACAGGGAGCGGCGACCCCCGGGTCGGGAGACTGGGAGGCGCGGGCGCGGGCCCACCCGGGTCCGGCGCCCGCTTCTCCCCCGCCCTCCCGAGCGAGGCGGGGGCCGGGCCCCCAGCGCGCCCCGCGCCCCGGCACCGCACAGGCCCCGGCCCGTGCCCTTGCTGGCACCCCCTCAGCCCGCGCCCCCGACGCCAGGGCCTCGAGGCCCAGGGCCCAGCCCCGCGGCGGGTGGCGGGTGGCGGGGACCGGACTGGCGGGCGGGGCCGCGCCGCCTCCCCCGAGGACGCTGGGGGCGGGGGTCCCCCGCGGCGAGCCCGGGTCCGTCTTACGTAGCCTGCGCGGAGGCGGCGGGCTCCTGGTCCGGCGGGGGGCCTTCGGCGGGCGCGGCGGCGGTGGCAGCGGGGGGGCGGGCACCTGGCGGGGCGGGGAGGCCGCGGCGGGGAAGGTGCTGCTTCTGGGGAAGAGCGGGGACAGCAGCAGTGCCAGCTCGGGGCTGGCCAGGCAGGGCAGGGCCCCCCGAGCCGGAGGCGAGTGGGCGCCCACCGGGGACAGGCGGACCGGCAGCAGCGGTTTCTGCGGGGGCCTCGGCGCGCCCAGCAGCCGCAGCCCCGCGCAGGGCGGGCCGGCGGGAAGCGCGGGGAGCTGGGTCCCCGCCGCGCCCGCGCCCTCCAGCAGGGGGCGCGCGGCGGCCGCGGACCGGGGGGCGGGGGGCGGCGGGAGGAGGCCGGCTGCAGCGGGGAGGGGGGAGGGGGGAGGGCGGCGGCGGGGGCGGGGCGGCAGCCAGGCGGGGCGGGCGGAGAAAGAGGGAGCAGAGAGTTAGTGCCGTAGCGCGGCGGGCGCCCCCAGGGTCCCCCTCCCGGAGCGCTCGCTGGCGGCGGGGGGCGCGCGGCACAGACGGAGGGGGCGGGGCCGCAGCCCGGCCCCTCCCCGCTCGCCGTTCCCCGCGGCCGCTTACCCGCGCGGCCGGCCTGCGCGGCCGGCTCCTGCGGCTCCCGGGCGGCGGGGGCCTCCTGGCCGGCCGCGGGGCTGCCCGCCCTGCCCTCCTCGGGCGGCCGCTCGGCGATGGGCTGCAGCCCCGGCCGGTTCTTCCTCCTCCGCGGCGGCACGGGCGGGGGCGGGGGCCGGGGCGGTACCAAGGCCCAGCCGGCCGGGGGGTCCCGGGGCGGCACCGGCGGGGGCGGGGCCCGGCTTCGGGAGCGGAGCTCCTTGAAGGTGGTGACCTCCCGGGGCGGCGCCGGGGAGCCGCCCAGAGAGCCGCTGGGGGGCAGCTCGCTGTCGGGCGAGAAGACGATGAGCCAGTCGCTGCGGTCTTTCTTGACCTGCGGCACCGGGGGCAGCCCCGGGCCCCGCTTGCGCTTCTGGGCCAGCTCGTGGAAGGACGTGATTGTGCGGTGGGACGCCGGCTCCTCGCTGACGTCGCCCCGGCGCCCCGCGTCAGCTTTCGAGCTGCCATCACTTACTCCCGTGCGGCTTCTCCAACCCGAGTCGGGTTTCGCAGCTTCCGTCTTCCAGCTGCAGTTGGTGTTCCCACCGATGGCGCAGCCGGAGTTACTGTTCTCCGCGGGTTTCCAGCCCTCGCCAGTTGTCTCCGCGTCGATTTTCCAAATGGGGTTGATTTTCCAGCTGGGCTCGGTTTTCGCAGTGCCGGCTTTCGCGTCGTCATCCGCCTCTGGGAGCTCGGAGGCCGGGAGGTCCTGCTCCCCGCTGTCGTCCTCTTCCTCTAGCCCTGGGGAAGGGGGCTCCTGGCAGGTGGTCAGCGCGTTGCAGTTGGAGTCCAGGCCCGAGCCCGGTGGGGAGGAGGCTCCCAAGCAGGAATCGGGCGAGCAGCAGAAGCTGTCCGGAGAGCAGGCTCCGCGGCCTGCGGAAGCCAGGGGGGAGCCCTGCTCCAGGGGGACGATGCTGGTCTGAGGGTGGACATCCTCGTCGCCGGGGAGGCCCCGCGAGTACACCGAGATGGGGGACTCGTCGGGACTAAGATCTGAGCAGGAGCTGAGAGAGGAGGAGCAGCCCGGGTCCGAGGGAGAGGCAGCCCCCTCGTCCTCCCGCGCTGGGTGCTGCCGGTTCTCTAAGCCCGGCCCGTGCTCCTGGCAGCAGCGGCAGGGCACCGCTGGGCTGTTGGAATTGGCGTCCACCAGGGTCCCGCTGCAGGGCCCCCGGCTCTCTTTGCCCCCGGTGTCCCCGGGGGGAGGGGATGTGCTCAAGGGCCCCTCCCGTAGCTCCGGACGGCGGGACAAGTGCAGGCCCAGGGAGACATGCTGGAGGTGGATGTGGTTGAGGTTGCAGAGTAAAGCCCTCTGAGGGGACAGCATAGTGCGGGCGGCGACGGGACGGCCTCTGGAGAATCAGGAGGGTCGGGCCTGTCGCACCCGCCTACCTGGCAACCGCAGATGCAGACCTGGAAGACAGGCAGAGTGACACCCAGCCGGAGAGGACGCGGGCCGCCAGAAGGACACCGAGGTGACGGACAGCGGCAGCAGGCATGAAAGGCGCCGGCTGCTTTGGGCAATATTCAAATGAGACGCAAACGTCCACCGACGGACCGTTAGTCCCACTGCAGTATTTGCAGGTGGAGCCGAAGGGAGCCCCCCGGGACTGGGGCGGGGAGGGTCAGAGAATGCGGCTGCGCTCTGGATCTCCGTGGAGGTGCGGGGGCTTGAAAGAGGATGGGGCCCAGAATGGAGCCCCGGATCCTCTCTGCTGCAGTCGGCCCTGCACTGCCCCCGCCCCCAATTCCCCAGCCTGCCCTTCACTCCCAGGGGAAGGGGCCGAGCGAGGCCCCGCCCAGATGCTCGGGAACCGGGTGGGGGGAGGCGCGGCTGGCTGGCTAAGGCAGGCAGGGCGCGGGCGTGGGGGCAAAGACCGAGGCGGGTCCGCGGAGCAGGTGGGCCAGCCGACCCCCGCGGCCTCGGTGCCCCTCTGCTCGGACCCCGCGCCTGCCCATTCTCTCCGCGCTCGTCTCCGTCACCGAGGCGCCACCCCAGTCCTCCTCTGTGCGATTTCACTGCTTCCCCCACCCCGCGGGCCCCGATGCGCATTCCACACCCACGGCCGAGCCCCCCTCACCCGGTCCTCCTGCAGCCGCCGCAGCTGGGCTCCTGCACGACTGCCAAGGTCCCCGCCGGACCACACCGACTGGAAGGGGGGCGCTAGGACAACCCGCCGGCGCTGCGCAGCCGCGCCCCTTCACGCAGGGGCGGGGCCCGGGCCCAACCCCCGCCCCCCCGCTTGACGTCGTGCGTGTGTCACCCACCTAGGCCGGCGCGCGGCTTCGGAGGTCTGGGGCTTCCGGTGCCGAGGGGTCCCGACGGCAAGCCCCGGTCCCGGCTCGCGCGCGGCCGCCCCCACCCCTGCCCCGGCTGGCACGACAGGCGCAGAAGAAGCACAAGCAGCTTGGACAATTTATTGAGAGCCGCCCGCCCCGCCTGCACAGGCTCCAGGTCACTTCTTCCTCCTGTAGATCCCCCGCACCAGCCCCAGGAAGATGGCCGGGGGCAGGGGCGCGGCGTACTGCTCGATGAGGCCCAGGAGGCGGGCGTAGCAGGCCTCCTGGTGCTGCGCGAACAGGGCGGGCAGGTTCAGCTCCTCGTACAGCGCCTTCACCCGGGCCACCTTCTCCGCCTCCTTCTGCCCGTAGTTCTCCTGGCGGGGGCGGGAGGCAGGGAAACGGGCTTAGCTCCCCCCACGCACCCACACAATTCCAGCCTCCAACCTCAAGGTTCCTGGAGTGCCTACGATCATGAACTTCCCTCGCCCCACCGCACAGGCTCGGACCACAGCTCCGGCCTCAGTTTCCTCTATCCGGGCACTACCGACACCCCCCACCCCCCGGGGCCGGCTAACTCCGCGGGAGGCTGTTGTGTGCGGGGGGGTGGGGGGGGGACACACACACTTCTGGCGGCTTTCCTGGCCTCTACCCACTAGAGACCCCCGTAGCACGTGACAGAAAATGTCCGCTGACGTTACGGGCAGTCACAGTCACCCCCCTTGAGAATCCTCGCTCTGCCCGCTTTCCCGAGAGCTGCGGGATCTGCGGCCGCGCCGGCACCTGCAGCAGCCGGCGCTGTTCCGGGGACGCCCGCTGCAGGCACTGAACCACCAGCCAGCTGCATTTGTTGTCCTGGATGTCTGTGCCGATCTTGCCCGTCACACTGGGGTCCCCAAAGAGGTCCAGGTAATCGTCCTGGGCAGGGAGCAGAGAACGATGCATGAAGAGGGTCCACGGCGGGGCCCTGGGGCAGCTGCCGCCTGCCCCCTGCCCGTGCCCTCCTACCTGAATCTGGAAGAACTCCCCCACCTCCATCAGGATCTTCTTGGCATTGGCGTGCTCCTTCTCCCCGTCGATGCCCGCCTACGGCGAAAAGCGGATCAACAAGCCAAACACCACGGGTCCCTTCGCTCTCCTGGC
Source organism: Potos flavus (assembly GCA_028534135.1). NCBI lineage: Eukaryota > Metazoa > Chordata > Mammalia > Carnivora > Procyonidae > Potos > Potos flavus. The sequence continues at coordinate 57,839,647 of CM052893.1, forward strand.
TGCTTGACGCGGCCGCAGATCCTCTCCCCCTCTGTTCAGGGGGCCCTGGCTTCCGGGCTCCGGGCGTCTGGGTGGTTTGACCTCTACCCCGCCTCTTCCAGCGAGGCCCTCCAGTGCGTGCCCAGCCCCTGACTCACCCTCCCTGCTCCCTCGCCTCCTCCAGCTCCTTCCCGGAGCTAACGGGAACGTGGAGAAGCAAGGCCAGGGCGGGCAGGCCGTCCCACCGCCTGCCTTTGCACCCGGTCGGCTTCCTCCCAGCGCGAACGCCCCGCTCCCGTCCACACCCGGATGGAGGGCACGGTGCTCCCCCAAGACGGCGACCACTCGCATCTCCCTGGCCTGCATTCATCTTCACAAAAATCCCGAGGAGGGGACTTCATCATCCCACAGCTGAGAAGACCCCCTCACACCTTCAGTGACTTGTCCAGAGTGACAGGCCACACAGTGGAGGCAGCAGACTGTCCAAAGTCGTCTGCTTTGTGCCCTCCGTCCCGAAAGCCCCATCCGTGGGCAGCAAGGGCAGGAGGCTCACTCACCATATACATGGCGGCAGCCACAGGGAGGTAGAACGAGTAGAACGCTGTCTTGTACTTGACAATAGATTTGTACCTGAGCAGGGGGAGAAGGTCAAGTCCTCAGAAGGACAGCACACAGCAGAGCCCTCCCTCACTGTCCGCAGTCCCCCACCCCTCACCTCTTCTCAGTGAATCTGCCAAGATCCACGTTGCCCTGGGGGGCTGTGATGAGGTCCAGAGTCTGTCCAATCTCAGTGTGATAGGAAATCTGAGGAGGAGGGAGATAGCCCTCAGCTGGGCTTTCTCCAGGGCCGGGAACCCCGAAACGCAGGGCCCCCTAGCCCACGCCACGGGCCGTGAGGAAGGCAGCAGGAGGCGGGCGGCCCCTCCCAATCCCAACGGCAAAGGCGCGGAGGAGCCCTTCCTGCCGCCGCCCTGCCCAGCTCCGCTCCCTTCCAGGCGAAGCGGCGACGGCCGGCCCGAAACCCGAGGCAGCGCCGGCTGGGCTGCCGACAGCCCGGCCGGGAGCCGCGGCCCGCAGCGCACCTGGAGGAAAAGCTCGATCAGGCTCAGGTAATAGGGCTGCTCCCGACAGTAGAGCTTGAGTAGACGGTAGATACACGCTTCCAGAAGCAGGGCGTCGTTGATTGCTTCCAAACCTATGCCTGGCTGGCGGGGACACGGAGGAAAGCCAGCCGTCAGCCTCTGGCCGATCGGAACAGCTCCGTGCGCCGCGTCACCGCCTCCGGGGCCCGTCCCGTGCCCGCCGCTCCCCGCTCGCCCGCTGTACCTTCTTATACCAGCAGATCTGCCCCCGGCGGGTGAGGGAGGAATCCATGATGTCGTCGGACACCAGGAAGAAGGCCTGCAGCTGGGAGAAGGCAGGGCGGACTCAGAGCCTGGGGGCTCCCTGCCAGTGCCCCTCCGAGCAGCCGCAGAACCGCCGCCGCTGCTCAGCCCCGAGCGAGGAAGGAAGGTCCGGCCGGGGAGACCGAGGACCTCTGTTCTGTGCCGTGGGGCTTCGGGAGATTCTAGGACCTGGCGGGGTCAGGCTTCCCAGCGATAACCCGAGAGACGCCAGCACATCTCGGACGTCGCCCCGCGAGCGGCCCTGGTATCAGGGAGGCGACGGAGCATCACGTCCTGCACTCTTGCCAAGAACTTGAGTGAAAGCTCAAGACTTCTCGCCGCAGTGTGACTTCCCGGGACTTCTGCTACGAAAGGAGGCCGGTCCCGTGTCGCCCCCAGGCACTCCGCTCACCCACAAAGCCCCTCCTTGGGGGGCTCGTTTCGGGGTGCGGGGCTGATAGGACAGAAGTGCCGTCTCGGCCACTCTCACCCGCGGGTCTCCAACAATAACCACGCAGACGGCAGCCAAGGGCCTCTCCTCTGGGGGCCAGCCTGCCTCGGAGGCCCAGGACGGGCTGGTCTCCCCAGCAGGCTGTCCGGTCCCTGGAGGCCAGAACGTCTGCCATCCCGGGGGCCGAGCACAGAGCTCGCCCCCAAGCCGGTGTGACCTAAACGCCTAATGACGGAGACACTGTCACGTTCCCCGGGAGACTTCCCGTGTTCAGGCTACACCTTCCGAGCCTCTAGAGACAGCTTTTCAGGACGTGCTTTTGACCCTCGGCTCCGTGCTGCTGTGGCGGGGGCCGGCGGGCCTGCCCTGCTCGGAGCCCCCGACACCGCCCGTGGGCTCCGGCGTGCTCGCTGGGCCGCGGCCGCGGTGGCTGCCGCTCTTGTCCCAGGTGGCTCCATGGGGAAGGAGGCGCCCATCTGCGCCTGAACCTCCGGCCACGCACGGGAGGCGTGTGTTTATGGAGAGCTGACTTGGGGCCCCGGGGCCACCGGCCACTGCCTCTCCCACCCGCTCTCTACCAAGATGCTTTCCAAAGGGCATCACTGCACGGCATCCCTCAGTCTCCTCTGCCCCACAGCAGTGGTTCTAAACCCAAACACACTTCCTATTTATTAGGGGACCTTAAAAAAAAAAAAAAAAGAACTCCAGCGCCAGAGTCCCACCCCAGGTCAATTAAATGAGAAATCGATCCACGGTATTAGTCAATTGTGGTAAAGGGACTATTCCAAAGATTAAAGATTGAAAAACCACCAAATACATTACTCTTGATTGGATCCCAGATGTTTCAAAACGGAGCAAAAAAACCCTAGAACGCACTTTTTGGGGAGAATCAGGAATCTGTAAATACAGACTCTACATTAGAAAGTATTACTGTTGCCGTGGTCTGAATCTGCCCCTCCCAGAGGCACATCTTGAAATCCTAACCATCAGAGATGAGCTGCCCAGCCCCTTCCCCCATGAGGGGCTGCGGCGGGGGCAGGGGCTGCCGAGCCAGGAGAGTGCCCCCCAACCACGCTGGGGCCTTGGTCTTCGACTTCCAGCTTCCACAAGTCGACAGAATAAAATTCTGTTCTTTCTAAGCTACCCGGTGTGAGGTCTTTTGTTGGGGCGACCCGAGTGAACTAAGACAGATGTGACCACGGCACTGTGCTCAGGCAGGCAAATGTCCTTGCTCCTAGGAGGGGACCGCTGAAATAGACACTAAGAGGTTGAAGGACACGAGGCAGGAGGAGAAAGATAAAAGCGGAAACCGTAACAGAAGTCCCCCAAGCGAAAACAACGGTGGCCAGCTCGGAAGGCATCCTGGGAAGTGCCGGCACCGCGGCCATAGTTACCCCCCGCCCCCCACCCCGCTCCCCGGCGAACCCACCGGCAGCTCTGACTCAGGCCGCGTCCTTCTACCAGGTGACCCGCCCTGGCCCCACAGCTCTGCTCCTCTGCTCGACCTGGACCCTCCCGGCCTCCCTGCCTTGCCTGGTGGTGTGTATGGGCTCCTCGGTCCCCCGGCACCCTGTCTGGTAGTGATGCCACTGTCCCTTTACCTCCTTGGAGGCAAATCCCTCTTCCCCGGCCCCCATGGCACTTATAGGCTCCACGGGCCAGACGGTTCCACCCACTGCTGCCCAGGCCGAGGGAGCAGCGCAACTGCTCATCAGTCAAGCAAGACTGCTCATCAGATCACGCCAAGCACATCACACCCTCCCTCGAGGTAGCTGCTCCTTTCCTTTCCACATGCCAGGTCCTAAGTGCCTTCCCTTCTGAGCCCACTGCCAACCTCCTCTCCCCGGGGCCTGGCTCCCCTCCTGGAATCCAGGCTCCCGGTCACTAATGAAGCTCTCAGGCTAGGCCAGGAAACCATACCCCTTTAAGGGGCGAAGGAGCTGGGTACAGGAGACAAGGACACATGGGGACCGGAGCACGTGCCCCGCCTCGGGGAAGGGGCTACGATTCACCATCAGCCAGATGATGCCACGTAGGACCCTGGGAGCGGGTGTAGCAATTCTCCAAGTAATGCTAGAAATCCGAGTTTTTATGTGACGTCTCTTCTTTCTTAAATTTAGGGCACTTCGTTTTCGAAAACTACCAGTGGGCTGCAAGTCTTCCATCTCTGCCTTAGAACAAGCCCCTGGAAGAACCTTGTCACTCCGATGGCTGTCCTCTGCCCGGAGAAAAGAGCGCGCGCCTTTATGCCCGTCCCAAGGCCCCGGCCCACAGCGGACTCAGTTTACAGGTGAGACACACACCTACTAGCAAAGAGGTTCCCCACATTTGTTAACCCTTAGAGTGAATCACGGTCTAAATTTGACTACTAATGCCCAGAAACACATGGAGAAATTAATTTCAAACTCAGCCCTCCCCTTGCCCCCAGGACACCCCGACCCTGGTAAGACCGCTGCTTCTCCCGCCTTTCCCCCCTCCCTCTTACCAGTTCCACACACCAGCCCACGGTCAGGGCCCGCCGGAGACTCTCGGCGTCCTGCTTCCTTGGCTCCACCAGCTCCTGAAATGCTATCAGCACCGTCAAACCCCGCTGGTACTTGCCTCCGATCACATTGTACTCCAAGACCTGGGGGCAAGGCCAGAGAGACAAGACACCAGAGTAGAGTAGCAGAGCGCCTACTCCGAGACTTCTCCCTGCCCTCTCCCGCTTCCAACCCGGACTGGAGTTGAACCTCCTCAGGCCCCACTCCTCCTCCCAGAGCCTCGGGAACTGCTACTCTTGGCTTCTTCCCCCAAATCCCGGAGCACAGCTGGAAGAGCCCATCCCCAGGCTCTCTCTGTGTGGTCTTCCTGAGCACATATTTTTTTCTTTTTTTTTTTAAGTAGGCTGCATGCCCAACATGGGGCTTGAACTCATGACCCTGATATCAAGAGTCGCACGCTCTACTGACTGAGCCAGCCAGGCGCCCCATTCCTCGGTAAATTTAAAGGCTCCATGCTGCATATTAAAATCCACTCCCAAGCCCAGAACAGGGCTCGAACCCAGGGAAACCTCTGTAGATGCCACGTGAATGGCTGCCCACTCGGGTCTCTGCTTCGCAGGCTCCTGCCCCGTGCCCGCCTCTCCTAGACCTCCCAGCCACCTCCCCCGACCCTCGGCTCAAACCCTCTGCAAAGGAAAAGCCTCTCTCACTGTATCAAAGACAAGGCTCCCAAAGTTGGCCAGAAGAGCCTCAGGAGAGGACCCTCCTACTGGGAGCTCTCTTTTTTTCTTCTGCTGCCCTGCTGTCCTCCAGCTCCAATGCGCTGGGGAAACCTCCCTTCTAATCTTCAACCCAGTGTAGGCAAACCTTTCCCCTGGTTCTCCTCAGACAAACGAGACAGTATTGATAAAAAGAATTACTAGATACCCCAAAAGAATGAAAAATTAGGCAAGTCGAATATCCCAGCCAAACTTCCTGCCCTGGACCAGAGATTTCATTTCTTTTCTTTTTTTGATTGATTGATTTATTTTAATGGGGAGGGGCAGACGGAGACGGAGACGAAGTCTTAAGCAGACTCCACACTGATCGCAGAGCCCGACGCGGGGCTTGATCTCCTGACCCATGAGTTCAGGACCTGAGCCAAAACCAAGACTCGGAAGCTTAACTGACTGAGCCACCCAGGCGCCCCTGGAGGAGAGTTTCTGGTGATGCCCAGCTGCCCCAGAAGCTCTTCAGGCTGCCTTCCTTCCAGCTCCCTGACAACATAGCACCTTAGGACTCCTGGAACCTAATTCCCTTTCTCAACAAAAGCAAAGACTTAGCAGGCTTTAGGCCTTCACCCCCAGGGGCCTCTGCCCCAGAGAACGCACCCCGGATGGCTCACCTGACGCACAAGGCAGGACGGATGGGCTGAGTAAGGATCCCTGCTCAGGCCCTGCCCCCTCGGGAGGAGACCCAGAGTCACTCAGGCAAAAGCCTGCCCCTTCTCCCACCCTGGTGTCAAAGGTCCCCCAAAAGCCACAGCTGGATCCCACACATCTACAGAATGAACCTCAGATTCAGTCTCTGAAGTCACCAGTCCTTCACCTCCTTGAGCCGGGCAATGGCGTCTCCCGTCTCCGGGTGGTCCGCACCCTCCTCCGTCAGCACCGTGACAATCTGGGAGAAGTGCTGGATGAAATCCTGCTTTGCCTGGGTGTAAGGGTCGAGTGTTCGGTCTCCATTCATCCTGACGGAGGAGTACAGTGCTCTGAGGAGAGAGGAAAGCCAAGTCAGAAACCTGAGCAGCTGCTTCCCTCCCCAAGGCCCCTCACCCCCACCACACTCACCGAGGCTCCTCTGTCCACGCTTGGCACCAGCAGCGGGCACCGTGCCAGGCCCCCAGGACTGGGCACCCGTGCACCAGGGAGGGCCGCCGTAGGGGACCCAGCCACCTCTCCCGGGGCGCCCAGCAGGGGGCTGACAGCAAGAAGACACCCACAGACCTCAGCCAGCGAGACAGGGGCATCACGGGGGTGGCATAGGGAGGGGGCACCGAGCACTCCCTGCAGGGGCAAGCACCAAAGGCTGATGCACGGTGGCCGCTCCCCAGGTCTCCCCCACCACCCTTTTACCTCTGGGCCCAGAACGCCCCACTCTCTGCTGAGCTGAGCCCGAGGGCATTTCCAGAAAGAAGGAAACGCAAGGAACAAAAAGTATGGCTGGCTGGGGCGCCTGGGTGGCTCAGTGGGTTAAAGCCTCTGCCTTCGGCTCAGGTCATGATCTCAGGGTCCTGGGATCGAGCCCCTCGTTGGGCTCTCTGCTCAGTAGGGAGCCTGCTTCCCCCTCTCTCTCTTCTGCCTCTCTGCCTACTTGTGATCTCTCTCTCTGTCAAATAAATAAAATAAAATCTTAAAAAAAAAAAAAAAGGATGGCTGGCTGGCCGAAAGTCAACGGCCGCACCTCACACAGTGCGCCCCTGAAGTCAGTCAGTACCACCTAACTTGATCGCGTCCACCGTCAGCTCCTGCGGGGAGCCTCTGGAATCGCGAGCCTCTCGGCTTCTTCCCCCGAGTCCTGGAGCACCGCTGGAAGGGCGCGGACTAGAGCACCTGAGGACTAGGGCCTGGTAGGGCCCTTAAACCGCCCTATTAGAGGGAGGCCCACTGACGCTCCAGGAGTTCTACGAAGACCTGCGGGCAGTGGCGGCGCCAAATCTAGAACCCAGGTCTCCCCTGGTAGGCGGGGAAAGGGCCGTGCAGGCTCGGGGAGACCCCAGGAGGAGGAGAACTGCGCCGGAACCCGGGGGACCACGGACAGCGGTCCCGGGCTCGGGCACTGGGCGCCCCAAACCTCACAGGCAGCGCTGGGACCGCTCGGCCAGCCTCGGAGCGACACGGGGCGGCCGGGGAGGCTGCGGACGCACACAGCCGGAAGGCCAGAGGCCCCCGACACGGGGGGGCCTCCTGCGCCCCGCGGTACTGCCACGGAAGTGGGGCTGAGGGTCCCACCGCGGCCCCAGTCCCAGCCGGGGACCTCTCTCACCTGCTCCTGGATGCCGGCTCTCGGTCCCGTCTTCCCCGGGAACTCAAGGAAGCCGCTCCGCTCGGCGCGCGGCCCTCTGGGTCCGGTAGTTCCCGAGCTCCCTCCCCTCCAGACCGAAAGGCCGCGCCAGACTATAATTCCCGGCAAGCCGCGGGAGGGACAGCACGCGATCTTGCGCGGGCCCGCTGGGCGGAGACGAGCCGCGCCGATTGGCTGCCTCCCCTCGTGTGAGCATGGGGCCCGGGCCGGACAACCAATGGCAGGGCTGCGCCCCGGGCGGGCGGAGCGGGACGGGGCGGCCCATGGAGGCGGGAGGAAGACTCCCACTCCGGCAGCCACCTTTACCACACTCGTCGGTCGTCGGCGTCTCCCCGGGCAGCTGGGGGCGTATGAAGTTCCAGCAGGACCGGCTCCGCCACTGACAGGTTGTCCAGCTCGGGCGGACCGTTTAATTTCTCGGACCCTCCGATGACTGACTGTCCTCGTCTGCTCAGCGACGGTAACGCCCCGAGACAAGGTGCACGAAGTGCTCTAAGGGCCCAAGAAGCAGGACCGAGACCAGCACCCGCAGCCTCCCTCCTGCACACGGCTCGCGGGCGCGCCGCGACTCCACCCTGCAGGCGCTCTCCGCCAGCAGCCCTGCCAGATCCCGGTGACGTCACCCACTGAAAAGGAGCCTCACACCCCAAACCACCTCGGTCATAAACGGGAACAAAAATCCTGGGCGAGGATGTCCGCTTTCACCGCTGCTATTCGACATTGTACTGGAAGTTGTAGTCAGAGCTATTAGACAAGAAAAAGAAATTAAAAAGAGCCAAGCTGAAAGTAGCAAAAATATACGTATTTCAGAGATGTTAGGATCCTAAATATGGAACATCCACAAGAAAGCTACTGGAGAATAAATATTCAAGTCCGCTTAAACCCAAGGAATTATTAATCCACTCTCTTTGCAAACTCCAGGTTAAAGAAATGGGGAGAGGGGGGTCAAAGGAGAGAGGATCGATATAGGGGAGGCAGTGGGCCGCAGAACTAAAGCATTCCCAGCATGGGAAGTCCTAGAAGTGACCTTTGCTATGGGACTCAGGGGCAATCTGGGACAGTCTGGACCAGCCTGGCTAGGATGAGAGCCCCTGGGCTCTCCTACGCCTGACCTAATCCTCAGTGGGAAACACTAGGCAGCACCAGAGGCCAAGGCCTCCTACACACCCAGGTCCCTGGGAAGCAAGTGCTCAGAGCCATGCCCTCCCCCTGTCACAGGAAGCTTCCCGCACTCAGGGGGCAACCTCTGGGTTCAAACTCTGGTTGAAATCCTTTTTTTTTTTTTTAAGATTTTATTTATTTATTTGACAGAGAGAGAGATCACAAGTAGTCAGAGAGGCAGGCAGAGAAAGAGGGGGAAGCAGGCTTCCCACCGAGCTGAGAGCCTGATGCAGGGCTCGATCCCAGGACAAAGGGACGGCAAGTGGTTCCAGTTCTATGAGGTCCCCAGAGTCAGCAAATCCATACCGGGCCCGGGGGGAGGCGGGAACAGGGAGTCAGCGTTTAACCGGGACAGTTTCTGTTTGAGTTGGTGAGAACCATTTTGGAAATAGCAGAGCTGGTCGCCAAACATGGTGAGCGTACTCAATGCCACTCAGTGCTATGCCTAAAAATGGTTAAATGGCCCATTTTTTCTTATGTATATTTTACCACAATTTTTCAAAAAACCAAAAGAGACCTGGACTGGGACTCTGGGCAGCTTCCTTCCCTGCAAGTGAGAGTTCCTACAGCGGATTTCAGGGAGTCCGATACAAACGGTGCCCAAAAGGAAGGCCTCCCTTCCTATGCAAGGAGCTCCGGGCTGTGAGTTTGAGCCCCACATTGCACACAGAGATTGCTAAAAATAATAATAATAAAATAGGGGCGCCTGGGTGGCTCAGTGGATTAAGTGTCTCACTTCTGCTCAGGGCATGATCTCCCCGTCCTCGGATGGAGCCCCAGGTTAGGCTCCCCGCCGAACGGGGAGCCTGTTTGTCCCTTTCCCTGCTTGGCTCTCTGTCTCTCTCGCAAATAAAAAAAATAATTAAAAATAAAAAACAAAATAAAATTTTCCTATATTTTTAAAAGGCGGGTATATGTTGTTTGTAACTGCATGGTCCATTTCTGAGAGAAGATACAAACTTTTGGTAGAATCCGGGAGGACGTGAGTGGCTCGACCTCTGAGTTTTGTATATTGCGCAAGTGTCTGAGCAAATAAACGTGAATACACTTCAACAAAGTCCAGAGACCTGCTGGAAACGCAGACGCAGGGCCCACCCCCCGAATGGGGCCGCCGGCGGGGCGGTCGGAGACAGGGGCCAGACGCACCGCCACCGCACCCCCAGGACCGCAGGCCCTGCGCGGCGCGGGGGAGGCTGGCGGGCCTGCGCGCGCAGGGGCGGGGCCGGGGCCGGGGGCGGGGCCGGGACGCGCGCGGCGCCCCCGGGGCGGCTCTCGGGCGCCCCCCGCAGGCCGGCCGCTGTCGTGCGTGCGGCGCGGCTGCTGTGGCTGGCGTGCACGTGTGAGTGGCGTGTGTCCGTGTGTCCGGGTAGGGCGCGCGTGTGCGCGTGTGCCGGCGCTGGCCAGTCCGCTCCTGCCTCCCTGCGGCTCTGGCGCGGCCTCCTCCGCGAAAGCACCCTGGGACCTCCTCCGTCACCCGCAACCTTCCCCTCCTCCTGTCCCCGCTCCGTCCGGAGAACGCACTTCACTAATCCTGAGGGCCGGCATGCCCGTCTCTGCCCCGTCGGGCTGCGGCCTGACTCTCGGAATCCCGCGTGGGGCAGGGCGCGTGCTGAGGACGCGTGCAAGCTCGCGTCTGCGTGCGTCTGACGCTGTGGGAGCAGCTCTGTGCGCGTCGGAGGCTGCGGGGGCTCTCAGCACACGAAGCTGAGGCTTGGATCCTGCAGGCCTGCCGTCCCTCCGGCTTTGTCACCCACGGGCCACCTGCTCAGGGCTGCCTGACCCTGGGACAAAGTGCAGAACACCCCTCACGTGGTGCGGTCACTGTGGACCCAGGGGCAGCCCCAGTGCTCTTCCTCTTTGGCCTCATTTCAGGTCAAAACTTTTGGATAGGACAGGGGCTGCTTTGGGGCACCAATCCCACCGCCTGTTAGCTCCTCCCGGCTTGGATCTCCGGGATTCTGGTCCTCCCAAACGGTCTTTGAGTGAAATTGAAATCCCCAGGCCAACCTTAAACATCTCATGTCCCTCCCCAAGCCCCAAGCACAAGCCCTAATTCCCCAATCCCTAAAGTCTATTACCTTCCCTCTGGTTACATCTTTCAACCATATTTTTTTAAGATTTTATGTATTTATTTGACAGAGAGAGAGATCACAAGTAGGCAGAGAGGCAGGCAGAGGGGGAGGGGGAAGCAGGCTCCCTGCTGAGCAGAGAGCCCGATGCGGGGCTCGACCCCAGGACCTCGAGATCACAACCTGAGCCGAAGGCAGAGGCTTAACCCGCTGAGCCACCCAGGCGCCCCAATCTTTCAACCATTTATATCTGTTCTGTCTTCTATAAACAGACCCTAGGATCCCAGGCTCGTTCCCTCTTGTAAGTCCTTCCTGCTATCTAACCTCTCTTCCACTCAGTCTGAGGGAGGGGATGGAGTTTAGTGGTTACAGCTCAGCCCTTGCAACCACACTGAATCTGAATGCCAGCTCCGCTGCCCAGGAGATTTTTAGCCCCAAAGTGTATCAGGCAGGGTTCCCTCAGGAACCACGGGCTCTCTCAAATCAGATACATTGAGGAATGTTTCTTAACAGGATTATATCCAAAGGTGTGCATAGCTGCTGCTAACCCCCCAGGGGTAAAGCGTTACGTAACAGCGGGCTTAGTACCACCTTTAGGGGCCCGGGCATGGGGAGAGGATGGGTCCTAGAATCCTGAGAGGGTCCCTGGCAGGAGCTGTGACCTACAGCAACCTGGCTGGAAGAAGGGAGGGAAGATGCCCGGCCTTCCTCTCCTCTTTCTCGTCTCCTATTGGTGCCCCTGGCCAAGCCCGACAGAAGCCCCGGGCAAGGCCGTCGGGCCCCAGACAGAGCGGACAAGGGCAGAGAAAGAAGCTGGAGTGGCAGACGACGCCCAGCCCGCTCTCCTAGCCTCGGCTCCCTGCCTGTCAATCAGATTCTCAATCCCACCCTCCTTCGCGGTTGTCATGGTGACAGGGAAGCCGCCCAGGCGCTGTTGGGCGCTGTCCCAGCCCACCTCAAGCGCTCAGTGACCAGGTCCTACTGTCTGCCTATTCAACGACTGATCACCATGTCGAACGCAGCCTTTCTTTTTCTTTTTCTTTTTTTTTTAAGATTTTGTTTATTTATTTGACAGAGAGAGAGATCACAAGTAGGCAGAGAGGCAGGCAGAGAGAGAGGGGGAAGCACGCTCCCTGCTGAGCAGAGAGCCCGATGCGGGGCTCGATCCCAGGACCCTGAGATCATGACCTGAGCCGAAGGCAGAGGCTTTAACCCACTGAGCTACCCAGGTGCCCCTATATATTCATTTTTTTGGTGCTTGTTTTATTTATTTATTTATTTATTTTAATTTGTATTTGTCATCTCTTATTCCCAACTTGGGGCTTGAACTCAGGACCCTGAGATCAAGAGTCACATCCTCTTGCAACTGAGCCAGCCAGGTGCCCAGTGGTGCTAATTTATTGTCAGTGTCCCCATACTGGAAATCCCACAGAAGGGCAAAGTCCCGGTCTGTTTTCCTCACCATTGTATCCTCAGGACTTGGCACAGAGTAGGTGTTCAGGAAATACCGGCCAACGAGCCAACGGTGGCCAGAGCTACATAGCAGTGAAGCTGTCAGAGGCCTTCCAGAGAATCCCACCGCATTGTCACAGGGCTCCCCACGCCCTTCAGGCTCCAGTGCCTACCATAACCCCCTCCTTCCTAGATTCATCTAGGGCTAACTTCAGTAAAGTACAAAGGAAAAGGGGTCATATCACCAAAATTTCTATTCAGGTTGATGACAGCATGAATGAACTGGAAACTTATCAGAAATATGGATGAGAGAGGGGGGAATGCCAGAAGACAGGGCGGTGAGCCAGCAAGTCAGGGGGTGGGACTCTGTGTGGGGACAGGGACAGCCCGCCGGGTGTGCCCCTTTTCTTTTCTCTGTCTCCCTTAGATAAGACCAGCAGTTCTGCCCTCCTCTCTCCCCCCCTCTCCACAGCCTCTCACTTTGTAAGCATGTCCAGCCAGGAGAACATACAAGCCCAAGAGCTTTGGTCAAGGATCTCTAAGTCCCACAGGGACTTAGCAAAGTCCATCCTGACTGGGGCTCCAGGAGGTAAGGAAAGGGGAAGCCATTGAATAGGGTGGGGAATGAGGGCGGAAATCAGGAGTGGGGGTGGAGACACACATGACCAATGTCTGCGGCTGGCCCAGAGGGCCTCGGTGGTGGGGGTGGGGATCTCTGTTCATTGGAGTCTCCCCTGTGCTCAGTTTTGGGCTCTGGTCCGAGCCTCTCTCTGCCTCCATAGGCGGGGCGGTGGGGGGGGGGTCTTGCAGCATGGGAGCCACGGGGCACTCCCGTGTTGCCTGGACTCTGGCCCCTGGTCGTGACATTTTAACCAGCACACAGGACTGCTCCCTCAGCCCGGTGTGCCTTTCCCAGCCCGACAGCGTGGAGCAGACCCCCAGGGACAGGGGCTCGGGGCCATGGAGGGTACGGCTGGGACTGGGGCTCCTCTGGGCTGGGCCAGGCCAAGCTACAGGGACCATAGGACCGGAGCGGCATTGAAGGGACTGGGGAAACTCAGAGGAGGGGGTTGGGAAGCCAGCCAATTGGAAGGAAGAAAACAGGGAGCTTAGGAAAGGGGACCTGGGTGAGTGTGAGCAGTGCAGACTAGATTTGGTGAAGGGCTGAGGCTGAGCGAAGCCAGCAGCTGAAGGGCAGGGAGTCGGGGTTGTGAGGGCTCAGAGAGCTAGACGGTCAAGACCCTGAGCCTAGAGCCGGCCAGGCCTGGACATGAAGCCCATCTCTCGGATAATGTCTGTGCAGTGCCCGGCTCCTCGGAAGGGCTCCGTGAAACCTGGCACGGACAGAGGGGACATGGAGCGTGCTGAGGTGAAGGGTGGGGGGTGCGGCAGCTGCCCACACAGCCCTCCTCCGCTGCAGGCCCGGCGGGGTACCTGCGGCGGGCCAGCGTGGCTCAGCTGACCCACGAGCTGGGCACGGCCTTCTTCCAGCGGCAGCAGCTGTCGGCCGCGATGGCGGACACGTTCCTGGAGCACCTCTGCCTGCTGGACATCGACTCGGAGCCCGTGGCCGCCCGCAGCACCAGCATCATTGCCACCATCGGTGAGCGCCCCCCAGCCCAGCATCACAGGACCCCGTGAGAAGTGAGCGTTTCTCGAGATGCTTCCCCACCCGCCGTCTCCTCTGAGACTGCTCCGTGTTTGACAGTCATTCATTCAACAAATACTTGCCGAGCGTCTGGTCACTAGGAGTCGTTCGGTGACGTAAACAAAGATCCCCGTCCCTGGGGGGCTGACCGTCTAGCTAGACGAGACCATAAATACCAAACATACTAACTTAAAAAGCAAGATTATTTACTACGTGAGAAGGTGGTAGGAACTATGGAAACAAGGAACACAGAGCATTGTAAGGGGCGGTAGGGGCTAGAGGGCGGGAGGCGGGCTGCAGTCCCACGTGGTGGGGATCAAGGAGCCATTGTTCAGAAAATTACATCTGAGCAAAGGCATGAAGGAGATGAGAGGAGGCCGCGCTCAGTGGGGCGGGGGGTGGGGTGGTGGGGGGAGTTCCCGACAAGGAAGCAAGCAGTCCAACGGCCCCAAGTCAAGGAGGCTGTAAATGGTTAGAAACCATGGGGGGGGGGGGGGGGGAAGAGTAGCAAAATGAAGACATTGTAGGGGAGGAGATCAGGTAGGGCTTATGAGCCATTCTCAGAGTTTGAGTTCAGTTTTCCTCCGAGAGAAGTGGGAGAGGGCTGCAGAGTGCTGGAGGGAGAGGGACTCGCTCTTACTTATGCTATGGTGGACTGCCTGGGAAGAGGTTGGGGGTGGCCGTGGGGGCCAGAGCAGGAGCGGCTCCTGCGACATTTCTGGTTCAGACCAGGTGAGGGGGCAGTGGCGGTGGTCAGACACGATCAGATTCTGAGCGCATTTGGAAGATGGAGTGGACAGGATTTCCATATGGGTTGGACATGGGGAGGGGGTGAGAGTGAAAAGGGGTCAGAGAGGAGTCCAAGGCTTTTGGCGTGAGGCACTAGAGGGCACATTATCAACCGGGCAGCAAAGACCTTAGTGCAGAGGTTTTGGGGGGAGGTCATGAGCTGGGGTTTGTGCATGCGGAGTTTCAGATGCGATCAGATACACAAGTCTGGGTTTGGGGCAGAGGTCTGAACTGGCGATATAAATGAGGGAGTCGTCAGCATATAGATGGTATTTAAAGCCGTGAGACTAGGTGAGACCACCTAGAGAGTGAAGGGAAAACAGAGAGGAGAATGAGGCAGCTAATGTCAAGGGGAGGAAGCCAGGCCTGAGAAGCGGCTGCCAGGGGGTGGGAGGAAACAGGAGGGGGGGCGTGGGGGCGTCAAGGACCCGCGACCCGTGCTGCCCGACAGACCGGCCAGAGGGGATGAGCACTGAGAACTGATCCCTGCATTCAGCAAGGACACAGAGGTTCTCCACGACCCTGGCGGGGAGAGATGCAGCAGAGAGGCGGGCCGGTGCCCAGCGGGAGTGAGAGCAAGGGAGCAGTGGGGGAGGAAGGAGGACCAGAGGCAGCGAGCACAGAAAGCCCTTGCAAGGAGTTTTGCTGCAAAGGAGAGCAAAGGAATAGGACTGTAGCTGGAGGGCTCCGAGAATACCTTATGATGAAAGAGCAGCGGGGTTCCGTGCTGATGGGAATGCTCCAACAGCAGGGGAACAGCGGTACCACAGGGGCTGCAGAAGGGCTGAACCTGTCTTCGAGCAGCTGAGGAAGGGGCCTCACGTGCACACTGGCTCAGGGAAGGGACTGGAGAGGTTGGCCGGCGGGCTCACAGTTGCCCGGCCAGCAAAGCAAAGAGATGGCCTCTCCTCCGTCGGCATGAGGCCTCTCAGTTCTAAAGGCCCAGACGGACCCCAAATGCCCTTACCGGGCACGTTACCTCCTGCCGTACCCCTCATGTGCCGGGGGACTCCCCCTCTGCCGCAGTTACACCACCTGCCAACAGAGCTGGCTCAAGCCGGGCTCAGCACGCTCCCCCCCCAGGACCCTCACGGTGCCCCCCCAGGGAAGCAGGTGTTGGCTGACCTGTGTGAGCGGAGGTTGCGGCAGGGAGTAAAGGTCAGGTAGCTGGACTGCCGGGGCGCGGGGCGGCTCTGCGGGTGGCCATGGGTTCGGGAAGAAGGTTGTGCGAGCGGGATGTCTGCTTCCAGGGCCGGCCTCTCACTCGGTGGAGCGCCTCAAGGAGATGATCAAGGCCGGGATGAACATTGCGCGCCTCAACTTCTCGCACGGCTCCCACGAGGTCCGGGGCGGGGCTGGGGAGGGGGCGGAGCTAACCCTCGCCGGGGGGCGGGGCCCGGGGGCGGGAGCTCCTGGCAACCTTCCCCTGAAATCCCCGCTCGCTCGTCCCCAGTACCACGCTCAGTCCATCGCCAACATCCGGGAGGCGGTGGAGAGCTTTGCAACTTCTCCGCTTGGCTACCGACCGGTGGCCATCGCCCTGGACACCAAGGGACCGGAGATACGCACCGGCGTCCTGCTGGGGGTGAGAGTCCCGCCCCGCGCCGCGGGCTTCCCCGGGCGCCCCCCAGCGAGGGGCGGGGCAGGGGGCGGGGATGGGGCGGGGATTGGGCGGGGAGGGGCGGGGCTGGGGCGGGGCCTGGCGAGTGGGGCCCGAGGCGGGTCTCAAGGCCACTCTGGCCCCGCCCCTAGGGCCCGGAGGCCGAGGTGGAGCTAGTGAAGGGCTCCCGGGTGCTGGTGACCGTGGACCCGGCGTTCCGGACGCGGGGGGACGCGAACACCGTGTGGGTGGACTACTCCAATATCGTCAAGGTCGTGTCGGTGGGCGGCCGCATCTACATAGACGACGGGCTCATCTCCCTCCAGGTCAAGAAAATCGGTGCGGATGAACCTTCGCCCCAGCCACGCCGGGACCCGGGCGCACTCCCTTCCCTGGGCCCCCTCGCCGGGTAGACCCGCCGCCCCAGCCCCTGGCCAGCGCCCTTCTCCACCCGTCCCTGGAGCCCCTGGGGTCCAGACTTGTGGGCTCAACCCCGAGTGGGGCTGGAATGTGGGGTTCGTCTCTTCTTGCACAGACGTCCACCGGTGCCTATTGGGTGCACAGGCCTGGTGCAGGGTGGAGAGACACTAGGACGTGCGTTCCTGATCTCCTGGAGGCCCAAGACCCGGGCTCCCTCTTCGTGACTGTGCCCCCCCCCCCCACACACCCCTGACCTGCGCGGGCTCTTTCCATGCCTGCAGGTCCAGACGGGCTAGAGACCCAAGTGGAGAGCGGAGGCGTCCTGGGCAGCCGGAAGGGCGTGAACTTGCCAGGGGCCGAGGTGGACTTGCCGGGGCTGTCTGAGCAAGACGTCCTGGACCTGCGCTTTGGGGTGCAGCATAACGTGGACATCGTCTTCGCCTCCTTCGTGAGAAAAGCCAGTGACGTGGCTGCCATCCGGGCTGCTCTGGGGCCCGAAGGACGCGACATCAAGATCATTAGCAAAATCGAGAACCACGAAGGCGTGAAGAAGTGAGGCTTGGTTTTTGTCCCCATCAGGCCCTAGCCATCCCCATTGCCCTCCTTTTCTCCAGTCTTCCTCTCCCTGGAATCTCCTGGCTCTTCCCCAGCCCTGACTCCCCCAACCGCCCAGGTTTGATGAGATCCTGGAGGTGAGCGATGGCATCATGGTGGCACGGGGTGACCTGGGCATCGAGATCCCAGCCGAGAAGGTTTTCCTGGCCCAGAAGATGATGATCGGACGGTGCAACTTGGCGGGCAAGCCGGTGGTCTGCGCCACACAGGTCTGGAGTGCGCCCTGGAGGCCCGGGCCTTCTCTGGGTGTTGGGGACGCCTGAGGGTGGATACCCACACCTCAGGCCTGTAGCACGTTTTGCTGTCTAGTGTTTGATCCTCAAACAACGAAGTTGGGAAGAGATTCTGTGAGCCCCATTTTCAGATGAGGAAGCTGAATCTCCAGAATCGCATAGTTTGTGACCGTGACCCTGGCTTTCGGGGCCCTGTGAGGGGGGCAGAGAAGTAGCTGGGACAGGGTCCCCGGTCAGCGTGGGAGTCCTACAGCTCTGATGCACCGATGTCCCCCAGATGCTGGAGAGCATGGTCACCAAGCCACGGCCCACCCGGGCGGAGACGAGCGACGTGGCCAACGCCGTGCTGGACGGAGCGGACTGCATCATGCTGTCGGGGGAGACCGCCAAGGGCCGGTTCCCCGTGGATGCCGTAAAAATGCAGCACGCGGTAGGCGCTCAGAAGGCGGGGACCCCAAGCCCCTCCCCGGCCCCGGGGCCCGCCCCTGCCTGACCGCCTGCTGCTTGCAGATCGCCCGGGAGGCAGAGGCAGCCGTGTACCACCGGCAGCTGTTTGAGGAGCTGCGCCGGGCAGCGCCCCTGAGCCGCGATCCCACGGAGGTCACCGCCATCGGCGCGGTGGAGGCCGCCTTCAAGTGCTGTGCAGCTGCCATCGTCGTGCTGACCACGACTGGCCGGT
The DNA here is from genome assembly GCA_028534135.1 of Potos flavus. Classification (NCBI taxonomy): domain Eukaryota; kingdom Metazoa; phylum Chordata; class Mammalia; order Carnivora; family Procyonidae; genus Potos; species Potos flavus. The sequence continues at coordinate 57,857,674 of CM052893.1, forward strand.
GAGCTGGACCCCGGCAGCACCAAGACACAGCTTGGGGCCAGGGGCAGGCTGGGATGGGCCCCAGGCTTGGGTTTTGTTGACGTCAGAGACGAAGAGCATCGTTCTGTAACAAGAGGAGAGGTAGCTGGAGGCCAGGAGAAGCAGATCTTGGAGCGCGCAGGGAAATGCACCAGTGAGCTCCAGGGGGTTGGAAGGGAGTGTGACAGCCCTGGGCACGCAGGCTTCCAGGACACTTTAGGGCCCCTGCTTTTGGCCCACAAAGCCTTACAGTGCTGAGGTGTTGCAGAAGGGCCCGGAAGCCCTGAGTTCAAGTCTTTGCTCTGAAATGGGCTATGATGCCTGGGGTAAGTCACCCAGGCCTCGAAGATCTCCGTTTTCTCATGGGGTTGCGAGGATTAACAAGAGACATTTGTGAGTTAAGTACTACATCTAGGTACCTTCTCAGAAGGGTTTTATGCTTCTCAAAAAGTTTCTTATTATCTGCTTTGATGTATCCTTCATTATCTCTGATCTTCCTTGTGTGGTAAGGAGGGCAGGCGTTCTTAGGCCCACTTTACAGGCGGGAAAAACAAGGCCCCGAGAAATATGATGACTCACCCGGGCCACACAGCTTGTTTGTAACACCTGGGACCAGAAACCCAAACCCTCGTTTCCCGGTTCCACACCCTTTCACTGTTCTGAGACCTTCTCCACCTCCTTCAGCTCAGCACAGCTGCTGTCTCAGTACCGACCGCGGGCAGCGGTCATTGCTGTCACCCGCTCTGCCCGGGCTGCTCGGCAGGCCCACCTGTGCCGGGGGGTCTTCCCCTTGCTCTACAGTGAGCCGCCAGAGGCCATCTGGGCGGATGACGTGGATCGCCGGGTCCAATTTGGCATCGAAAATGGTGAGCCATCCGCATCTCCTTCCCCCATCTCCCCCCCCCCCGCCCCCCGCCGCCCCCGGGCCTGGATCGGCATCTTCAGTCCCCCGACCTCACCTTCCACACCCACTCAAAGGGCCTTGCCTCTCTCCTCCAGTGCCAGAGGCTCCCCGAGAGGTTCACTAAGACACAGGGATATTCTGGCCTCCAGGGGCGGGGGGACATGCGGGGGAGGGGGGCGGTGGGGGAGAGGTCAGCCCAGCTGCTGCCCGCACCAGGCGGCCTGAGTAAGAGGTGAGAGTACAAGGGGGACCCGCCCCCCCCCCAGGCTGAAACGAAACTCTGATTTACTGACTATGACCATACGGCACCTCCCCCCTCCAGCACAGTCGCACAGGTGGAAAGCGTGGCTCCCTAGCCGCACAGCCCACGCCAGCCGGGTCCCCGTGGCGCCACCTAGGGCACACAGTGCAGTCGCCTCAGGCCCCTCCGGGCCACCCTGGAGGAGGTGGAGGGCGGTGGCAGGTTCTCATGACAGGGCTGGCCTGTGTCCCTCAGTGGCTGACTGTCCCCTTCTCCCCGCATCCCTGCCAGGAAAGCTCCGTGGCTTCCTGCGTGTGGGGGACCTGGTGATCGTGGTGACAGGCTGGAGACCTGGCTCTGGCTACACAAACATCATGCGAGTGCTGAGCGTGTCCTGAGATGCCCCGCGACCCAGCCCCGCCAACTGGGACCCCGCCCCACCCCCCACAGTCCCCCTGCGGCCCCACCGCTGTCTTCTCTGCTCCGGGCCCTCCCTGCCAAGGCCACGTCTGCCGTCCGGCCCCGTTCCAGGGCGCCCCTTCTCCTCTCCCTTTCCCGCAGCCCCCGGAGGGCTGTGTCCAGCTAAGCACTAGACATCTGGCAGCAGCAGTCCTATGTCCCCTGCACCCCGTGCTCTCAGCTGGGCCCTAAGATGCTCTGAGCCCCTAATCCCAGTTTAGCTGGTCAATTCGATTCCCCTGGGCTTCCTGTACCTGGGGGTTGTGGGGCAAGGGGCCCAGGGCGGTCCCCACAAAATCACTATCATGCAGTCTGATATTCTCCGGTGTGGCCCCTCCGTGATGATCTGAGCACCCCCTCTTCCTCCATTGTGCTGGACAGTGACATCGAAGCACCCTCCTTTTGGGGAAGCGAGGCTGCATGAGAGGTGGGGAGCCCTGAGAGCTGGGGGGCTCGTCTCGTCACTGTCCTCACAACCGCTGTTGGGTTTGCAGGCCCCCCCGCCCACCTCATGCCTTGTGGTCCCGATGCCCTGCGGCCTCGTCCTGCACCCAGAAACTCCGTCATGCCGTGTTCCCACACACAAACCAGGAGCCCGAACGAGTTGCTCCATTTTCCTTTCCGACCCTGCTGTTTGGGAGCAATTATAAACCCCCAGGGCTCTATACTCGAAAGGAAAGGGTTAGGGTCCTGGCCCCCATTAGCCGATACTGTGAAACTGGCGTGGGGACAGAGGAGAGGGGCGAGGGATTTCTCTCGGTACTGGCTAGCCTACCCTTCCCAGGCTTGGATGCCTCGGGTCCTCCCCTTACTCTTGCACCGACAGTAAACTCGGAAGGAGCAAAACCCCTAAAAGTAGCAAGAGTGCTCCCCCCGGCTTGGGCAGCCCTCCTGCCGCTCCCTAGGTCGGTCCCTAGGTCGTGAGAGGGATCAGCATCGCTGCGTGCTGTTGGAGCCGAGCCTGGACCGCAAGAGCTGGCACAGGGGCCGGCTCCTTCCTCTCCCTACGAGGAGCGGTGGGGAGGGATGGATAAAGAATGGCTCAATAAAATGAGTTAATGATAAACGAAACTAGCAAATGAATAAATACAATTATTACGTGATTGAGTAATAAGAATAAACAAGAAAGGAAAGGAGGGAGGAAGGCAAGAAAAAAAATGCCGTCTAAGGATTGCAGCTACTTGCCCCCCACCTGGGGGGATCCAGGCCAGCACATCAAAGAGGGAGGTGCCAACCATCCCTTAGCCTCGAGGGGGACCCCAGCAGGGCAGGGGCACGGGGAGGAGGTGGCCCCTGTTTACAGGAAGATAGTCCTAGCGCGGGGACAGACAGTGCAAGGGACTTGACAAGAGACATGTTCCCCCTTGGGGGGGTACAGAGGGGGAGGCGGAGGCCCAGACTGGGGAGCCAAGACGTCTGTTGACAGCAGCAGAGGCACGGGGGGTTGGCAGTGCCCGGCTGTGCTGGGGACACAGAGGACGAACGCAGCCGACAGCACCTGCAGGGTCACTGGCCAGGAAACAGAGACTTCCAGTTGCTTGGCAGTGATGGTGGTGGCAAGGAGTTGTGCTTGGTGAGTTGGGGGCCTGGGCCCGAGCCTGCGCCTGGCAGGACCATGCCCGGGGAACACCCTCCGCAGAGGCCTCGGAGTCACTTGTACTTGGCAGTGAGGACCTATGGCGCCTGGCAGTGTCTTGAACATGGTAGGCGCTCAGTACATTTGATGAATGGGTGAATGGGTTAGGAGGACATCAGACAGGGCGCAGGAGGCCTGAGCTGAGGACAGAGACCATCTTCTTGGTAGCAAAGGGCCGTGTTTCAGGTCTCCTTGGCCTTCCCCAAGAGGCGTCTGCCCTCGGGCACACACTGCTGCCCCCAAGAGCTCACCCAGGGGGTTCACATGTTGGCAGAGAGCTGGGGGCCCCGAGGGGCGGCTGGCTCAGGCACTGATGGCCTGGGGGGCTGGGCTGTCGCCGGAAGCTTGGCCAGGAGCCCTGAGGAGGACAGGCGTTCACCTCCTGAGCCCTTACGCCCAGGAGAGCCGTCCCCAGCTGCCCGTTGAGGCAGAGAGGGTTGGGAGGCTGAGAGTGGGCGGCCCCGAAGTCCTAGTCGCCGTCCACCTCCTCCTGGGGGGGGACCCAGCAAGGACACCTGGGAGCGCCCGGCCCGGGACAGGCTGGCATGGAGGGTTCGGGCAGGGGGGACAGGCAGGCGGGAGGTAGAGGCCCACGGACCCCGGGCCAGCAGAGGGCCAGCTCGGACAGGCACTAGCGGGGAGGCTGGGGAGCCTGCCGAGCGTCGGGCAGAGCGAGCTAGGAGGGCGGCTGGAGAGTCAGGGGAGAGGGGCAGAGGGCCCCGCTGGTGAGTCAGGGCGATGGCCACACTGGAGGTGACGGCGGCGGCCTGCAGGGGCGCGTGCACCAGTGGCTCCCACAGCACCGGCTTCCCGCTGAGCCGGGCTCCTGCGCCCGGAGCCAGGCCCCGAACGCCCCGGGCCATGTCCCTGTCGTGCTGCACCAGATGCTGCTCCATGGTACCCCCACTGCTGCCCGGACTCGGCTCGGAGCGCTTCCGCTGCAGCATGGAATTCTTGCCTAGACACGGTCCCAGCGGGCGGAGGGGGATGGGGAGGAGTCCAGGGGGAAGGTCGGGTATCAGAGAGCAGGAGGAGAACAAGGCGGAGGTGAGGGAGGGCGGGGTGGAGAAAGAGGGTCAGGGATGAGAGTACCGGAGATGGTGCGGGTCAGGGACAAGCACTCCGGGAAGGAGGGCTCTCGGCACGAAGACTCGGGCCGGATCTCCAGGGGCAGGAGACACTGAGTGACAAGGACAGTGAGACACGGTGTGGAAGGTCTCGCGGGGGCATCTGCTGAGAACGGGGTGGGCTGGGGTGTGATGCTGATTCCCTAGAGCCCGGGCCCTGGGAGGCAGGGGCGCCTCGCTATGGGGGTGGGGTGGGGGTGCACAGGGCAGACCGGCCTCACCGATGCGGCGCAGCCGATCCATGGCCACGGTCTCGAAGGCCCGGCGCATCATGGGGAACTCCTCCAGCACGGCATTGAAATGGTCCACGCTGAGCGAGTAGAGGCGACAGTAGGTGTCGGCCCGGACGCTGGCGGTGCGCCGACCCCGCGTCAGCAGGCAGATCTCTGTCCGAGGGGGGAGAGACCCTCAGAACCGCCGGCCCCGAACTCCCTCTCGCTCGCCAGGCGCCTCCCCACTCACGCCGGGGGCCCTCAGCACCCCGAGGGCTGTCCTCCGCACAGGCACCAGTACAACCCCTCTCACTCTCCATAATTCGTACCCGCTTCCCTGCTCTGGCCCCCGGGGCACGCCGGGGGCAGCGGATGAAGTCCCAGGGCAACCGAGCAGAAAAGCAGTGCTCAAGGGCAAAGGGCAACACGACGGGGATGCCAGAGGGCGGCGGGTGCTTTGGGGCCCCGGCCAGGGCAGAGGCTCAAGCCGCAGGGGCATCCCCCCGGGGAGCGCCCGGACTCAAGCCCCTGGAACAACAGGGCTCTATTCCTGCCTTTCCTTCATCTCCTAGGATCCTTGGGTTTCACCGCTTCGGGGTTCTACAAGGTCCGCTGGCCCAGAAATCGTCCAGCTGGCTACGCGCTGCTTCCTCTCTTGGGAAGCGAGTTAGGGCCGCAGAGCCCCGGCCCCGAGGGCGAGCAGGCCTTCGGAAGGCTGGAGCTCTGCGCTTCTGCACACAGCCAGGCGGGGGCCCGGATCCGGGGGAGCAGTCGCCCTCCGGCCTCTGTTCCAGTGCCCCCCCCCTCCCCGAGGCGTGCTGACCCCCGAAGTAGGATCCGTCAGTGAGGCGGGTGTCCCGGGCGCCGCGCGCCAGCACGCTGAGCAGCCCGTGCCGGATGAAGTACATCTTCCTGCCCACGGAGCCCTCGCGCACCACAAGGTCCCCCGGCTGGAACACTTCAGAGCTCAGCTTGGTGAGCACGGCCGTGACGAAGCTGGGGTCGGCGTGCGCGAACAGCGGCATGTGGGCCACCAGGCCCCGGCAGGTGAAGTTAATGACCTCCTGGGCAGGGGAGGGGCCCGTCAGGCCGGCGGTGTCCCCCACGCCGAGGTGCCCCCATCGAGCTCGCGTGTGCCCAGAGGCCCCGCCCCCGCGGTCGTGGTCTGCCGAAGGACGGGGACACTGCGCTGGGCCCGGGACCCGCCCATGAGCCCCCACAGGACCGTGCCCCCCAAACAGAGATCCCTGCGGCCCCTCCCCATGAGACCTTTCAGAAAGACCCCAGTCCCTATGAGCCCCCCCGCCGAGTCCTGGCTTCTGATGAGGCCCTCCGCCGGCCCCCCGCTCCCTGCAGGTGCGCCAACGGACCAGCAGCCCCTAGCCCGGATGGCACCGTGCAGGCCGCACCCCACCTCCCGAAGCGGCTCGCTCAGCTCGCCCAGGATGCTCTCCTCGTCGAACATCTTCCCCTGGTAGCGGTGCTCGTAGTACTCGTGGATGCGCTGCCGGGTGTCAGCCGGCAGCTTGTGGAAGGACATGTACTGCTCCACCTGCTTGTACTGGAGGGCCGGGCGGCGGGCGGCGGGCGGCGGACACAGAGCCAGGTGCAGGGCGGGGGCCACGGGTCGGGGGATATGCAGGAGGAAGACCGCAGGCGTCGGCCAGATCCGGAGGGGTGAAACACGGAGACACAAGGGGGTACGGCGGGCCACGGGGAAGACACACGGCACAGTCCCAGGAAAACCCAGACGTGGGCAGAGGAAGGTCCAAGGACAGGGACATAGGTCCAAACAAGGAAACAGTTACACACAGGGGCGTGGCACAAAGGGACACAAGGCAGGGAAGGGAGACCCACTGGGGACATGCGTCAGAAGCGGCCTCGAGTGGGGCTGCCCCGCCTCTGCCGGGCTGCCATGCCCACCCCTTCCTTCCCCCACCCCTGCTGACCTTCTCCTGGTACTGACGTCGAGAAGAGTCCAGGGACTGGATGAGCGCCGTGGCGTGGCCGATGAACATGGCGTAGCACGTGGCACCCACGATCATGCTGAGCATGGTGAGCCAGACGTCGGGCATGCCGACGGGCGCCTGCTGCCCGTACCCGATGCACAGCATGTGGCTCATGGCCTTGAATAGAGCGTGGGAGTACTGGCGCCCCCACGAGTGGTTCTGGAGGGCAGAGCGCATCGCCAAGCTGGGCACCTCATTCTCCTCCTGCCATCCCCCCATCCTTCGGTCCTTCTGCCTGCCCCCCTCTGCTCCAGACTTGGTTCCGGGGGCCCCTGGGGCAGACGGGGCCTCTCTGCAGCATGGGGGGGCCCTCTGTGCCTGCTCCCCACAACACGAAAGCACCTCCTCTTGGTGGCCCCCCCTTCTCACCTCCCCTCCTCCTCACTCCATCGTCTCCCGCCTCCTGACCCTGCTGCTCAGGCGGAAGAGCCCGGAGAAGGCGCGGAAGCGAGGGAGCTGCGGGGAGTTCTCACCACCATGTGGTTGATGGCGACCCAGCAGTCGGGAGGGAAGTCCTGCAGCATGGGGACCAGGAACTGCAGACAGCCGTCCCAGTGGCACAGCAGCAGCATCATTCCGATGAGGTTGCCGATGCGCACCACGGCACTGGCCAGGTCATAGGTCATGTGAAAGATCTGAGGAGTCCGAGGAGCGGCTGCTGTGGGCAGGACCCCTCCCCGCCCCTCCTCTTCTCTCTAGCCCAGCCCCCACGAATTTCCTGAAGCTCGGCTATCATTCCCATCTATCATTTCCACATTACAGCCCAGTGCGAAGTGAGCTGTGTTACTATGCTCATCTTACAGATACGGGAAATGGATGCCAGTCCCGTGCCCGGAATCGCAGTGTCACAGCAGAAACTCAAAAAACTCTACTGCACAAGCTGCCCAGGCTGTGCCCGCTCGGAGAGAGAAAGAGGGCGTTCCTCAGCGCAATGTCCCCGAGGCTGCATGCAAGCATCCACGGGGACAGCCCCCTTCCCCTCCTGGAACACTAGCCTAGCTGAGAACTTCCTGGGCTCCGGGCACTGTTCTAGGAGCTTTACGCATGCTACTGCCTTGAAGCCTTCTAACCTTCTCACAGGTAAGTCTATTTAACGTCTTCATCTTATAGAAGAGGAAACCGAGTCTCATATAGTAAATAGTCATCGGTGGTACGATCACAGGCAACGAGATTGCGGGGCCCGCTCTCCGAGCCACTGAACTCTGCTCCCCTCGAAGCTGCACCCCCAAGCCCTTCCGCGGCCTGCTCCCCTCCCACTTCCTCCTGCCAAGGCTAACGTGCAAGCTTCCTCCGCACCTGTGCTCCACCCTCCTCCCCTCGGGGGTGTGGCCCCCCAGCCCCCCAACCCTCATCGTGCCCCTGCGTCTGCCCCACCATCTGGAGAGAGCCCGCCCAGCCGCCTCCCCCCGTGAAGTCACCAGGAGCCCCACCCATAGCGCTGTCCCGGAGGAGTCTGCGAGCCCCCCTGCCCACCTCCCCGCCCCACCTCCTCCCACTGGTGTATGTAGCGGATGAGGCGGGAGAGGCGGAGCAGCCGCAGCAGGCTGAGGATCTTGGTGAAGCGCACGATGCGCAGGGCGCGCGCGGTTTTGTAGACCTCGGCGTCCAGTCGCGGCTCCAGCTCCACCACCAGGAAGATGTAGTCCACCGGGATGGAGGAGATGAGGTCGACCACGAACCAGGTGCGCAGGTAGCGCGACCTGATGGCCCGTGGTGCCAGCAGGATTTCGGCGCCCTCCTCAACCACGATGCCCGTGCGGAAGTTGAGCACCAGATCCAGCAGGAAGAAAGTGTCGGAGAGGACGTTGAAGACGATCCAAGGCGGGGAGTTCTCCTCCTTGAAGAAGGTGATGCCCACGGGTAGCACAATGAGGTTCCCCACCATCAGCAGGAGCATGATCAGGTCCCAGTAAAACCTAAGGTGGGGGCAGGACTGGGAGTGAGACCACGAGAACCGCCGGGCCACTACGCAACCAGCGGGGAGGCCCGCGCAGCCGAGGGTGGGGGACCGGATGACCGCTTACAGCTGGTGGGAGCGGAAGGGGGGCCCACCATCTGGGAAAGCAGTTTGGTGTTATCTAATAACATTACACATTTGCATTCCCTACACCCCGGCGATCCATCCTAAGTATATTCACAGCCAGGGAAGCATGAGCTCCAGGAGATACGCACAGGCACGTTTGCAGCAGCATGAAATCTGGAAATAATCCGAAACATTCATCAGTAGAAAAATGTAGATAAATAAACTAAATAGCATAGAGAAATAGACTGTGATATACTCTTGCCCTGAAATCATGCACAACCCTGAGATCGCCCGGCGGCAGCCACGTCCCGCAGCACCGGTGAGTCTCACTACTCTAGTGCTCAGCGAAAGAAAAAACAAAAGGATACGTACTGGGTGATTCCGCTCATACAAAGTTCAAACACAGACAAGACTAAACGGCATTATTTAGAGATTCACAGAAAAGTGGTGAAACTATAAAAAAAAAAAAGTAAGGACATGAATGTCACAGAAATTAGAATAGTAGGTTAGGGCGAGGTTTGTGAGAGCAGTAAGGGAGCTTCTGGGCATGGGCAAGGTAGTCTCTCTCTTTGCCTCTCTTTACACACGGGTGTGCTTTGTGGTTACATATACGTGCGTGTATGTACGTGTATGTGTATATATGCGTGTACACACACACGTATTTTGAGTATATATGCAATAGAATATCCCAGCATACATTGTCCCACTATGTAGACGTCTACCGTATCGAAACCTACTGGGCAGGTGTCTCTACTGTATACATCCCACTACACACACACATATCTCTTTATATGTATAATATATCCATAATATGTTATCGTGTACGTGCTTTATGCCACTATCATTAAATATTTTTAAAGTTAAAAAAAGATTAAGTACCCCGTGCTAACCCCCCAGGGTTGTCGAAAACATACCCCCTGAGACAATGGATAGGACAGTGCGGTGCAAGCACTAGTTGATTTCGTGACTCACCGCCTTTTGTTCCCAGATTTCTGAAGAGGTTGCTGCTTCTTCCATCTCTAGCTCTAGCTCTCTGCCCTTTCCCGGTCTAGGACTTCACGCCCTCCCCGCCCCAACCCCCCTTCCCAACACAGCCGGACCCATGGTTCCTGGTTCTCGGCTGGGATCTGCCCGTCTATGTCCCAGGGTGGGGTTGTCTGTTGTGCTTTTTAGGGAGGCCCCACTCCCCTCCACAGCCCTTCACACGGGGCTGCACTCAGAGAGGCTCCACGGGAGATCCCGAGGCAGCAAAGCTTAAAGCTCTGCACTCCTTTCCTTCCCTAATCTCCCCGTGCCTGCTGGCACTCTGGCTGAGCCCAGGCAAGGGCATTGGCAGGGGAGGGCCACACTGCTGTGGTGGAATCGTGGAAAGAAGAGGTCAGGAGGAAGCTAGGTGAAGCCTTCATTCAGAGATCACTGGACCATCCAGGGCCCCCATTAGCTATGGGGGTGTTTTTATTTCTATTTTTAAAGATTTATTTATGTATTTGAGAGAAAGAGAGAGGCAGGGGGAGGCGCAGAAGGAGAGGAAGAGAGAGTCTTAGGCAGACTGAGTGCAGAGCCCGATGTGGGACTCAATCTCATGACTCAGATCATGACCTGAGCCGAAACCAAGAGTCAGACGCTTGACTGGGTGCCACCCGGGCGCCCCAGCTACGGTGGTTTTAATTCTGAGACACACCTAATCACAGCATCAAACCAGGACCCAGCCCCTTCTGAGTCTGACTACAAAATCAATCTTTGCAGCATCTAAAAGAAACACTGGGGCTCCTAAATCCAGGCCTCCAGGAAGCCCCTCAGAATGTGTGCTTTCCATCAACAACATATCCTTGAGCCCCTCTTCCTCTGCCTCCTGGGCCACTGGGGAAATCCTGTACTGTGAGCTTGGGGAGGAGAGGAGAGGGCTCGCCCAGCCATGGAGCATCTTCACAGCCTGACTCACAGGCAGTCACAAGCCTAGCGGGTGATGCAGGAGAGGACGGAGAAGAAGCATGATAATAAGGGGGATACACGGCTTCTGGGGTTACATCTGAGGGTGAAGTGGGGGAGGGGAGGGAGATCACAGGAGGCCAGAAAAAGATCACAGGAGGCCCTGGTGGGGTGGGAATGAGGCAGTAAAGAGGGGAGAGGAAGGAACAATGGGAGAAAGAGGAACATTTAGGGAGTGTGTATGGCTGTGGATTCAAAATGATGTCCAGGTCTCCAAGTGTGTTCCCAGGCTCCTTTCACACCTCATCCTTCCTGCTCATTTCGCTCCCCATCTTAGGTGCTTTGGACACATCGTTGCCTCATCCAAAAGCTGTCCTTCATTTCCGCCAAGGACAGGGCTGCTCTCCTCCCCTAGCGACCTTGATGTAGAGGTACAGCCTGCTGGGGACTATGAAATAGCCCCACCTCCACCCTCCGTCCCTACGTCTCTCTGATAGTCACCTGGGAGGGTGGCCGAGCCCCAGCGTTGCAGCTTCGATCGCTCGGAGTCCCGGCCCTGCCTCGCGGCACCCTGCCTTCAGCACCAGGGACAGCGACAAGAACCGCAGCTGGGACAACCCCCCTCCGGGCCCCCGACCCACAGCCTCCCCATTTTCTCCTGATAGCCTGCCCTGCTGAACTGTGCGGGTGCTGGGGGTGGAAGTGCAAGGTGGGAGATGCGGGAGCTCGGTTTCTCTCTCAGGCTGACCCCGAGCCTTGGAACATGGCATAATTTCCCAGATTCCCAGCAGACAGGACTGCAGGAGGCAGTGGTCCCTAACTCCAGTAGACCCTGTGGTCCAGGGGGAGTGCCGGGTTTCCCGGTGTCAGCTCTGGTGTCAGGGCACCGAGGACCTCCAGCTGGGAATCCCTCGCCCAAGAATTCCCAGGCTAGATCGGGGGAAGTGACTCTGTCGTCCCACCCAGGACCCCTGGGCCGGAAATGAAGTGTCCGTGGAGGGTGGGGCGGACCCTGCCCCCGTGTCGCGGCCCGTGGGGGTGGGGTCTGTGTCCCCCGCCCTCCTTGCCGGGTCCCCAGTACCGGAAGTCGCTGTAGGGGTGGATGATCCAGGCCCCCGCTGACTTGACCCTCTCCTGCTCGATTTCCACTGCTTTGTGGCTGCCAAACACGCGAAGGGAGAACTTGTTGACCGTGGGTTGGAGCAGCGTCCCGAGCTGCCTCCGCTTGGGCTCGGGCCCCGACGCGGGCCCGGGGAGCGGTCCCGAGGCCGCGGCCGCAGGCGCCGGGGCAGCAGAAGGCGCCGCCTCCAGCCCAGGAGTCGCCCGTTCGTCGGCCCCCGTCGTCGGCCGCTGCTCTGCCTCCATGACGCCCGTTGGCTTACAGGCTTGGCCTCGTAGACCCTGCCGCGGCCATCCGGGACCCCGACCCCTCCCGGAGAAGGAGCCGGCGCAGCCCGGCGGGCTCGGAGCTGCCGGCGCGCGGGGCGGAGGGGGTGTGTGCGCCAGACTCGCGGGCGGGCGGCCGGCGGGTTGCGCGGCGCCCCCTGGCGGGAGCCGCCTCGGGAGGGGGCGGGACCAACGAAGCCCGCCTCCTGGGAGGACTCCGGCGTGGGCGTGGCCTGGCGGGTGGGGGCGCAGCTTCAAGCGCAGGAGGAGGAGGGGGCAGGGAAATGCAGCCAGAGCCACGGAGGGGGCGTGGCCCGGCGGTGACGCGATTTTAGCCAATGAGGGCTAGGGGGGCGGAGCTGCCCGAGTGGCGGGAAAATCGGACGCTAGTTGTAGGTCCCAGGACGAGGAATTGGGGACCAATGGAAGAGGCGGGGGATGGCCGCTCCTACTCACGGACTTCCTGCATTTCACTTTCTTTTTCTTTTTTTCTTTTTTTTTTAAAGATTTTATTTATTTATTTGACAGAGAGAGAGATCACAAGTAGGCAGAGAGGCAGGCAGAGAGAGAGGGGGAAGCAGGCTCCCCGCCCAGCAGAGAGCCCGATGGGGGGCTGGATCCCAGGACTCTGGGATCATGACCTGAACCGAAGGCAGAGGCTTTAACCCACTGAGCCACCCAGGCAGCCCCTGCATTTCACTTTCTTTCTCAGTACTCTCCTAGGCATATTCCTTTCTTCTCAGCTCCTCCATACCCCTCCATACCCCTCCCCATACCATTCCCCTAGTATTTCATTTCCAAATTCATTGTGCCAACCTTCACCAGGAGTGACCCTACCCGGCACTGAGTGACACAAAGATGAATACCCAAGTTCCTGCCACAAAGCCAGTCTCGCCTATGCCCGCATACAGACACAAGAGCTAGAAGCTCCTAAACATCTCAAATTCCTCTCCTCATTTTCGTTTCTTTCTTATTTTTATTTTTAAAGATTTTATTTATTTGACAGAGAGATCACAAGTAGGCAGAGAGGCAGGCAGAGGGAGAGGGAGGAAGCAGGCTCCCTGCTGAGCAGAGACCCCGACGTGGGGCTCAATCCCAGGACCCCGAGACCACAACCGGAGCCGAAGGCGGAGGCTTTAACCCACTGAGCCACCCAGGCGCCCCACGTTTTCGTTTCTTATCGCCACTGCCTTCAGCATTTTTTCACCGATTATTTCAGAGGCCTCTACGAGGGACCCTATACCCTCTCAGGCCAGTTCTTTTCCCACAGTCGGCCAGAGTTACCTGCCTAGGATTCAAATGTGCTATGTCCTTCAAACCTCCCCATCTTCTGTAGGATGACAGTTAAACTCCTGAGAAGGACATACGAGGCCCTGCAAAATATGGACCTAATTTCAACAGTCTCTCTTCTCATAGTCCCTCTCTGGGAACCTTGGCCTCCAATTGTGCTGAAATGCGATGTCCTGTCTTGTCCCCAGCACTTTGCAAATATTTTTCTGCCTGGTGTTCTTCTCTAGTTCCTTTCTGACAGCTGGTTCACGGGGCATCTCCTCTAGGAAACCCAGAAACACATTTCCAAGTCTCCTTTCCCCAGCTAGAATCTAGTCTAGAGGTTTCTTACAGCATGCCTGATAGCTGTCCTCACAAGGCTTTCTCTCCCATTAGACCCGAGGCTCTGAAGAACAGGAGCCTTGCGCCTGGCACAACACTGGACAGTGCTGGACAGGCAGTAAATGCCTGCTGCATGAACGGATGGTCCAGGAGGGTGTTTGTGGAAGAGGAAGGGAACCCTCCAGTCTTTCCTGACAACTCCTTCATTACCCTTCCTCTCCAATTTTAGGGAACCTTCCCTAAACCATTTCCAGCTAACTGATCTAATCCTCATCTAACTATCCTGCATCCCTGTCCCCTCTGATAGGTCCCGACTTTCACACAGTCATACTCGAGCTATGCTTTCTTTTCCCTTTGTGACTATTTCTCAATCCAGTTTGTCTCAAGGTCTCCTTCTCTTTTCTCTCCCCCCCCCTTTTTTTTTCAGTTCAGCTGGTTCACACTTCTCGTGTACTAAGTGTGAGTTGGGGACCTAAGAGCTGTCGCGTGAGTTCCCCTCCCAGCACCTGCTTCACCGACCCTCCACCTCAGCCTCTCCTCCACGGCAGCCCCCCCGACCCTAACGTGCCAACCGCTTGTTCAGGACAAAAGCGGGGAGCCCCTCTTTGCTGTGGTTAGGTGGCCCGACTGTTCTAAGAACTGGGTATCTGCGGACTGCTGGAGACTCAGACCTCACACCAAGCCTCAAAAAGTGTGCAGAGCGCCGACGCCCCGTACACGACAACGTCCAGGTTCCTCTCCAGCCCCCACAGCGCGCAGCGTCAGCCGCACAAGGTCCCGACGAGGGCACAGACCCAGGAGGGAGAGGGAAGCCAGGCCCCGGGGCCCCCCGCGCGCAGGAACCCCCGCGCCCCCGCGCCCTAGCGCCCCCGGCGCTCCCACAGCCGCGCCCGCCAGCTACGCGAGGGCGCGGCGGCGTGCGCGCCGCCCTGGGGGCGGGGCCCGGGGGGGTCGCTGGGAGGTGGTGCGTGCGTGCGTGCGTGCGTGCGTGCGCGCTCGCGGTGGCGGCGGCGGATCGGAGAGGCCAGAGCCGGAGACCGAGCTGGGATCGGGCCCCGGGCGGGGGCGGTGCGAGCGGCGCCGAGCGGACCCTGGGGGCGGGGACGGAGCCGGGGCGGGCGGGACTGGAGCGGAGCCCGGGAACGAGGCGGGAGGTCCCAGGGTCTCGGGTCGGGGGGGTGGAGCCGCACTTCGTCGCCGCGGGGGTGCCGGGACTCCGGCCGCAGTGCCGCCGCCATCACGGACTTCCTGTGGGACAAGCGCACGGGCCTCGCCGCCAGAACGGTGAGCGCGCGGGCTGGCGGGCCGCGGGGTCGCGCGGGAAGATGGCGACCGCGGGGCGGGCGGGGGCCGAGTGGGGTTGGGGGCCCGGCCGCGGGGCGCGGGGGGAGGAGGCGGGGAGAGCCCTGCGGGGCGGCGGAGGTGAGGAGTGGGGAGGTGAGGAGGAAGACGGGCCTGCCCTGGGTGGACCCGGGAGGCCCTGTGGGAACCCGGGAGGGGCCGGAGTCGGAGAGGGGCGACGGAGCGGGGATGGGAGGGGTTCCAGAGAGAGGAAGGAGCGCAGCCCCAGAGTTGGACCCAGGCTGGGGGCGAGGACGACGCCGTCGGGGCCCTGGGAGCGCAGGCAAAGAGTTGGACTCGAGGAGTTGGTTCTGGGTTTTCCGAGTGGGAGAGGAGGGCGGGGGGAGGCTTAGGAGTTGAGAAAGGTCAAGTGGAGCTGGCTTGGGGGGGTGGCTGTGAGGAACTTTGGCGGCGGTGTGTTGTGCGGTGAGATGGTGTTTACGTGGCTGCGCTCCGCCGGGTTGGAGTACCTGGGGGAACCCTGCGCCCGCACCTCCGCTGCAGGCCTAGTTAGACCGGGACCGAATCAGGTATCACCCTCCTCGGTGTGAGGAGGTCGAGCAGGAGGAGCTCGGAATGAAAGCTAGATGTTGGAGTCATTAAGCCTTTCCACACCTAATCTCCACTCCCCCCCCAACAAGACTTCTGTCCCTGGGCCTATTTAATTTTATTTTGTTCTCATATCCTTATTTTCTGGACTATGAGAGTGATTTCTCTCTAATTTTTTTTCCTTTAAGGAAAAAAGCATTTGTGCACCATGCTCTTCTAGTTCCAATAACTAACTGAAAGGGGGCCAGCTTTTAGCCAGGTAGTGCTGATATTAATTAAAAACCAGTTACTCAGTACTCCCTAAGCTCCAGAGGGGAGGAGCCAGATGGGAAGCTGACTGCAGCTTGGGGCCTCCGGTATTAAAAACTTCTAAGGGGGATTTGGCCAGTGATGGGAGAGGTGATGGAGACAGTTCAAGAGGTCAGACCCAAATTCCTGGAACTTCCTTATATTTGGTATATACCACTATCTGTAGGAGCCTGGTAAACTGCATTCCTGCCCGCAGAATACAGAATGGTCTGGTTGGAAAGACAGAGATCCACTCTTAATAATTGTAAAACATTTTTCATGCTGATGTATCCTAAGATGTTATTCTGTCAAGCTGTGAGGAAGTCAGCAATGGCACAGATGTAGTTTAGATTCCAGCCAAGGATGAACTGTGGCAATCTCCGTCGGTTACACGGTCTTGCCTGTAATGAGCTGTGGCCCAGACCTGAAGCTCTTCCTGGAGCCCAGTCTGAGGAGAGTCAGTAGAACCATGAGATGAAGGGGCTGGCTGGGGCGGGGGGGGGGGGGGTATTGTTCCTAGAGTTTTCCACCGGCAGTTCGTAGGTGACCTATACCGCGCTCCACTAAGGAGAAGTTATTAGCACAAGGAGGTTGTAGGTTGTAAAAAGAGATAGGAGTAAAAGGGCAGAAAGCAGCTTAGCATCTCTGAGGCAGCCAGGCCTAAGAGCACAATTCCGAAAACTCAGAGCTTTTCCCCACTATTTCTGTTTTTCCTTCCCTTCCAGATGCCTCATCCCCGAAGGTACCATTCCTCAGAGCGAGGCAGCCGCGGCAGTTACCACGAGCACTATCGGAGCCGAAAGCATAAGAGGCGAAGAAGCCGCTCCTGGTCCAGTAGCAGTGACCGGACACGGCGGCGCCGGCGGGAAGACAGCTACCATGTCCGTTCCCGGAGGTGAGGCTTCAGGAGGGGAAACTTGGGTTCAGGGTCACTCACTCATTTATTCATTAAACAAAGATTTCTTGGTTACGCGCTGAGCAGCTGGAGTAAGGTGATACTCAGGATCGTTACCAGGAGAAGCCGTTGGCACTCTGGTGTTAAGATTGTTCGCGTAGAGGAAGTAGATCGTAAGGGGCTGAGGAAGCGTCCAGCAGGTTTGGTGGGAGTGGGGCAGGATGTGTAATTTAGGAGAAATTCCCTAGAGAACATGCCATCTAAGCTCGTCTGAAGGACAAGGGAGAACTGTCTCAGGCCGAAGGAGAGGAGGTGCAGAAGGCTAGGGTCTAGAGGGAGCTGCTGACCTAACAGACAAGGCAAAGTCAGGTCTGCGTGGTTCTAGTAACAGCAGCGTGTTCTGGGGAGGGGCAGTTTGGAGCAGAACCAGATGTCGGGACAGAAGTGGCTCTTTGCTCCATTCATTGTAGGGGAACGGAGGAGAGGCCCGCACAGGCGGTAGCTCTGCCGGAGTCTGCTCGGAGGTCTGGGTGACACGGCGCTGTGGGGGTCCTCCTCTGCTTAGTTACTTCCTGTCTCTGGTCCTCAGTCCTCAGAGTGCCTCCACAAGTGGCCGAGAGCAGGTCTTCCGGCATCGCCGCTCGGCCTGTCGAGAGAGGGCTTGTCCCGTCCCGTGCGCGGACTGTGGCCGGAGCCGGCGCGGCTAGCGCCTGTGTGTTGTCCCCCAGCAGCTACGACGATCGCTCGTCCGACCGGAGGCCGTACGACCGACGCTACTACGGCAGCTACCGGCGCAACGGCTGCAGCCGGGACCGGGGAGAGGCCTACTGCGAGCCCGACTACCGGCACTCGTACGAGTACCACCGGGAGGACAGCAGCTACCGCAGCCAGCGCAGCAGCCGCAGGAAGCACCGGCGGCGGAGGCGGCGCAGCCGGACGTTCAGCCGCTCATCTTCGGTGAGTGCCGGCCCGGGCCCCTCCTCTCCCCACTCCTCTTCAGCCCTCTAGGACCCCGGTAAGTTCTCGGCCGAGTGCGGGGGCATGAACGCTGCCGTGGGCGCTGAGTCTGCCGCCTCTCTTGGAAGCTCTCCAGCTCTCGGAGGGCTCTGGACCTGCTGTGGCCCTGGGTGGGCGCAGAGCGCTCGTGAACCGCAGTGCCCTCCTTGGCATGCTGGGCCGACTGCGCGGGGAGCGGCTCCTGTGTCCCGGAGGCTTCTGCTCTCTCGTGGGGACCTTGCTTGTCAATAGCCTTGTTCCCACAAGCTCTGGGCTCCGCGGCCCCCTCAGCAGGTGGGCTGGGGTGGGGGCAGAGGGAGATGCGTGCCCGTCTGGAAGGGCGTTGTGTAGAGCATGGGGTTGTGGGTGACACTGGCAACGACACCACTTCTCTGCTCTGCCCGGTCCTCTCCCTGTTCCCGTTTTGGGTTTGGGGACCTGGGATTATGCGCCGCTCTCTCTTCTCACCCCAATCCGCCTTACTGCATCTGACGTGTTCCCTTCCACTGTCCCCCATCATCGTCTGTCCCCCCTGGCTGGGCGCCTGTGACCGGTGACCCCTCCACCACCCACCCCGCCTCCCTCCGGCCCCCGCTCCGACACCTGGCTTGCTCCGACCCCCCCCGCCCCCCGACAGCAGCACAGCAGCCGGAGAGCCAAGAGTGTAGAGGACGACGCTGAGGGCCACCTCATCTACCACGTCGGGGACTGGCTGCAAGAGCGATGTACAAGCCAAATCGTAACAATCCTATAGCCTGTAATGGTCCCATAGCCATCCTAACGTCCCGAGCCAACCCAAGTCACGGCCTCTTGCCTTTCCTCAGTGGTGTTGTTTATCTGGGTGGTTTGAGTTGCTGTTGAGAATTGACCTCTGCTGTCCACTCCCAGCTCTCATGGCCCCTGGGTTAAAGGTGGTGGGAATCACGCAGGGGTGTTCTCCCCCTGTGACCATCTGTATCTGTTCCCCCTTCCTTCATCTCCTCACCCCAGATCGCTGTACCCCTTTTTCTTCCAACTCAGCTCATTCCCCACCTTCTCTCCCTCCCTCTCCCCGACCCTGCTCTTTTTCATTTCAGATGAAATTGTAAGCACTTTGGGAGAGGGGACCTTTGGCCGAGTTGTACAGTGTGTGGACCATCGCAGGTAACTCCATCTCCCTCCCTGTTCCACCCTGCGCGGCGTAAAGAGGTAGTGAGGGTCATCTGGGGCTTTTTTGCTCATTAGCCAGAGGTAGGATTTCTTAACCCCCAGACGGCCCCATTCAATCTGAGATGTTTGTGACGACCCAGCAAAAACCTCTTCGGCCATCCTACAGGGGTGGGGCTCGAGTTGCCCTGAAGATCATTAAGAATGTGGAAAAGTACAAGGAAGCAGCTCGACTTGAAATCAACGTCCTGGAGAAAATCAACGAGAAGGACCCTGACAACAAGAAGTAAGCAAGCAGAGGGGTATGTGGGGGGTCGGAGAGGCTCCACTCCTGTGCAGGAGCGCCTTCCTGGCCTCGGTTAGGCGGGCCGGGGGGTCCTAGACCTTCTCATCCATTCATTTTTTGTTCATCATCTTAGACTAGTAGGATAGTAGGGCAAGAAGGAGGGTCTGACGTGCTGTAATCCGTTCCCTTTGTTTCCGGGCGGTTCGAGTGCTCTGCAGTTTGGCCCTAGCCCAGGACGGCCTCTGTAGGGCTGGGCCCTGGAAATGGCTCTGAGACTGAGAATTAGCATTTTCATCAAAAAATCATTTGAGCTTTCTGTGCCGATGAGGCGCCAGACATTTGTATGTGATATTTCTGTCCGTGGACCTTTTGTAAGCTGAACGTAGAGTAAGGGCATTAAGCAAAGACACAAGAAGACGGTCGGTATATACGGGGGCCCCCTGGTGGCTGGTGGTCAATGGATTTCGGGAGTGGGAGCTGGGGTCAGGGTTTAGGAGTGACAGTTGGACAATTCAGGGTCCACGCTGGAGCCTGGCACCGCACTCTTCAGCCAAGGGAATGGTTTTTAAGTATTTAAAACGATGCAGGAAAATGGTTTGAAGCTTGGCAGGTAGTGTCTCTCTGCTTGGGTCTGCCAGAGAGGCCGTCCCGCCGCAGAATTGAGTTTTGTTGGTGAGGCGAGCTGGCGTGTTTTCACACAAGCGTGTGGAATCAGCAGCTTTGAGGCCCCTCCTTGCCGGAGGGGGGCCGGGCACGTGGGAGCTCATCAGACCTCCCCCTCCCCCGTCTCTCTTCTCAGCCTCTGTGTGCAGATGTTTGACTGGTTTGACTACCATGGCCACATGTGCATCTCTTTCGAGCTTCTGGGCCTTAGCACCTTCGATTTCCTCAAAGACAACAACTACCTGCCCTACCCCGTCCACCAAGTGCGCCACATGGCTTTCCAGCTGTGCCAGGCCGTCAAGTGTGAGTGCGGCGGGCCGAGTGGGGCAGCCCCTCCCTCTGCAGGACCTCCTCTGTGTCCCTTTACACTGGTGGAGCCCCTCACCTGCCGACCCGATTACCTGCACTTCTCTTACTTACTGTCGCATTGACAACTCCCTCACTTGGCTCCTTGACCCGTGTCCTTACGGTCCCTGATGAGTCTTAGCCCGCATCCAGTCTAACAGGAGCCTGGAGGAGAAAGCTTTGGAAATCAAAGCATTGAATTACCTCTTTTTTCCTTCATTTCCCTTCCTCGGGAAAGCGTTAAGTCAGGCTGCAAGCACAAAGAGACTTCCCGAGCTAGAGGTTTTTACTTGGCTGAGCCGAGGTGCTCTCCGTTTCCAGCAAAGCAGGTGGCAGCAGGGACTAGTGCGACCAAGGGGCCCGGTGGGGGATCCGGACGAATACGTGGTTCCTCTGGGGTTTTCATAACTACACAGTTTTACAGAGTTGAATTCACAGAATGTCAGGCACGTATGTCAAAAGACGAAAATAAGATGCACGGCACACTCTGTATGCATCGGTTGAGAATTACATCTGTGTCTTACGTTGATAAGCGTAGGGTTTCTTAGACCAGGCATTTCATTTGGAGGTGGAGCGGAGAGCAGCCTAGCGGCTCTGGACCTGCGTCCTCACCCGCTTTGAGCCAGGTGACCAAACTTGGGATCGCCGGTGCTGGTGAGCCCTGGCCACCTGGACCGACCTTGACTTGGCCTTCTCCCCTGCAGTCCTCCATGACAACAAGCTGACACATACGGACCTCAAGCCTGAGAATATTCTGTTTGTGAATTCAGACTATGAGCTCACCTACAACCTCGAGAAGGTAAGAGGGGCAAGGCAGCCGTGCCGCTTTTCCTTTCTCGTAGCCCCATTCCCTCCTCCCCTTTGCTTTCTCCCCTGTTCTCTCTCGGTCTGGCTGGGAGTAAACCAGAGTACCAGAGTAGGGTGAAAGGGAGAGGCGGAAGAAGACTTAAACTGGAGGAGAACTTGGCAGGAGGATCTCAGCTAACCTTCCAATGGAGTGCAAGTGCTTCTAAGATACTTGGTTTAGACTTTCTTCTCTGTAAGGGAAGCTCAGTTCTCTTGACCTGTTTTCAGAAGCCCTGTATACCAGTCACTTGGGAAAGGCCAGATGCACAGGGACTTGCGTGCTATGCCATGATCATTCCTGAATCCTTTCCCACTCCTAACTTATTTGCGGGATACGGGGGAAGCTGTAAAGCGGATTCTCCAGTGCATATGGGAGCAAGCAGGAGGTCAAGGTGCTTTTTTTTAAGGTCTGAAAGCACTTCAGAGAATAGTGGTGAGAGTCTTGGTCCGAGGTGGCTAGGGTCCATCCTCTTCCTGCTCTGCTCCTAGAAGCGAGACGAGCGCAGTGTGAAGAGCACAGCTGTGCGGGTGGTGGACTTCGGCAGTGCCACCTTTGACCACGAGCATCACAGTACCATTGTCTCCACTCGCCATTACCGGGCACCGGAGGTCATCCTCGGTAAGCGGGCCGAGTGGGGGAACAAGGTTGTCCAAGTATGTGAGCGTGGGTGGCGAGGAGCGGAGGGCCCCCTAAGCATCCTACCACCTTGTCCCTCCTGTCCCCACCCAGAGTTAGGCTGGTCACAGCCGTGTGATGTGTGGAGCATAGGCTGCATCATCTTCGAGTACTACGTTGGCTTCACACTGTTCCAGGTAAGTGGTGGGGTGTCTTCTGTAGCCCTCCCACCCCCACCCCCGGCACTCTCTTACCTGGTTTCCTTGTCTGCTGAGGACCTGCCTGCTCACTCCACACCAATTACCATTCTGGAAGCTGGTCCTCAGCTGCCCCTTCCCGGCCCCACGCTCAGTTCTGTCTTCGTCCCCAGACCCATGACAACAGAGAGCATCTAGCCATGATGGAGAGGATCTTGGGTCCTATCCCTTCCCGGATGATCCGAAAGACAAGGTGAACCTTGGGGAGTGGGATGGGAGGCCTTAACGCTTGTCCTTTTTCTCCACAAAATCGGTCTGTTTCACATCGTTTTCTTTTTTCTTTCACACCATCCCCCCCCCCCCCCCCGCCCAGCTACTCTCGGGTGGGGGAATAAGGGAAGTATCCCACGACAAAAAGAGCCTCCTGACCCCTCAACTTCCCCTTCCCCCCTAGGAAGCAGAAATATTTTTATCGGGGTCGCCTGGATTGGGATGAGAACACGTCAGCTGGGCGCTACGTTCGAGAAAACTGCAAACCACTGCGGGTGAGCCAGGCAGGGGTGAGATAGTGCCTACCGCCCAAAGGTCATTTCCTTCTTAAGGTGCTTTGCCTCTGGAAGGCACTTCACGAGCAGAGTTAGGAAGGAAGGGGGAAAACTGAAAGAAGACATCTTTGGTCCATAGAAGAGAGATAAGAGGGAGTGGTTTTGTGAAGGGAAGGAAGTTAGACAGCCATGTCTTTCTTGAGCCAACCAGAGATGACAGCCATGTCCTGGATTCTTGAGGTCAGACAGAAAAGAATAAACTACCTTTGAAGAGTTTACATTTTAATGAGCTAAAGAAGATTCATGAAGTTGACCAAGATATACACATAGAACTTTCAAAGAGTATGAAGGAAGTAATTATGCTAGTGGGAAGGTAGGTCGAGCAGTAGCATCAGAAATGCCGGTCGCGGCGTGTGCGTGGGAAGGTGGTGTCCGTAGAGGTATTCCTAACGGCAGAGCCTTGTCCTCCGAGATGGACCGCTAGGGCCTGGAAGCAAAAGGCAGCTCTTGTAAGGCACCGCGCCTCACCTCTTTCCTGCCCTCCACCACCAGCGGTATCTGACCTCAGAGGCGGAGGAGCACCACCAGCTCTTTGATCTGATTGAGAGCATGCTAGAGTATGAGCCTGCTACGCGGTTGACCTTGGGTGAAGCCCTTCAGCATCCCTTCTTCGCCCGCCTTCGGGCCGAGCCACCCAACACCAAGTTGTGGGACTCCAGTCGTGATATCAGTCGGTGACGATCAGGCCCTGGGCCCCCCTGCATCTCCTCCAGCAGTGGGAGTCCAGTCCAGGACACTGGTGCTTTTTTATACAAGAGAACAGAGCCGGAGCCCGGCCCTTCGTCCTGGCTCTCTGTATACCTGTGAATATGTGAAATAGTGTACATACGGAAGAACTCGTACCTGTCGCCCGCTCCCCAGCCTTGTACAGAGCGCTGTTCCGTCCCGCACACTTCCCGGCCTCCCCTGCCCCCGCACAGTGGCGGATGGGGGCAGGAGGAGGTAACCGGGTGGCACCTATCCCATGTTTTATAAGGAATTTTGTACAGTCTTTGTGAAATAAAAATGACGTGCTTCATCGGACCGCACCCCCTGAGTTTGAGGTGTGGGATGCCGGGCTGGAGGGATGGGAAGACTGGCGGCGCTCCCGAGTTTGCGGATGAAGGGAGCTCATCTCACCCTCCCGAGTCCCCCCCCAGCCCACCGCCCGCGGGTCCCGTCTGTTTCGGGAGGGCGGTGATGGGGGGAGTTCCGGCCGCGGTGGCCCCAGGGCGGTACCCAGACGCCCGCGGAAGGAAAGCGGCCGGCGGCGGCCCCAGGACTCCAGCCGGACGTCTCAGCAGAGCGGGCCGGGACCCCGCCGCCGGGCCTGCCGGGAGCTGTAGTTCGTTGGTGGGCGGGGCCTGGGGGTCACGTGGGGCGCGTCCGTCGGCGCCTGTAGCCCAGGCGCAGGCGCAGCACGCCGCCGCTGCAGGGATCCTCGGGGCTCTTCCGGCCTTCGCGGCCAATCCGTGCACAGCCGAGCGGGGGGCCCGGGAGCAGCGGAGGGAGCGCCGGGAGCCGCCGCCGCCGCGCAGGGGCGTGGAGGGCAGGGGCGGCCCAGGCCGCAGTTGCAAACATGGCTCAGAGCAGAGACGGCGGGAACCCCTTCGCCGGCCCCGGCGAGCTTGACAACCCCTTTCAGGTGACGGCGCGGGCCTTCTCTGGCTAGCTCGGTGGACTCTTCTCGGTTCTGGACGGGCTCACTTGTCTCCCCGTTCCTGACATTTGTTCCGGGGAAGGGCCGCCACGTGGGGGTGCCGGTGACTCCAGACCAGTGAGCACCCTGGGGGGCGGGCCCTGCCCCTATAAGGAGCTGATGCGAGCCGTGTGGGTGAAGGACTGGGGGCAGGTGTTGGGACAGCAGCGTGGCCTCCGACGTGCAGTCCTCGGAGCCACAGGCTTCGGAAGAGGCCCCAGGGAGTTCCCCCAGAGGCACCAGGTGCCAGCTGAGCCCAGCTCTGCCCACAGGACCCAGCTGTGATCCAGCACCGACCCAGCCCTCAGTATGCCACCCTTGACGTCTACAACCCTTTTGAGACCCGGGAGGTGAGGTTCTGGGGAGCACAGGATGGCAGGGAAGGGGAGGGTGCGCGTGTAAGCCCACTCGGTCGGGATACAGGGGACTTCTCTGCACGCTGACGGTCTTAGCCCTGGGAGAGAGGCCAGTCTGCCATGGCTTGCCTAACCCTTCTCGGGACACGAGGGCCAACGATCCGGTTTGAGCTCTAAGCCTCTGTCCTGGGAGGACTTGGAGACTGGCAACGCCTGGACCAAGGCTGTGTCTGGGGAGGCTTCTTTGAAGAAAATAAAGAATGGGGCTGGTAGGAGTTGAGAGGAAAACCAGTTATGCTTAGGGGTGCATTTGGAGGGAAGAAGTGAGGAGGACCAGACTTGTTTGCCCCACAGAATAGAAAATTCTAAGAGCTTTGAAAAGTGAAGTGAGTGGGTTCGGTAAATGAAGGGCTTGAGTCCGGGCCAAGGGATAGGACGTGGGGGGTGAGGAGGGGTGACGAGGGCTGCGGCAGCTTAGGGAAGAGTTCTCTGACAGAGGTTCAGCTCTCTTGGGGGGGGGGAATGGGTTCGGGATCTCAAGGTCCTCAAGTAGACTCTAGATACCTGCATTGGGAGGGACTGACTAGGTGATCCCTAATGTCTTTTCCAAAACCAACAGCCCCCACCAGCCTACGAGCCTCCTGCCCCTGCCCCGTTGCCTCCACCCTCGGCTCCCTCGTTGCAGTCCTCGAGAAAGCTCAGCCCTGCAGAACCCAAAAATTACGGCTCCTACAGCACCCAGGTAAGCGGTGCAGGGATGGGGACAGGGGCGTGGGGAACCGGTCTGGGCCCAGGACTCACATTTCCCTCTGCGGGTCCGGGGCAGGCTTCAGCTGCGGCAGCCACCGCTGAGCTGCTGAAGAAGCAGGAGGAGCTCAACCGGAAGGCAGAGGAGTTGGACCGGAGGGAGCGGGAACTGCAGCATGCCGCCCTGGGGGGCACAGCTGGTATGTGGGTTCTGGGGTGCGGTCGCTGAGGATGGGGGGCATTTGACACTTTTTTTTTTTTTTTTTAAGATTTTACTTATTTATTTGAGAGAGAGAGAGCATGAAGGGGGTAGTGTCGGAGGGAGAAGCAGTCCCCCATGCAGGACTCGATCCCGGGACTCCAGGATCACAACCTGAGCCGAAGGCAGTCGCTTAATCAACTGAGCCCCCCAGGCGCCCCGACACTTTTGAAGGAGCAAAAAATATCTAAGAGTGTGGGCTCTGGAGCCACGTCGTTGAGTGAATTTGGGTGCTATCATGAACTACTTTTGAGCTCTTAGATAAGTTACTTAATCATGAGTGCTTCAGTTTCCTTACTTGTAAAACAAAGGTGACATTTGTACCTGTTCGACAGGACTGTTGTGGCAGTTAAATAAGGTATTCCGTACAGAGTGCTGGGCATAGTGCCTAGAAGTTGTAAATAGTAGTGAACACTGTCAGCACCGGTTTTGCTCCTCTCCCTCGTCTCCTTGGACCCCGAGATAAAGACTGGAGAGAGGACCTGGGCTGGGGCAGAGGGCTGATTCCTTCGTGGGTCTCTGCCTCACGTCTCGGGCCCTCCTGCTTTTCCTGCCTCACAGCTCGACAGAACAACTGGCCCCCTCTCCCTTCCTTCTGCCCGGTCCAGCCCTGCTTCTTCCAGGACATCTCCGTGGAGATCCCCCAAGAATTTCAGAAGACCGTGTCCACCATGTACTACCTCTGGATGTGTGAGTAGTGAGGAGCCTTTTTTGGAGGAAGAGTAAAGGTGACCTTCTTCCCTGCTCTCAAGCCCACCCGCCTAGAACTCAGCATTTCATCTCTGCTCTTTTGAGTTGAAGGCTAGTTTCTCCAGGAACTTTCCTGGGTTACTCCTTTCATAGTATTCAGAACTTGTTCTCCCACCTAGAAAACATACGCTCTTGTCCTCTTCCACTTTCTCTTGTCCTCCTGCGGAAACATTTTCTGAGGCCTTTAAACGTTTTTGCAAAGGTGATCACGTGTGATCGGGATCTGTCTTCGCTGCTGAGTTGAGGATTCTGTGAAGGCAGAAGCTTCTCTTCCTCACTCTGCCGTATTGGTGAGGGTTGTGTGTTTGCCGGCCACGCTCATCGTCCTGTACCTCCATCCCTCAGGCAGCACGCTGGCTCTTCTCCTGAATTTTCTGGCCTGCCTGGCCAGCTTCTGCGTGGAGACCAGCAATGGCTCGGGCTTTGGACTCTCTATCCTCTGGGTCCTCCTTTTCACTCCCTGCTCCTTCGTGTGCTGGTACCGCCCCATGTATAAGGCTTTCCGGTAAGTCGAGGGGTGGGGGTGAGGGGGTGGAGAACCCGGCATGGGCCCCATGTCTGCTGCTCCTGCCCTAATTCTTTTCCCACTCTCCCCGCTTTTCCTGCCCGCAGGAGTGACAGTTCATTCAATTTCTTCGTTTTCTTCTTCATTTTCTTCGTCCAGGATGTGCTCTTTGTCCTCCAGGCCATTGGCATCCCAGGTTGGGGGTTCAGGTCCGTGAGGCTGCCCGCCAGCCCCCCCCTCCCCTCCCCTGTTCCTCTAGACCAAGTCGGCACTAGGTCCTGGGGTAGGAGTTGTTCAGAAGAAGGAAATGTGGTTTTGATCCCCAGAAGGTGCTGGTTGAATGGAAGAGACAGGACCTACTTCCGGGATGGAGAGCGCGCAGTCAGAACTCTAGACAGCCTGGGTGTGGGGGAGGGAACGTACCTGTGGTCAATCTGAGCGGGCTTCCTAGAGGAAGCCAGCGTGAGCATTTCTGAAGAGGGGATGGAGCCTCCTCCACAGAGAGGTCCGTTTGGACTGAGGATGTCTTGGAAGGGCCCGGAGAGCTAGGAGCTAACTGCCCGCAAGCAGGAATTAAGCTTTGCAGAGAGTGGATAAGGTGTGGGATTGTGGTGCTGGGAAAGCTGCCGGGCTGACGGGGGGGGGGAGGGGGGGGCGACCCCTGGCGGGATGGGCGGGATGGGCCGGCTTGCTGGACCTGGAGAGGCTGGGAGGACAGGCCCCGCGGGGGGCGGACCCCGTGACGGCCGCGCGCTGTCCCCTCTGGCAGTGGCTGGATCTCGGCGCTGGTGGTGCTGAAGGCCAACAAGGCTGTGGCCGTGCTCATGCTGCTGGTCGCGCTGATCTTCACCGGCATCGCGGTTCTGGGCATCGTGATGCTCAAGCGGGTGAGGGGCTGCGCGGACGTCGTGTGCCCCGGCGGCCTGGGAGGGGCGCTCTGGAGGCCGGAGGGCGCGCGCGGCGGCCGGGCAGGTGCTCGGCTCTGCGGGTGCGGGTGTGTGTGTGTGTGTGTGTGTGTGTTTTGGGAGGGAGCCCAGGAGGAAAAGCCCGAGCCGCAGGGAGCGGGGGACGGGGTCGGGTGGGGTCATCCCTGCCGTCTCCTTGCAGATCCACTCCTTGTACCGCCGCACAGGGGCCAGCTTTCAGAAGGCCCAGCAAGAATTCGCGGCCGGGGTCTTCTCCAACCCCGCCGTGCGAACCGCCGCCGCCAACGCAGCCGCTGGGGCTGCCGAGAATGCCTTCCGAGCCCCGTGACCCCTGCCCCCCCGGCCGCGATGCCCCGGCCCTGCCGCTGGAGGGCGCTCACTCAGCACCCCGGTCCCGGACGTCTCCGGGACTCGGTGAGACGTCACTACTTGGGGTCTCCTCTCTAGGGCCCCCAAGCCCGCAGGCACGACTGCTGACCCTGACTTAGGGGTGCGGGGAGCCCACGGGGACCCAGGCTTGCTTCCCTCGCCACCCCCCAATTAGGCCACACTACTGCCACCCCTTACACACCCCGACCCGCCTCCCCTCTGCTGTGCCAAGGCTGTTGCTTCGGTTATTTAAATAAAAAGAAAGTGGAACTGGAACTCAGATCCCCGTTTCCGGAATTTTTATTGGGAGCTAGGCCTCTGGAAGAGAAAAGGGAGTGTGGCGGGGCCTGGAGCGGAAGCCGAATGTGAACTGGGCGGGGGGCGGGGCTGCGGAGCCCGCAGGAGCTGCCGAGGGCGCGGCGGCGGGCCCGGGGCCCCAAAGGCTGGGCGGGGCTGGGGTGGGACCCCTGGCCCCGGGAAGCCGGCGGGGACCCCCCCGCACCGGGCCCGCGGCCCCGCCCCGCCGCCCGCCCCCCCTGCACCGGGCTCGCCGGCGGAGGTCGGCTCCCGGGGAGCCCTGCGCAGCCCCGCCCCGCCTCACCCCCGCCGCCCGCCCCCCTGCACCGGGCCCGCGGCCCCGCCCCCCCTGCACCGGGCTCGCCGGCGGACGTCCGCTCCCGGGGTGCACCGCGCAGCCCCGCCCCCGCCCCGCCGCCTGCCCCCCTGCACCGGGCCCGCGGCCCCGCCCCGCCGCCCGCCCCCCCTGCACCGGGCCTGCGGGCCGACGCCGGCTCCCGGGGTGCACCGCGCAGCCCCGCCCCCGCCCCGCCCCCGCCGCCGGGCGGGACCTGCTGCCGCCCAGGCTGGGGAGCGCAGCGTGCCGGGGGGAGCGGGGCGGGCGGCCCCGCAGCCGGTGGCGCCCTGGCTTTTCCCCGCCAGACGATCTCGGACCCCAGGACCCCTCCCCTCTTCTTCCCACCCTCCTCGCCTTTACCCTCCTCGCTCTTCCCCCGGGTTCCCGACCGCGGCCCCTCCTCACGCCTGGACCTGCCCTTCTCGGCGCCCCTGTTCTCCAGGGAGATGCGATGAGCCGGCGCCCCTGCGTCCTCATCGCCGTCCCGGGCACGGTGCCCGTCCGGTGCCCGCGGTGGGGAGGAAGCCCCCCGCGACCCCTCCGCGACGCCCCTCCCTTGGGCCCCCGCCCAGCTGGAGGCCCTGGGCCATGCCCCAGGGGACCCATCCCGTTGGTGGGCTCTAGAGCAAAGAGGGTGGAGAGGAGGGAGGACGGGGGCTTGGGCGCCTCTGAGATGCTCCCAAGCGCCAGGGGAGGCCGAGCGAGGCACCGGCAACCCGGGGGGAGCAGGCATGATGCCCTCGCCCAGTGACTCCAGCCGCTCGCTGACCAGCCGACCCAGCACCCGGGGCCTTACCCACCTGCGCCTCCACCGACCCTGGCTGCAGGCCCTGCTCACGCTGGGGCTGGCCCAGGTGCTCCTGGGCGTCCTGGTGGTCACCTTCAGCATGGTGGCCTCCTCTGTCACCACCACCGAGAGCATCAAGAGGTCCTGCCCATCTTGGGCTGGGTTCTCGGTGAGTTGGGTGCACAGTCCTGGCGGGGGTAGGCTCCTGGGGCCCCGCCGCCCCACACTAGTGGCCGGCACGAGTGCTGGCCTCTCCTTCCTCTTCTGGCGGCTGTCTCCTTACAGGGCTGGGCACACCCTGTGGTGAGGGGCTCACTCGTGTGCCTCCCCCCTGCCAGGCTGAGCCTGTACCCACTCTGTCCCCAGCTGGCGTTCTCCGGGGTGGTTGGCGTTGTGTCTTGGAAGCGGCCATTCACTCTAGTGGTAGGTGTTAGGGTCTGGTGCCCCCCGGGAGGCAGGTGCCCAGCTCCGGAGGGGATGCCCGCATATGCCCCCGAGAAGGGAGGGAACTGGCGAGAAGGGAGGGAACTGGCCGTGCGGCTCACGACCGTGTGTGAGGGGGTGGCCCCATCCGCGGCAGAGGGGACCCCCGAGGGCCCCAGCGCTGAGCGTGCACCTGCTTCCCCCAGATCTCCTTCTTCTCCCTGCTTTCGGTGCTCTGTGTCATGCTCAGCATGGCCGGCTCTGTTCTCTCCTGTAAGAATGCCCAGCTAGCCCGAGACTTCCAAGACTGCTCCATGGTGAGCCTGAGGAGGGCGGGCCGGGCCCAGATCCGGTGGGGGGAGGCATGCGGGCCCCCTGGGCTTGTCCTGACTTCGCCCTCGCCGCCGCCGCTCAGGAAGGAAAGGTCTGCGTGTGCTGCCCCTCTGTGCCCCTGCTCCGGCCCTGTCCAGAGTCGGGGCAGGAGCTCAAAGTCGCCCCTAACTCCACCTGTGACGAAGCCCGAGGCGCCCTCAAGGTGAGCGCTGGCACCCCGCCTCGGCCATTCCTTCCCCCCATCCCCCTGGTTCATCCCCTTTGCCTCCCCTTCTGGAGTCCTCAACGGTCCCCAGGGCCCGCTCACACCCCTGCTCCTCTCTCGCTCTCAGAACCTGCTGTTCAGCGTCTGTGGGCTCACCGTTTGTGGCGCCATCATCTGTACCCTCTCCGCCATCGTCTGCTGCATCCAGATCTTCTCCCTGGACCTCGTGCACACGGTGAGAGGCGGCCAGGGTCAAAGCCAAGCAGGTGTGACGCAGGGCAGGGGTGTGTGTCTGCCGGGACTGGGCTTGCGGGGATGGCGGCTGCAGTGCTGGCTTCTGAGCATCGGGGGCCCTGGGCCGTTTATTAGGCACGTTTAGTGTAGGGATGTGGGGGGGGGGGTTCACGGAAGGATGAGGAAGGGAAGGGCGGGGAGCGAGAGAAGTATGTGATGCTAGGCTCCCAGGGAGCGGACATTAGAGAATGGGACTACAAGTCGGGTGCCGTCCAGAAGATCCCAGAGAGGGCCGAGGACAAAGGGTTGAGGTTCTAGTGGGGGCAGAGAACAAACAGGTGGCGATTCTGGGTGTAGGTGGGGCCATAAAGTGGAGGACTTTCTAGATGACTGCGGCAGAGGGAGAAGGGCTGGCTGTGGCTGAGGGAGGGGCAGGGCCCGGAGAATGTGGAGGAGTCTGGGAGCCTGGAAGCTGCATTCCCAGGAACCAGGCCCGCTGACCTGCTTGCCCCCCAGCAGCTGGCCCCAGAGCGCTCAGTCTCAGGCCCCTTGGGGCCTCTGGGCTGTACATCGTCGCCCCCAGCCCCTCTCCTGCACACCATGCTGGACTTGGAGGAATTCGTACCGCCAGTGCCCCCTCCGCCCTACTATCCCCCCGAGTACACCTGCAGCTCAGAAACGGATGCACAGAGGTGAGGCCGGGCGGAGTCTTGCCAGGGGCGCCGAGCAAGGGGGTCGGGGCTGCAGCCTGGATGCTGCGGGGGGACCTTTGTGCAGGAGGCGCGCTCTCCCAGGCTCTGTCCTCTCCCTCGTCCTGCCAGCATCACCTACAATGGCTCCATGGACAGCCCGGTGCCCTTGTACCCTACGGATTGCCCCCCTTCTTATGAGGCCGTCATGGGGCTACGAGGAGACAGCCAGGTGAGAACAGGGCTCGGCGTGGCCTGCGGAGCTGGTGACAGAGCCTGAAGAGCCGAGGGAGTGGCTGTCACTGGACAGAGAAAACAGTCCTGTCTTTGTGGCCCCGGCACCTGCCATCCGTCTTCCCTAGAGCCTGGGGGCAGGGGGTGGGGGGGCAGGAACTATTATTTCCATTTTCCAGATGTGGGAACTGAGGCCCCATAACTGACCTGTGCAGGGGGGCAAAGCTGGCCTGAAAGCTGGGTCTTCAGAGCCCTGTCCAGCACACGGCTGGGGGGTGGCCACACTGGCCCACCGGGCTGGTCCCCTGACCCTCGGGTTTTCTGCAGGCCACACTGTTTGATCCTCAGCTTCACGACGGCTCCTGCATCTGCGAGCGTGTGGCCTCCATTGTAGATGGTGAGCAAAAAGCGGGGAGCAGGGAGCAAGGGCTGGACTGCCTGGGAGGGTAGAGCTGGGGGGGGGGGGCGCCGGACTCGCCCTGCCTGGCCCGAGGTCTGCGAAGGGCTGCGGACAGACGGGCGCCCCCGCACGCCCCCCTGCCGCCCACAGTGTCCATGGACAGCGGCTCTCTGGTGCTGTCGGCCATCGGGGACCTGCCCGGGGGCTCGAGCCCGTCGGAGGACTCGTGCCTGCTGGAGCTGCAGGGCTCCGTGCGCTCCGTCGACTACGTGCTCTTCCGCTCCATCCAGCGCAGCCGCGCCGGCTACTGCCTCAGCCTGGACTGCGGCCTGCGCGGCCCCTTCGAGGACAGCCCCCTGCCGCGGCGGCCCCCGCGGGCGGCCCGCTCCTACTCCTGCTCGGCCCCCGAGGCCCCGCCCCCGCTGGGGGCCCCCACGGCCGCCCGCAGCTGCCACCGGCTGGAGGGCTGGCCGCCCTGGGTGGGACCCTGCTTCCCCGAGCTGCGGCGGCGGGTGCCCCGGGGAGGCGGCGGCCGGGGAGGCGGCAGGCCCGCCGCGGCCCCTCCCGCCCGCGCCCCCACTCGCCGCTTCAGCGACAGCTCAGGTTCCCTCACCCCGCCGCCGGGGCACCGGCCTCCCCACCCGGCTGGCCCGCCGCCCCCGCTGCTGCTGCTGCCGCGGTCCCACAGTGACCCAGGCATCCCCACCTCCAGCGACACTGGTGAGCACCGCCCCCCAACACACAGCTCCGCGAGGTTCAGGAGCGGGCAGGCGGGGGAGTTAGAGGGCCAGTGGTGCCCGCAGGCCTTAGGACACGGTGGCGGTCCCCAAGGAGCAAGAAGGGGCGAGTTCACCCCTGCAGGAGACACTTCGGAGCGTTCCCCTTCTAAAAACACACGGCAGCTGAGCAGCTGCTCAGCTCCCACAGCCCCGGCTCCAGCCAGTTACCCACCCTCTCCCGGCCTCTGCCCCCCTGCCCCCCCGGGGCTCAGGAGCGGGCCCTCAGCCCAGGTGCTGGAGGGACTGAGGAGTGAGGGGACGCGACAGAATCTCAGCCCTGGCCTCGTGCTCCGGTCCCCGGCGGGGATGCAGCCGCCCACCACACCGCCTTAGTCGGCCTGGCTGGGCTGCACCATCGGTTTCCGGCAGACCTGGGCAGACGTGGCGCCCCCTTGGTTGAGGGTGGAGTGTGGGGCTGGGCAGGCTCCTCTGGGCTTGAGTCTCTCCTGGGAAGGCCCGTCCACGGGGCCCTTCCACTCCCTCCCTCTCCCCCCAGCTGACTTCAGGGACCTTTATACCAAAGTGCTCGAGGAAGAAGCTGCCTCCGTTTCCTCTGCAGATACAGGTCAGGCGAGTGCTTGGTACCCAGGGGGTGGGGGCCAGGGGAGTGCTGCCTGGCCCTCCGTGGACCTCCCTTCCCACCTCCTCTCTCTCCAGGGCTCTGCTCTGAGGCCTGCCTCTTCCGTCTAGCCCGCTGCCCTTCGCCCAAGCTGCTACGTGCCCGCTCAGCTGAGAAACAGCACCCCGTGCCCGCCTTGCAAAAGGTCCCCCTGCCCTCAGGCCCTGCACCTGCCCACTCCCTGGGGGACCTGAAGGGCAGCTGGCCAGGCCGAGGCTTGGTCTCTCGTTTCTTCCAGATGTCCAAGAAGGCCCCAGACCCCGGTGGGAATGGGGCCCATGGGTTTAAGCAGGTAGGAGTTAGGGAAGTCTGGCAAGATACCCAGGAAAGCCTGGAGCTTTGTGCTGAGCCGCACTGACGCCCTGTCCTGTGTCCCCGCTGTCCTGTGTCCCCGTCCAGGTGCCCCGGAGCCCATGGGGCCGGCCAGGCCGAGAGAGCCTCCACCTCCGGAGCTGTGGCGACCTGAGCTCCGGCTCTTCGCTGCGGCGCCTCCTGTCTGGGCGCCGGCTGGAGCGTGGTACCCGTCCCCACAGCCTCAGCCTCAATGGGGGCAGCCGGGAGACTGGCCTCTGACCCCGGCTTCCTGCCCCTCTGAACAGATCCAGATGAGCGCTGGGGCCACAGGCACCAGCTGCTGGGACCAACAACCCCCAGCACCCCACGCGCTGCCTGACACAAAAGAAACCCGCTGAGCACGCCCAGAAGAATCCCTTTGCCGCCTACCTCTGGGAGCTCCTGCTGCTTGCCTCTGGCCCTCGGGACCGGGAGAGCTTATGTCCTGTGCTGCATGGGTGTCTGGGGATTCGGGCTGTCGGGGGGAGAGTCCCCTGCTTACAGCATCGGAAGAGGAGAAATAAAGTCCTACCCCCGGCGTGAGCGAGCTCTCCGACCGGACAGGGGCACTCCGGCCGGGGCAAAGTCCTGTCCCTGCCAGTGCTTATGGATAGGGGGCTGTGTGCCTGTGCAATGGGGTAGTGAGGCGTGAAGAGTCCTGAGAAATCTGGGTGGCTCTCAGCTCGGCCACCTCTGCCTGCATGACCTTGGGCCAATTATTTAACCTCAATTGCCTGATCCGTAAAACATTGTGAAGATGAATGTTTGTAAAGCTCTTAATACACTAAATAGGCCTTCAATAAATTTCAGTTTTCCCCTTCTCTTCTGCATCATTCTTTGTCACCACGGAAAATTGTTCTGGGATCTGTCGTAGTTAAGAAAACTCTCTCAAGACATTAATTTCTAGCTATCTATATCTCTGCTCCTTTTCATAGCAAAATGTTTTCTTTCTGCCTTTCCTCCTCTTCTTGGAACACTCCCATCAGGCTCTATCCCCGCCCCTCTGTAGGCACTGCCCTTGGAAAAGCATTCAGTAGCCAAAAAGGTATCAGATCCAATGACCATTTCTCTGCCTGCATGTCACTTGATTTCTGAGAAACATTTAAGCCAGATAATCCGCATCTTTTCTCTTGAGTTTTGCCCTTTCCTTTCTTTGAAGACATCATACCCCTACTTTTCCTCTCTCCTTTTTGGTTTCCTTTGCCAGCTCCCACACCTCTGCTGGGTCGTTTGATGCTGGAGAACCCCAGAGTTTTCCCCCTTGGCCCTCTTCTATTTTCTGCCTGCAAGTGGCACTGCCAAAATCTATGGTTTAAATGCCATCTACCTGGCCACGCATAACTCTTCTTGATCCCTCTCCATGAGCTCTGACCTCCAACTTCACATGTCTGCCTGGATGTCCAGTGGGTCGTTCCTACAATTCCTGCAAGTCTCCGACTCACGGTGGCCACAGACGAACCCTGAATCGCATCCCCAGCACCTGTTCCCATCCCAATAAACAGCACCACCATTCAGCCGGTTGCACGTCCCAAAAGCTTGGGAATCATCCTGATTTTATCTCCTCCCTCATCCAACACACCCAGTCCTCTCCTGAATTCACGCGTGTTTCACCAACTACCACGCCCCTCCCTCCCAGCCTTGAACTGGTCCGTTTCCACTCTTCCTAAGTATCTATTCTCCATTCGGCAGAGCGGTAAGAAATCACGTCACATCAAGGTTCTGCCTAAGACGCGGACTTCCCGCTGGACCGGGAATACTCTTCAGGCTCCTGAGCGGACGGCGGTCGGGACAGCCCGCGTCACCCGGCGCCGGCCGCACGGCCTCACACAAGGGCTGGCGCACCTGCTCCGCCCGCGGCGCCCTGCGGCTGTGCCCTCCTGGCCTCCGCCCCGGGCGCCGCCCCCCGGTCATTCTGTCGGTGCCACGTTGCTCCGAGCCCTGAGCACTACCTCGGATTGGGGTCACCTCGCGCTTGCTCAGCTCGCTGCGCCGGGTCTACCAGTTAGCTACTAGGGCAGAGCCGGGCGGGCCCGCGGGGGGAGGCGCGCCGCCCGCGGACGGCATCAGGCCGCACGGCTTCGTCAATAATTCACCAGCCGCGGGGCGGGCCAGGGCGCGGCCGGACCACCACACGGGGTAGGAGGAGCTGGAGACGGGGGCTCCCAGCGGGGCAGTTTCTGGGCCCTGAGCGTTCCCTGTCCCGAGGCTCCCCGAGCAGCAAGCTCCGGAACGCGGCGCAGCCTCGAGGGGCGGGACTCTTGGACGGAAACCACCTGCCCCGCCCGTTACGGCCGCTGCCCGCCCAGGCGCATGCGCGCTCCCCGCCGTCCGCGCCCTCTTTCGCGTAGACTCCAGAATACGCTTGCGCTCCACCTGGACTACAGCTAGTCAGCGAGAGCAGCCC
>CM052893.1:57894165-57923501 GCA_028534135.1 Potos flavus
TGAGAAATGAGGGTAGGGCAAGGTCCATAACCTCTCTTAAGGGCAGTGTGGAGCCACTAAAGGATTTTAGGAGAGAGAGAGAGAGGATCCTTCAGAATTTGTATTTTAGTTAGAACATCCAGTTTTGGGGTGAATGGATTGGAAGAGAGAATTGGAAGTTAGGAGACCGAGAGAGAGATGTTTGGGTAGTTTAGAGAAGAAACAATGGGGATAAGGGTACAGAGAGAGGACAGAGTCAAGGATGAGCCCCCGGTTCTGGCATTCATGGGGAAAGGGAACCCAGGAGGAAGAGTGGATTTGGCTGGAGAAGAGAGTGATCTCATGGTGATCTTGGTGACCCGTCCGTGAGACGCCCAGAGCACAGGTCTGGAGGGCAGAGTCCTGTCACAGAGTCAATCCCAGGAGAAGGATTGGGACTGGAGGTGGAGATTTTGGAACCAAAAGCAACTAGGAAGTAATCAAAGCCATGGGATTGTCTCCCGGAGAGCAGGACGCAGAGGAGAGAAGGTCTAGGACAAACCCCGGAAGGACACCCACAGACAGAAAGAGGAGGGGAAGGAGCAGCCGAAGAAGAGGGGGACGTCCAAGCCAGTAGAGTGTGGAGTCATGAAGACAAGAGCATGCTTCAAGAACAGGGCAGTCGTGGGCCCACTGAGGCGAAGAGTCCGTCAGGTAAGGCCTGAACATTGCCCACTGGACTCGGCAACACAGAGATCAGCAGTGACCTTGGCAGGAGCAGTTCTGGAGCAGACACGGTCCAGAGATGGCTTGTGGAGCACAGGAAGTGTGAGATGGGGCAACTCGTTCCCTCGTATTGTGTGTATTGTTGACTAAATCCTCACAACAACCCTTGAGGCAAGAGTTTTGGAGATGAGGGAACCAAAGCTCTGAGAAGTCAAGTCACTTCCCAGTATCTCAGGTCTAGTGAGTAAAGGAGCAAGGGTATAAGTCCCGGATAGTCCCTCCAGGGTCCTCGCTCAAACACCCTTCCATCTTGTCTCCCTTTGAGGGGACAAGAGAGGATTGGTGGCAGCCGGAGGGAGCAAGGGCGGAGGGACGGGTTTGGGGCAGGGGACTCCTGCGACTGTCTCCGGAGGCTGGGTCACAATAAAGTACTGATTCCTCCATGACTTTTCCATGGAATTTTCCAGTTGACAGACATTCTTCTGTGAGCCTCATTCCAACCTTGCAGGGGAGGCTCCGAGCAGTACCGAGCTTGCAGACAGGTCCTGGGTGCTCGGTGTGTGAACCCACCCTTCCTGTGACCCCGAGCGCATCCCTCGGTTAGATGGCGTTAGATGGCGCGGTCTGCTCCGGGCTCGGCAAGCCCCCTCCTGCCCCCAGTCCGGGGCTCCTTCGCTTCAGCCCGCACCCAAGATGGCCCGAAACCCTGAGCAGCAGAGCCTGGAAGAGCTTTGAGGAAGCCTTGCTAACCTAGCTCATTCATTCATTCAGCGGGCATTGAGCCCCGCTGTGCACTTGCCTCTGGTGGAGGACCTTTGAGGTTTTAGAGAAATAGGAACCAGGAAATTTGCTCCGCAGCGGTGTACCAGCTTTCCAGAAGGCTGACAGCACAGGGCTGAGCACCTGGGAGGCGGGGTTGGGGCGGGGGCGACATGGTGGGGGAGCTGGTCGGCCTTCCCAGCGGGACAGATCTGAACTGAGGCTCCGCCCTGCCCCTTGCAAGCTGGGGAGTCTCGTCTGCGAGGTCGCGGGGCCCAGGGTGGCGGGGGCGCTCGGGCAAGCCCGGCTGCGGTTCTCTTGAGAGATCTTCCGGGCCAGGCCGCAGGGTGCGGGTGCTTCCCGACCGCGCGGCCTTGCCGAGAATGCTGTGGGTGTTGCTGAAGAGTCCGTTCACCAGACTGACTTCGCTGCCGCCGTCATTTTGCAGTAGTACCCGCGTCGCCCCCCGCCACGGCCGCCCCAACTTACTCGCTGCGGTCTGCCGGTGGTATCTCAGGGAGGCCGGGGGCAAACGGGTCGGTTCGTCGGATGAACCCAGGACGAAGCCACAGCCTAGTGAGTACGGAAGAGGAAAGCGCCTGTCCTGGACTCGAGGGTGTGGTGACCTGGGGCTGGGAAGGGGTCCCCCTCCCCCTCGGGAGCTGGCCCGAGGCCTCCGGAGCACGGAGCCTGTGGTACGGGCCCTGGGGTCCCTGCCCTCTCCAGCGCGGGGGCCTGCATCCCGGACGTCCCCGGCCGCCCTCCCTGGACTTCGGCTCCGTCCTCCGAAAGTCCGGTGCAGAGGGGACTGAGGAGCGCGCGTGTGCGGCGCCTCGCGCGCCCCTGGCGGCCGCCCGCAGGCCGGGTGCGGCGGGGAGCCCCGGAGGCGGTGGTCCTCCGTCGCCCCCTAGGGGACGTTCCGAAAACTGCTGTCTCTCGTGGGGACCACCCTCCGGAGGCCGTCTGGGGACGTGGCCGCGCGAGCGCAGAGGGCAGACACCCCGGAACCGCATCGCTGTCCCGCACGGGGAAAAACCACCGCTCCTCCGAACTGACTTTGGGATGTTCTGCTCGACAACATAGTCATTTTTTTTTTAGATTTTATTTATTTATTTGACAGAGAGAGAGAGATCACAAGTAGGCAGAGAGAGAGAAGCAGGCTCCCTGCTGAGCAGAAAGCCCGATGCGGGGCTCGATCCCAGGACCCTGAGATCATGACCTGAGCCGAAGGCAGAGGCTTTAACCCGCTGAGCCACCCAGGCGCGCCTGTATTAATTCTTTTAAAGTATGTGTGTAAGTAAGACCTTTAAAAATATACATATATTTATTTATTTGAGAAAGGGAGAGAGAGCACATGCAGGGGGAGGAGCTGCAGGGAGATGGAGAAGCAGAGGAGCCCAGCATGGACTGGATCCCAGGACCCTGCGATCAGGCCCCAGCCAAAGGCAGGCGTTTAACCGACTGAGCCACCCAGGCGCCCGGTAAATCCTCTTATCTTTACATTCCTTTCAGCACAGGAAAGAAGCGTGTGTTAGGGCATATTTGCTGTGGAGAGGGGCGCTCGGGCTTCTGTGCTGCGTGAGACCTCCCGGGATGGAGAGCAGAGCAGAGCTGAGCTGCCCCTCCCAGCTGAGAGTCAGTCATTCTCGCCACCCGGGAATTCTCAAGGCAGTTCACTATGAAGCTGCAGGCCTTGACCGATGCCTTTGCAAGGATCCAGAGATGCTGCCACGTAGCCGGGACATCAGAAGCCAACGCGGGCTTCAACCTGGGCGAGAACACTCAGTGAACACAAAAGACGACCTAAAGCAATGGGAACGCTGAGGCTTTTGAAAATAACCAGCACTGGGGCGCCTGGGTGGCTCAGTAGGTTAAAGCCTCTGCCTTTGGCTCAGGTCATGATCTCAGGGTCCTGGGATCGAGTCCCGCATCGGGCTCTCTGCTCAGCACGGAGCCTGCTTCCCCCTCTCTCTCTGTCTGCCTCCCTGCCTACTTGTGATCTCTCTCTCTGTCAAATAAACAAATAAAATCTTTAAAAAAAAAAAAGAAAATAACCAGCACCTAGCATAGCGTGTAGCACACCGGAGGCACTCAGGACATACGTGGTGTGTGTCATGGGATTCTGGACATGAATCCAGTTTCTACCACTGAATGGCCACTGGACTTTGGGCAATTTAATGGCCTTTCAGAGTCTTAGGTTCCTCATCTTTAAAATGCGGAAAACAGGGGCACCTGGGTGAGTCAGTTGGCTAAGTGTTCAACTTGTGATTTGGCTCAGGTCGTGATCTCAGGGTCATGGGGTCAAGTCCTGCAACGGGCTCCGGGCTCAGCAGGGAGTCTGCTTGCCCCCCCAACTCTCTTTTTCTCTCTCTGTCTCTAAAATAATTAATAAAACCCAAAAAATAAAATAAGATGGGGAAAATTGTAATATCTGTCTTGGAGAACAAAACGAGACAGCGAACATAAAGTAGCACAGGGGGCGCCTGGGTGGCTCAGTCGGTTAAGCCTCTGCCTTCCCATTGGGTCATGACCCCGGGGCCTGGAATCGAGCCCCACGACTGGCTCCCTGCTTGGCAGCAGGGAGCCTGCTTCTCCGTCTCCATGCTGCTCCCCCTGCTTATACTCCCTCTGTCAAATACATAAATAAAATCTTAAAAAAAAAAAATGAACAGCATGGAATAAGCACTCCATAAATACTAGCTCTTATTATAACCAATATTATTTATTTGCTTATTTTTAAAGATTTTATTTTATTGTATTAATTTATTTTTCTTTAGTAATCTCTACACCCTGCATGGGGCTCAAACCCACGACCCTGAGATCAAGACTCACATGCTCCACTGACAGCCAGCCGCTCCCCCCACCTCGTGCCGGAGAATTTTTACAAACTGAAGAGTAAGACGAAGAAACCGGAAACTTACAAACTGGGCTCCCAGTGACCCAGGGAGGGGCTGGGGGCTCTGCCGCGCGAGCGGGTGGGCGGGCCGGATGCGGTTCCTGCTCAATAAGCAATGAATGAACCGGAGGGCCCTGCGGTGCAGGGGCGTCCACACCCACCTGCCTCCAAGAGCAAGGCCTCCACAGGAGCGGCACTTCCTGGAGAAGCAGGAAGTCGAGGGCGGCTGGTGCTGACCTGCTGAGGAGGACTCAGTTCGGTTCAGCGCTTTGGCACCTGCCCCCTCGGGCTCGGCCATCTGCGTAGAGTGAGTAGGACGTGCCGGCGCGGAGTTAAACACAGACCTCACCTGTGGCAATATTTGGTGCCAAGCCGTGTACTAGACACATGTTATCGTGCTTGGCGTTCTCAACAACCTGCGAGGCCAAGTTGCCGCTCCCTTGTATAGGTGAGAACACAGCCTTGCGGGGAGCGGCGCAGATGCCCAGACCCTGTCCCGGGCACCTGTCCCCTGGGCACCTGTCCCCGGGGCACCTGTCCGTGCTGCCTCTAAAGGACTCTAGAAACCCCCACAGACTCTACTCATCCTCCCTGAAGCCAATGCCCTTTCTGCCCTGAGAGTGGGAGCCGGGTCGCCATCCTCCCAGCCAGGAAGGTAGGACGGAGAAGGGCTATGGACGGGGTTCGCCACACGCGAAGACTCACGGCTTCTTCTGGGGGGCGAAACTACCCCCAGACAAGACCGAAGATGCGTGGGGAAAAACGACTGGAAAGCTCTCTGTCGCCGCGACATCATGAGCGTCTGTCTTGGACCACTGTAACGTCAGGGGAAAGCGACAACGCCGGCCGCCACCACCACAAATCACGCAGTCGAGTTTCCCACATTTGGCGAGATCGCAGGGGTCGGCCCCTCAGGAGTGCAATGAATATGGCTCGGCATGACTGAGATGTTGACTGAAGGTCACACATCCAGTAAGTGGCGGAGCCGGGACTCAGACCCAGCTTGCCTCCCTGAGACGAGGCGTCAGTGCTCTCGGAACCTAGAAGAAAGAACCGATCGTGCCTGCGGTGTGTCTGGAAAGTCTTCCCTGAAATAATTCAAAAAACCAAAATGATCCCACAAAGAAG
This sequence comes from Potos flavus, assembly GCA_028534135.1. Lineage (NCBI taxonomy): Eukaryota > Metazoa > Chordata > Mammalia > Carnivora > Procyonidae > Potos > Potos flavus. The sequence continues at coordinate 57,899,633 of CM052893.1, forward strand.
CAGTTCCTGAGCAGCTACTAGGCCTCAGGCACTGTATTTATCCTACTGATCCAGAGTGACCCTGGGGACTGGGGGGTGGTATTGCTCCATTTTATAGATGAGTGATTGGCTCCGAGAGCTCGGGTCCTAGCTGCGCCTGCCGCTCCCGGTTAATCGTAGGTGCCGTGGTCCACGAGCCATCATCATGGACCCCTTGCTCATATCCACCGAGGATACAGCTGGGTACACTTCCCGGTTTCTGAACCTCACAACCTCCCTGTTCTGCAGGAAAGGAAAAACAATCATGACAGTCCTCATCTGATGACAAAACATGTCCCAAGAGGCATGATGCTGGTGACTCCCGCCCTCCAGCTGTGCAGGCCCTCTGCCCAGGGCCCATCCTCCCTGCTCTCCCGCCCCTTCTCCTCCAGGAAGTCTTCCTGGATCACTCCCACCATGAGCACCTGTCAGCTCATCTTTATCTGTAAGTATCCGTGTACGCATCCGACTCCCCCGCCCCTCGAGCCTCTGGAGGGTAAACTGTACCTTAGCCATCTCCAGTATCCTGGGGCTGAACCTGTTTTTATGAGTTTTACCTTTATTAGTATTATTTTACTTTAATTTTTAATTTTTAAATTTATTTTTTAAGTTAGCTCCGCGCCCAACATGGGGCTTGAACTCACGACCCCGCGATCGAGAGTCGCACGCTCTGCCCACCGAGCCAGCCGGGTGCCCCATCTTCATTAGGTATTCCTTAAAATTTTTTTTTCCCCGAGAAAGCAGTGCGCCTGCCGTGGCTCCCATCCTCTGGGCTTCGGGTGCCATGACCCAACCGTGCACTCAGATCTTTAATCCAGATTCTTCCTGAGGTTGTCATCCACACACGCCTCCCGAAGTTTCACAGGATGAATAAGCGCCGACAGCCAGGAGGAAGCGAGCCGCCCTTCACAAGTATGGTTGCAGTTGCCTCACTTCCTGTGTCACGTGACACGCCCGTAGTTGTCACATGACCCACTCGCTCCGTTCTGCCGGAATTAAACCTGCAGGACGAAGTCAGGGTCCCTAGCTACGGCCGGAACCTGCATCCCTGTTCTTATGTAGTGGATCCTCCCTCCTTCCGAGGCTGGAACCCTGCGGTCCCCTCACCCGCCGATGGAGCTGTCACGTCCTCCCAGAGAGGTGAGTGGGCCCGAGCTCCCCATCGGTCTCGTCACGCCGCCTCTGGAATCCTGGCCATCCGGACCCTGGCATTCAACGAACGACGGTCTCCTCCAGCCCAGGCCATCATGGCTCTTCGATGGAGGGGCAGAGGGAGGGAGGGAGGGAGGGAGAGGCGGTGGGAAGAGGGGAGGAGAGGGTCAGGGTTCAGGTGGGCGGCAGCCAGGTTTCCGTGGGCTTGTGGCATTGCTGTTGGAGGGCAGTGGGAGACAAGGCCGTGGGCACCCTGCCCACAGGAGAGGGCTGGGGCGCGGGGAGGGGCTTGCCTTCCAGCCAGTCCTCATTCTGTCCTCAGGAACGTCCCCGGCCCCTGGACAGGGTGGGCGTCACGGCTGCCAGCCTCACGGCACTGCTCCTCCTTCAGGCGATATCGTGGGCATCAGGTGAGCGAGCCACGGAGAGGGGACCCCCCCGCCTCCTCCTGCCTGGTGGCCCTTGGTCGCCTTCTGGCATACCAGAGCCCCAGGAGGTGTCGAATAAACCCTTCCGAGGGACTGAGACCAAGCTTGGGTGGGGGTACAGCGAGGGGACTTTTGAACCAGGACTTTTGAAACCTTCTCTTTGTCCTGCAGCCCCGGCCTCTGCTTGTGCTCCCTCCCCCCCAGGTGCCCGGCCCTGCAGCCCTAAAAGCTTCGGCTACAGCTCGGTGGTCTGTGTCTGCAACGCCACGTACTGTGACTCTCTCGACCCCCTGACCCTGCCCGCCCCGGGCACCTTCAGCCGCTACGAGAGCACGCGCAGCGGACGCCGGTTGGAGCGGAGTCTGGGGACCATCCAGGCCAACCGCACGGGCACAGGTGACCGGGGCAGGCTGGGGTCCCCCCGGGGCTGTCCTGCCAGTGATTGCCACGACTTTCTTCCCTGTGCACTGAGACCCTTTGTTCCCCGTGCGTGTTCTCAGGGCTGCTGCTGACCCTGCAGCCAGACCAGAAGTTCCAGAAAGTGAAGGGGTTTGGAGGGGCCATGACAGACGCCGCTGCCCTCAACATCCTCGCCCTGTCCCCCGCTGCCCAGAACTTGCTACTCAAATCCTATTTCTCCGAAGAAGGTGAGGAGGAGGGGGGCGAGAGGACAGTGCGATGGACCCTTTGACCTCTCCGGTGACCATGACTTCCCCCCATCCGTAACGTTCAGATCCTCTCTCAATGCCCCGTGGAGTAAGAGTGCCCAGCCTGCCTATCCCTGAGTGCTTAGGGACGCTGAGGCTCAGAAGCCCGGGCTGCCCTGGGCCTGCCTCGGACGTCACTGAGGGCTGGCGAGGCGCAGGCCGGCTCGCACACTCTCCCGCTGACCGGACCCTCCCGTCTTGGCCTTGTCTTTGTGCAGGCATCGAGTACAACATCATCCGGGTCCCCATGGCCAGCTGTGACTTCTCCGTCCGCACCTACACGTATGACGACACCCCCGATGACTTCCAGTTACGCGACTTCAGTCTCCCCGAGGAGGACGTCAAGCTCAAGGTGGGCTCCCGGCCCCGGTGGAGTCGATGGCTGCCGGCTGAGGAGCCGCAGGCCAGAGCCGGGCGCGGAGAGGCGCAGAGCCTGCCCCTGCTGCGCTGTGTCCTGGGGGGGGGGCGCAGGGCGGGGGCCGATGGCGAGGCCTGATGCGCTGGTCGGGCCGGTCTGTCCGTACTCCAGCTCTGGCTGTCTCTCCCCTCACCTCCGCTGTCTCCAGATACCCCTGATTCACCAGGCCTTGGCGCTGGCGCGGCGCCCCGTGTCACTGTTCGCCAGTCCCTGGACGTCACCCACGTGGCTGAAGACCAACGGGGCCATGAAGGGGAAGGGGTCGCTCAAGGGTCAGCCCGGGGGCCTCTACCACCAGACCTGGGCCAGATACTTTGTGAAGTAAGGGAGCCGCAAGGCTCTGGGGTCGGGAGTGGCTCCCCTCTTGGACACCCTCATCTCTTTCCCGCCCCTGCACCTGGGTCACCCCCAGCTCGGACTGCTCACATCACCCTTCTACGTCCTGGGCCTTTCAGACGTGGCCTGTCAGTCTCCCCCATCTCGATGGGCCTCCTGATACCCTGGGTCTCGGTCCCCTTTCTTGGCCGGGCTCACTCACGCCCTTCACCCCACCAGGTTCCTGGATGCCTACGCAGAGCACAAGCTACGGTTCTGGGCCGTGACGGCGGAGAACGAGCCTTCCGCGGGGCTGCTCAGCGGGTACCCCTTCCAGTGCCTGGGCTTCACGCCCGAACACCAGCGAGACTTTATCGCCCGGGACCTGGGTCCTGCCCTTGCCAACAGTACGCACCGTGACATCCGTCTGCTCATACTGGATGACCAGCGCTTGCTGCTGCCCCACTGGGCCCAGGTGGTAAGGCCCAGGCCCTCCCGCGGCGTCCCGGTGGTCCCCACATCTGGCATCCAGGTGGCTGGCCCGGAGCGTCTCCCCTGCCCCAGCTCTTGATTTCTAGAATTCCCTGGGCTGGAGCCAGGCGCCCCGGAGTCTCCCCGGGAGCGCGGACCTCCCCAGATCTCCAGGGTGCCAGGGGTCCTCAGGGGTCCCCAGGGTTGTCACCCGGAACCCCTCTGGTTGCCTGCACCCCACTGCCCATTTCTCAGGCCCCCGGTCTTGCTTCCAGAACCCTCCACGCAGGGTCCGGATTCAGTGGCCGCTGTCCCCAGGAGCCTTTGCCCTTCCCGGTACAGGTGCTGGCGGACCCAGAGGCAGCGAAGTACGTGCACGGCGTGGCCGTACACTGGTACCTGGACTTTCTGGCTCCAGCCAAGGCCACCCTGGGGGAGACACACCGCCTGTTCCCCGACACCATGCTCTTTGCCTCGGAGGCCTGCGTGGGCTCCAAGTTCTGGGAGCAGAGTGTGCGCCTGGGCTCCTGGGACCGGGGGGTACAGTACAGCCACAGCATCATCACGGTGAGCTCCCAGGCCCCCTGCCGGCCACACCGCCGCAGACCCCTTCGTCGCACCGAGGGAAGGCCTTTGAGCCAGCCGTCCCCTGCTGGCTTGCTCTGTGGGGCAGACTTTGGGATCTCTGTCGTGCCTTACCTCCCCGACGGGCGCGCCCCACCGCCCCTCCCCCTCACGCCCGGCTCTCGGGCGGTCCCCTCTGCCTCCATTTCTCGGCTTCTCGGCCCACGCGTCCGTCCCCGCCACCCTGCCCTCCTGAGCAGCAAGGGTGCAGAGCACCCCCCGCGGGCCCAGGGCACCCGTCGCCTTCCTCACGCACCCTTCACGACGTGGTTTGGGGACCCTGTGTGGAGCCTTTGTTTCTGCCCTGCTCTCACCCCAGAACCTCCTGTACCACGTGGTCGGCTGGACCGACTGGAACCTCGCCCTGAATCCGGAAGGGGGGCCCAACTGGGTGCGCAACTTTGTGGACAGCCCCGTCATCGTCGACATTGCCAAGGACACGTTTTACAAGCAGCCCATGTTCTATCATCTCGGCCACTTCAGGTGAGTGGGGGGGCGGCCCCGTCACCCGCACCGCCGTCCCTCCCGCACCTCCCCACCCCCGGACGGGAAGGGAGGGCGCGGCTTCGCCCGGGGGCTCTCGGGGTGCACAGGGGGGAGAGTGACTTCTCAGTGAGCGAGGGGGGGGGCCCCTGCCTGACCACGCCTGCTCCCACCTCAGCAAGTTCATCCCCGAGGGCTCCCAGAGAGTGGGGCTGCTGGCCAGCCAGAAGAGCGGCCTGGACGCAGTGGCTCTGACCCGTCCCGACGGCTCTGCGGTCGTGGTGGTACTGAACCGGTGAGAGCGACGGGGCCGGGGAACGGGGGGCCGGGGAACGGGGGCCGGGGCTGGGGAACGGGGGCTGGGGGCCAGACGGCAGCCTTGGCAGGCTCAGCGCTCAGCTTCTCGGCCCTTCCTTCGCCAGCTCCCCGAAGGACGTGCCTCTCACCATCGAGGACCCCGGCGTGGGCTTCCTGGAGACGCTGTCCCCGGGCCACTCCATCCACACCTACCTGTGGGGCCGCCAGTGACAGGGCCTGGGCTCAGGCATTAAAGGGGCGGAGTCAGCTCACGCGCTGTCTGTGGCTGAGACGGTCTAGGAGGGCTGGGCTGAGCGTAGGTGACGTAAGCCCCGAGCAGTGGTTTGGGTGACTCACTCTCCCCTTGCCGGTGCCCGGGGGGGCCCCTCGGGGAGGACAGGGAAGCCCCAGCGACTGTGTGCCGGCTCTGCGGAAACTGGGCCGGGCCCCAGGGTGAGCTCACCGTCTGTGCAAACACAGGCCGGGACTGGGGGGGCGGCTGGGGAGAGGAGGAGGTGGGGAGGGCCGGGCCCCACGTGGCCCCCCTGCACGGCGGCCCCGTCACGAAGAGAGGGTCTGATTCTGGTCAGCGTGGCCAGGTTTATTGTGGGAGGGGCACCCCCACTTCCAGCCCTACCGACAACGGGGAAACGCAGGGGCCTCTGGAATGTACGACAGTAGAAAAGTCAGTCCTGGGGGGGGGGGGCGTGAGGACAGGTCACTCCTCCTCCTCATCCTCCTCGGCCATGCTCAGGGACCGCGTGCCCGGGGCCCGAGCAGGCGTCGCCCGCTGGATGGAGACGATGCCGCTGAGCAGGGCGTAGCCCACCATGGCCGCCAGGCCCGCCAACACGGACAGGATCTGGTTCCGGCGCCGGCACGGCTCCTCCTCGGTCTCCGGACCCGCGGGCGTCGGGCGGGGGGGCGGCGCCTCAGCTGAGGAGCAGGGAAGGCCGGTGGGCAGGGGGCTGGTTCTGGGACCCCTGCCCACCTTCCCCGGGAGGCCGGTGCCCGCCCCTCCCCTCGCCGGCTGCTTACCTCCATCCCAGGGGAAGTAGAGGCTGAGGATGTGTGTGCAGTAGGCACAGAGGTTCTGCAGCCCCCGCAGGTGGGCCTGTAGCTTCCCGCTGGGCAGCTTGGCCTGGAGCAGCAGCGCCAAGTAGCCAAAGACGAAGGCGTCCAGGGAGGCGGGACTGGAGCCAGAGAGCAGCACAAGAGAGAGACTGAGGCAGGAGGCGTGGGGACAGAGCGGGCCCTGGGAGGTGGGCTCTGGCAGCAGAGGGCCCCCGGGGAAGGAGAGGACAGCGGGTTCTGGAGCCGGCTCCGGACCTGGCGTGGGGAGGGCTCCCTGGGTGGCGCCAGCCCGGCCCTGAATGGGACTCTATCCCGGGGCTGCATAAAGGGCACATTGAGCGCCCCACAGCCCCGTAGGCCCCCTCATGCCTGGCAGCCCTCCCACCTCACACACAGCCCCACTGTCATCAGGCCCAGTGTCCGTCCCCAGGACCTCCCGTCTGGCGCCCGAGCCACCCCAGTCCCTGCGGTGACATCGGGACCCGTATCTCCTCCCAAACCCCCCACCTTCCCCAGGAGACAGACGCACGCATCTCCGAAGAAGAACTTCTGGGAGCCCAGGCGCTGAGAGAGCAGGGTCAGGCACTCCCGGGCCTCGTGGTACAGCTGGAGGGAGGACACGAGGCGTGCTCGCGGCTGCGGGAACGGAGCCGCCTCCCGTCCTGGCCCCGCTCCCCCATTCTTGACCATCGTCTTTGCGGCTCCTGGCCTGCAGCAGCCCCCGCCCCAGACGTACCTCCTTCTCCAGCTCTTCCTCGTTCTCAGGCCCGGGCTCCCCGCACAGCAGCTGCAGCCGCTCCATGAACTGCCGCTGCATGCGGCCGGGAAGGAAGAAGTTCAGGGGAAAGGGCATGGCCTCCGCGTACCACTTCCGGGTCACCTCCACGTAGTTCTTGGTGTCTACCCAAAAAGTATGTATCTGGATCGGGGAGGCAGGAAGGACGAAGCAGGTCTGAGCCAGTGCAGCTGCCTGACTTAGGGTGCGCTTCTGTGCTGCCCCCGGCCTCCGTGTGTGTGTCCCTGACCCTCCCATCCCCCCCTTACTGGCCACAGAGGCTGGGAGGTCTGGGCACACTCACCAGCACCGGGAGCAGCTTCTCCTCCAGCAGAGACATGAAGGCCAAGGTGTCCGCCCCTTGCCGGGCTGACAAGTCGTAATCAGCATTGTACTTCTGTGGACGAGATGCCCGTGAGGTGGACCCCAGGAGGCTCTAGTCCCCAAGGAGGGAGGCATAGTCTGGTGCTATCCTCACGGCGTCTGAGTGCAGCAGAGCTAGAGCAAGCTGCTTTTCCCGCCGAGGCCCCCTTGCCCGGGCCCGTCCAGTAGCCTGTTGCTGTTGGCGGAAGGCCTGGGCCTTGGAGCCTGCTGGCCGTCCAGGTCGGGCGCCCACTGTGGGGAGAAAGGCAGGCCCAGCCACAAACCGGGAGCAGCTCCCGGAGCCTCGGCGGAAAGCTGGCAGCACGCCTGCGGACGGCGGCTTGCGAACAGGAACTTCCCCGGTCCGGGCACTGCAGGGCTGGCAGAGCGGAGCGCAGAGGCCTCGCGGGCCTCCGTCTGTGCCTCGGGAACGAGGGGACGCCATCCTCAGGTCTGGGGCCCCTGGCTTGTTCTCTCAGTGGCCGGGGCTATTTCTTCTATCGCATTCCGTGGCCCAGTGCCACCACACACGTTCTAACCGCACCCCACGTGTACTCGGCCTGCCACACGCCTCAGCAGGCTCCAGTGTCTGGTCCTCAGCAAGCCCTTCCACATCCTGAGCCAGTTTTGTCCCCACGTAACCTCTGGAACATGATCCTCAAAAAATCCAACCTCTCTGAGCCTCAGTTTCTCCCCTGTACACTCTTCCTCAATGCGGTTGTGTTAGGAGAACACTCTGGAAACTGGAAAAGCTGTGCTCATACATAAGGAATCAGGGTGGTGGTCCAGTCCCTGCCAGGAACTTTGCCTTCTCCCTGGACCCCCTCTCTCCCTGCCTCCCAAGCCGCCACGGAACTCCCCAGCTCCTTCACTTTTGGGAAAGCAGAAATGAAGAAGAGGGCCCTACTTCTGACAAGTGTAGAGGAACCACTGGAAAACATCCTGGCTAAGCCCCCTCCTTTTACAAATAAGGAACTTACAACTCTGAGAGGGGAAGGAACTTGCCCAAGGACAGAGGGAAGAGCATAGTCAAGGTATCCCTATTCCTCTTGTAACACTCCCCTGACTTCCCTATGCTGGCTCGAAGCCTTGTCCATCCTGAGCCCCATATCCAGCCCAATCTGGTCCCATGAGAAGGACAGGAAGCACCTCTGAGGGTCTCCTCTGAGTCACCCTCCTTTCCCTTCCCTGTGTCCTCAGTCTGTTTGCCTCTCCCTCCCTGCCCAGGAGGCAAAAGGCACTGTGCCTCCAGATGCCTCCCCAGCGCCCCAGCTTCATGCCCGGCCTAGTCCTTTACTGCACCCAGCAGCTCTGGGTGTGTCTCCCCCACCGGACCACGTGCTCCTTGAAGCTCTGGGTCCCCTGCGTCTACCCGGCACTTATCAGTAAAGGTGTGCTGCACTGAAATGACTGAAGCGCTCTCACCGGCAGCCCTCCTACCCGAGCCACCTACCTCTTTCCGAAGGTGGGTGATGATCTTGTGCGGCACTGAGATGACCTCTCCATGACTGGTCCGGAGGGCAGGCAGAGTTCCTGACGTTGAGAAAAAAGGACGCCCACCAGACCCTTAGCTGCCTATCCATCCAGATTTGCACCACATTCCTGTCCACCTCCTGCTCCACCCCTTCCTCACCTCCCAGGAACACGGGGTACCTGAAGGGCTCTGCCAGGGGTTGGTGATCTTGTGCACCTTGAGCGGGGCACCCGTAAATCTGGCATAGGTCTGCAGGGAAGGAAGCAGAAGGCAGAGAGGCCCCCACAGGGGAATCAGGAAGACAAAGAGCATTTATTGAGTTCCTTTTGTGCTACGCTTCGTACTTGCCTCACAAAAAAAGAGGAGGACGTTCCGGCTGCCCTTTCACAATGGGCAACACAGGGCTCAGAGAGATGGTGGACAGGTCTGCCAGTCAGCCCCCCTCTGTCTCCCCTCCTGCCATCTGCCTGACGTACACATAGCCTCCTAAGTTCTCCCTAACCGTCATATCCCCTTCCTTGGAAGCACTGACCACGTCCTTCTCTGGGAGTCTCTGTGGTCTGTCCCTACTTAAACCTTAGCACCTGAACACAATACTTTCATTTGCTAACATGTCTGCCTTTCTCTAAACAACTACAGAGAAGGAACTAAGTCTTACCGGTCTTTGCGTGCCAGTGTGTGGTATTTGGAAGAAGCTTAATACGTGCTTATTAAAGGAAGGAGCAAGCGAATGAATGAAGCGAACTAGTCTTTCTGACCGCAAAGCTCTTTCCACAGAGCCTGGCGGTAAGCCTTTTGGGTCAATAAATAAGCTCCGTAAATGCTGTTTAGTGAGCAGGAGGAGGACGGAGAGGGGGAGGGGAGGAGGAGGAAAGGGAGCCTAAGAAGACAGGAATGCCGAGCCTGAGAGCCCTGAGAGCGTCCAGGTTCAGTAACCCTCCCGATGAAGAAACAGCGCTCAGACACCGCCCCAAGGTCACATAGACGGTAAATGGATGAGCAAGGACTAAGACCCATTGCCTGAACCCCCGACCAGGCCTCTTGCTGTGGCTGCACAAAACCTAGGCTGTTAAGCCATAAGGCACTGAGCCCATAAGCGCCAGGCACAGTCTTTGATTGCCTCAGTTTCCCCCAGTGCCCCCGTGCTGAGGCGCCCTGGCAAAATTCGGACGATCGGCCAGCTGGGCTCCCTCCCCACTCCTCCCGAGCGCAGCAGAGGACAATGGCGCCACCCCTCACCAGCACGGCCAGGCTGTCCAGGTCCACTGACGGCAGCCCCCAGCCCCCCGACCAGCAGAACAGCTCCATGGGCGCCGCCATCTTGCCCGCCCTCTGTCCCGGAAGCACCTCCCCGCGCGCTTCCGCCCGCCCCGCCCCTCGGGCCGGCCGAGGCGGGGGCCGGAGCGAGCTGCGAGGCGAGGCGGGGCGGCGCGGGGCGGAGCCGAGGGCTTCGGAGGAGGGCGGCCGCCGCCGGCTCCAGAGGCGGGTCCCGAAGGGGGGAAGGGTCCTCGGCCGCGCCCTCCTCGCGGAGGCTGGGCGGCCTGGCTGCGGGGAGCCCGGGACCGCCGAGGGCGCGGCGGGTCGCGGCGGCGCGGGTCTTGGGCGCCCGGGCCGGCTCTGGGCTTCCTCGCAGCCCTGCACGCGGCCCGGGCTGCGCCAGGGCCCCGCGGGGCTCGGCCCGGAGCAGGGGCCGCGGGGGGGTCCCCCGAGCCGCATGTTTTCCACAGCGCGTTATGTTTGGAGCCGGCCCCGCGCCGCCTGTCGCCATGGAAACAAAACAGGGGCGGCGGCGGCCGGAGCCGGGTCGGGCTGGGGCCTGGGTGGGGGGAGGGGGTGGGGCTCGCGGGCCGTTGCCGTGGTAACGGGAATCGAGGCGCCCCTCCGCTTCGGCCGGGTCACGGCCTGCCCGCCAGTACCCCCCGTGTTCCCAGTCTGGCCCCGGCCCCTGGCCTGTCCCCTGGTTTACTCGTGGCCCCGCTGGCCCTTTCCTCGTTCCTGATTCCTTCCCTCCAACCCCTTCGCTGACCGCTGCGTTAGACTGGCCCTCCAGCTCCCAGCGGAGGCCTCCACGTTTTCCCAGGAATGAGGCACGTGTCAGGGGACCCCCACCCTAATAAAGACACTGGCTTCGTCAGAGCAGCAAAGTTCAGGCCATGTGGGCATCCCCTGGGCACGATAGCGAGCTAGTTTCCACCACTCCCTTGGCATCCTTTCATGCCAGCTGTGGGATAATGGGCCATGTCTGGCCCTGCCCCTGCCAGGGGTTCCTGCCTTCCGCGACTGTAACTTCCAGAAAACAGTAGCATTCGGTAGTGGCCCCCAGCAGCGAGATGCCAGGAGGGAGGGAGGCACCTGGGAGAGAGGACCGTTAGGGAGAGGCAGGAGGCAGGGAGGCCTCCAGACTCTTCCCCAGTGCTCCTGGTTCGTGAGCTGGAGATGCCTCCAGGCTGATTGGCAGCTCTTTGTTTCAGCCCCCCCTTAGCCGCCTGCTGGCCCCCCCTCTTCAACTCCCCCTTCCAGTCCCTCCGCCCCCCGCTCCTGCTCTCTCCGCCTAGCCTTTTCCCCTCCCAGCCGCCTGCCTGCCAGGGGTAGTGAGCCAGCTGAGCGGCATGGAGACGCAGAAACTTCGGGGGGCCCTGGCTCTTCTCCTTCTTTGCACTTTCACATCCGCCAGTCAGGACCTGCAGGGTAAGCCTGTCTCCATCCTCTTGGACCCCCCTCGGTCTCCCCTCCGTTTGCCCCCAGCCTAGTAGCAGGAAACATGTGGGCAAGGGGAGAGTCCTGAAATTGAACAGGAGGGAAGAGTTGGTGAAATTATGGCCATCGGGGGAGGAGTGAACACCAGAGGGTAGTGGGTGAGGAGGAGCGGGCCAGGGTCAGCCTGAGGCCAGGGCAGAGGGCTCAGCAGCTGGATGCTAGGGCTGCCCAGGCTGGGTTGGTGTCTGAGCTTCCGCAGGGACCCCAGGTCCGGGGGCGCAGGGCAAAGGTGGGCTTCTCCATCCCCAGGGCTGCCGGCTGCCCCAGGACAGGGTGGGGGTGGGGACCGAGAGGTCCGGGCTCTCCCGGAGGTCTGGCTGTGGGATGGGCCTGCGGGTGTGGGAGAGGTAGCTGGAGCAGATGACAGAGGCACAGATTCCTTACTGGCTGGAAGGGAAACCACAGATTGGCCAGGACACAGGAGGCAGAGGAGCTGGGTCCCACATTCCCCGGGGGAGAGAGGCAGACAGCAGGAGGGCCGGAGCCCTCAGTGGGCAGCTCTCCTCCTCCAGAGCGTGTGTGCGGAGCCCCCCGGGGCGGGGAGGAGGGGTGTTTGCCTGTGGGATGAGCCAAACCCAGCCGCCTAAAGAGAAACTGCTTTTCCATTTCTGCGCTGTGGGCACCAGGTGCTGCTTCTGGTGGGATCCGCACAGTGGCTCCCTTGCGCCACCTGGTGGGGGCATCTCAAGTGGGCCCCGCGCTGGTTCTGAGGTTCCAAGAGAGCCTCCCGCCTTTGGGGTTCCCAGAGGGTGGCCATGGGCAATGTTGAGGGAAAGGAAGGCACAGCACCTTGTCTTCTGATAGCGACCAGGGTTGAATTTCGGGAAGGTGACTAACGCTGCCCAGGGGCGGGGATGGGGGTAGTGATGAAGGATGCTCCACCCCTCAGGGCTCAGGGAAAAGGGCAGCCTTAGCCTTTGACCCCTCTCTCTGACTTTGATAATCCTTGCCTGGCCAGTGATTGACCTGCTGACTGTGGGCGAGTCTCGGCAGATGACCGCTGTAGCGGAGAAGATCCGGACAGCCCTGCTCACCGCTGGAGACATCTACCTCTTGTCCACCTTCCGCCTGCCCCCCAAGCAGGGGGGTGTCCTCTTTGGCCTCTACTCTCGCCAGGACAACACGCGATGGCTGGAGGCCTCAGTCGTGGGCAAAATTAACAAAGGTGACTGGTGGGCATCTCCTTTCCTGCGCCGATGACCCCCTGAGCACTCTCCCTCGTCCCCGCTCCCATATCCCTCTTAATTCTCCTTGGGCTCCGTGGGGGCCCATGGGCCCATCCGGCTGTGCTCGGGCACCTGGAATGGCGTGCTTAGGAGGTGCCCCGGGAGGCCAGGTACCCAAACAATAGAGCGCGGCCTAATACTTGTAGGGAGAGGGTGTCATCCTTGGGGCTGCCTGGGGGAGGAGGAGGCATGCCTCCATGTCCCTGCAAGGGTATACAGCAGTCCCTCCGATCCTCCAGATCCCCGGCACCGTCCGGTGGGTACAGAACCAGCTGCCGCCCTAGCAAGGGACAGAGTGACGGAAGACTAAGGGCGTCCTCGTCTCTGAACCAGTTTGAAAAGCATTTATCGTGTACCCATCACATACAAGGCGGCGAGAGATACATCGCCGACTAGGGGCTGACGGGTTGATGTGAGCCCCACTTGGGAGACAGGGGATGGGGGACAGGACCCATACTGACCTCCCCTCCCGGGCAGTGCTGGTGCGGTACCAGCGGGAGGACGGCAGAGTCCACGCCGTGAACCTGCAGCAGGCGGGCCTGGCCGACGGGCGCACGCACACGGCTCTGCTGCGGCTCCGCGGTCCTGCCCGACCCAGCCCTGCCCTGCAGCTCTACGTGGACTGCAAACTGGGAGACCAGCACTCTGGCCTCCCTGCACTGGCCCCCATTCCTCCCGCTGAGGTCGACGGGCTGGAGATTCGGACTGGACAGAAGGCCTATTTGAGGATGCAGGTGAGCAGGGAGGGCGGGCCCGCTGAGCTCCTGCGGGCGCCTTTGCAGCAGTGGGAGGACTTGGCGGGTTTTCCCACCCTACTCTGCCCTGTTCCTCCCTCCCCCAGGGCTTCGTGGAGTCTATGAAAATGATTCTGGGCGGGTCCATGGCCCGGGCGGGGGCCCTGAGTGAGTGTCCATTCCAGGGGGATGAGTCCATCCACAGTGCAGGTAACACGGAGCTCACGTTCCTGGCCCCAAAATCGCCTCCTGTGGTCTTTGTTGGTTCTCATCTCCTTGACCTCCCCCTTAACATTCATTCCTTTGGCTCACTGATTCCTGGGGCTTCTGACCCTGCTACCCCCAATCTCCTTCGCCTGTGGCTACGGGCCATCCCAGGAGGCCGGGGTCAGAAAAGTCTCCCTGTTCAGGGGTCCTGCCTCCCAGGGTGGCTGGGAAAATAGGGCGACTGGAGGAGAACGGACTCCCAAGCACTCCATGCGGGGGTGAGACAGTTTACTGCTTGGTCTTGGAGACCCAGAGAAGGGTCTTTGGGTCTTTCTTAGCTTTCCTCCGCGGCTGTCGCCTACCAGCGGTCTCTCGGAGCATTGTCCATCTGCCTGGTGTCTCTGACACGGATGTGCCAAGGTTCTTACCTAAAGAAGACGCCCACTGCTCCCAGAAGCTGGGTGGGGGTGGGGGGCGCGGAAATGGGGTAGACGGACTTGGATCCCTTCTGCCGCTCCCAGGCCTGGGAACCAGGGGGATCTGGGTGTTGACTGTGAGGCAGCCCCCTTGCAGGGTCCCTCACCCAGTGGGGACAGCTGGTACTGCCCGCCCATCACGTCTGCCCTCCCACCATCCAACTGCCCATCCTTCTTCCAAGACTCCTCTAGGCCTTTGTTTCTGCCCCTCTTTTCCTTCCTCCTCCCCACCGGCCTGGTCCCCTTCACATCTCTGCTCTCTGTGTTTTCTCCTCTCCAGTGACCAACGCACTGCACTCCATCCTAGGTGAGCAGGCCCCTGGGGGGGGGGGGGAGGAGCCCCCCAGGCTTGGAAACAAAGGTCTCTTTAGCCAGGAGCCGGGTGGGATTGGTTTAAAGGCGGGGTGGGCAGCACGGGCAGGAGCTGGCTTATTACCCCAAAGGGGGACCAGGGCTGTGGCCCAGTTCTGAGCCTCTCTGTACCCGGGGTTCTGGCAGGGGAGCAGACCAAGGCGCTGGTCACCCAGCTCACCCTCTTCAACCAGATCCTGGTGGAGCTGCGCGATGACATCCGAGACCAGGTCTGAGTGCATCAGTGGCAGGCGGCCGGGCTTGGGGGGAGGGGGGAGGGGTGTGAGGAGCCGACCGCCCCCATCCGTCCATCAAGCAGGTGAAGGAAATGTCTCTGATCCGAAACACCATCATGGAGTGTCAGGTGTGCGGTGAGTGGGAGCGTGGGGCGGGCTCCAGATGGCACCCCGTGCTCGCCACCCCACGGCTTCGGCCTCCCCTTCCGAGGATGGGCACGGTCCCCTGTGGCTGGCTTTGACCGCGCCCACCCCTCAGGTTTCCACGAGCAGCGTTCCCACTGCAGCCCCAACCCCTGCTTCCGAGGCGTGGACTGCATGGAGGTGTATGAGTACCCCGGCTACCGCTGCGGGCCCTGCCCCCCGGGCCTGCAGGGCAACGGCACCCACTGTGCGGACGTCGATGAGGTGGGCAGGGCCGCCTGGAAGGGTGCAGAGTTGAGAGAGGCCCGAGGAGGTGGGGTGGGTGCTGGGAGGCAGGAAAGAAGTGAGGAGGGAGAGCACAGAGCCCGTGGTGAAGAGCCGGAGGGCCACGTGGGGAGACCACTTGTGGGGGTGGGGGCCGGGGGCCGGGGGGGTCAGAGCGCAGGGAGGCTGGGCGGGGAGAGCACGGGCAGGGCTCTGAGCACCCCCTCGTCTCTCCCGCAGTGCGCTCACGCAGACCCCTGCTTCCCCGGGGCCAGCTGCGTCAACACCGTGCCTGGCTTCCACTGCGAAGCCTGTCCTCGCGGCTACAGGGGCGCGCGGGTGTCGGGCGTGGGTATCGACTATGCCCGCGCCAGCAAACAGGTCAGCTCGGGTGGAGCGTGAACACGGGGTCCAGGCCTCGCGGGCACCAGGGGTTTCCGCTCTGGACGGGGTGTCCTTGCGAGAAACAGGACGGGGCTACCGGCTGGTGCGCTGGCATTGCCGGAGGGGACCCACCGGGGGTCCGGTTCCACCCAGAGTCTGCTCCGTCAGGTCTGCAACGACGTGGACGAATGCAACGACGGGAACAACGGTGGCTGCGACCCGAACTCCATCTGCACCAACACCGTGGTGAGCCGTGTGCCCGGAGTGTGTCCGGAGGGCTGGGGCGTGCGGCCACGCGTCACGTGCACGCCCAGCCTGCGTCAGAGCCCCAGGGCAGGCCACCCCGACGGGGCTCACGCTGGCTCTGAACCCTGGCTCTGCTGCTTACGGTGACTGGTACCAGGTCTCCTGGGGCTCGGTGTCCTCGCCTGGAAGCCGGGGCTAGGAGACACCCCGCGAGGCTGCCGGGAGCGCCCAGAGGCCACGACGGCCCTAGTGGGCATCCCACCAGGAGTGTCCATGCCCTCGGATGGGACGGCCCCGGCCCCGGGTGCCCGGCAGGCTGACCCTCCTCCCTGACACGCCGCTTCCCCGTTCTCAGGGCTCCTTCAAGTGTGGCCCCTGTCGCCTGGGCTTCCTGGGCAACCAGAGCCAGGGCTGCCTCCCCGCCCGCAGCTGCCACAGCCCAGCCCACAGCCCCTGCCACATCCACGCGCACTGTCTCTTTGAGCGCAACGGGGCCGTGTCCTGCGCGGTGAGCGGGGCCTGGGGCTTGGGAGGGAGACGGAGGGCCCACGGAATGGGGTTGGGCCGTGAGCCTGCGTGGGGCCTGGGATGGGGGCCTGCATGGGAAGGGGCCCAGGAACCAGTTGGGGAGAACAGGGGCTGGAGCAGGAAGAGGCCGGGGCGTGAGGAGACGGCCCTGGCCCTCATTCCTACGCTTCCGTGGCCCAGTGTAACGTGGGCTGGGCCGGGAACGGGAACGTGTGTGGGACCGACACGGACATCGATGGCTACCCGGACCAGGCCCTGCCGTGCATGGACAACAACAAGCACTGCAAGCAGGTGTGTGGCCAGCGGGCAGGGGTGGGGCGGGCGGGCAGGGGGCGGGGCAGGTGTGAATACCCAGGCTGGGGCAGAGGTGGGGCAAGCAGGCAGGCGGGCAGGGGTGAGCCGCCCAGGCTGGGGCAAGGGTGGAGCAGGCGGGCAGGGGTGAGCTGCCTAGGCTGGGGCAGAGGTGGGGCAAGCAGGCAGGCGGGCAGGGGTGGGGCAGGTGGACAGGGGTGAACCGCCCAGGCTGGGGCAGGCCACAACCCCGTCTGGTCTCTTCCTCCCCTGACTTTTAGGACAATTGCCTTTTGACACCGAACTCTGGGCAGGAGGACGCTGATAACGACGGCGTGGGGGACCAGTGTGATGATGATGCTGATGGGGACGGGATCAAGAACGTGGAGGTGGGTCCTGGCAGTCCTGTCTCTTCCAGCTTCTCTGCTCCCCTCCACACCTTGTCCCATAACCCTGTCCCCCCTTGGTCGCTGGCGGCGCCGCAGGAACGGCCTCGGTGCTCCCAGTCGGGAAGGCATAAACCCTGTGCAGGGACGAGATGGATTCCGTGGAGGGTGGGCTGCACGGCGTGGTGACTGCAGATGCAGGCACGGGGACGAGGTGGGGGCTAGGTGGGCAGGGGCGCAAGGGTGGCCTGACTCTTCCTCTCACCCCAGGACAACTGCCGGCTGTTCCCCAACAAGGACCAGCAAAACTCTGACACGGACTCCTTCGGGGATGCCTGCGACAACTGTCCCAACGTCCCCAATAATGATCAGAAGGACACAGACGGCAACGGGGAAGGGGACGCGTGTGACAACGATGTGGATGGGGACGGTGCCACTGGGGCTGCGGGGACTGGGAGGCTCGAGCGGTGGGAAGGAGGCGCAGCTGGGCAGTCTGAGAACCACAGGGGGAGGCGTGGGCGGGCGGAGGGCCCTGGGAATGGGAGGAAGGGGGCAGGGCGAGGCAGGAGCGGGCCAGGGGGTGTCCTCTGAGGGGGATGCCGGCTCTGGAAGAGAGCGTGACCTGTTGTAGCAACAGGCTTGTGCCCCCTGCGTGTCTCGTAGGCATCCCCAATGGACTGGACAATTGCCCTAAGGTCCCCAATCCCCTGCAGACAGACAGGGATGAGGACGGTGTGGGGGATGCCTGTGACAGCTGCCCCGAAATGAGCAATCCTACCCAGGTACAGGGGCTGGGGAGGGGAGGGCAGGGAGGCGGGAGGGCCCGGCGGTGAGGTCGCAGCCCTTGCCGTGGGAAGCGGTCCAGCCGTGGTCCGAGGAGTTCTCAAGAGGTGGTGAGAACAGGCCTCTCTCTCAGACAGATGCGGACAGCGACCTGGTGGGGGATGTCTGTGACACCAATGAGGACAGGTAGGGCGGGCCCAGACACAGACGGTCCTCCCAGGGTGCCTTTACTTTCCTGCGGTATATTCTCCGTTTCTGGTGTGGTTTAGCCTTGATTCTCCACTCCTGCCGAGCAGGAAGTCCCCCCTAGTCTAGCCTCCACTCCCGCTGCTGGACGCTCGGCTCAGCTGGCTGACTGCAGGGCACACCCCCGGCTCCTGGGCAGAAGACGGGGGATGGCCATGGCACTTTTAGAGTCTTTACTTGGTGCCTGTTCTGGGCAGCGACGGGGACGGCCATCAGGACACCAAGGACAACTGCCCCCAGCTGCCAAATAGCTCCCAGCTGGACTCAGACAATGACGGACTCGGAGACGAGTGTGATGGGGACGATGACAACGACGGGGTCCCAGACTACGTGCCTCCTGGTCCTGACAACTGTCGCCTGGTACCCAACCCCAATCAGAAGGACTCAGACGGTGAGGCCGGGGTCCCACAGAGGCCTGTGCTGGTGGGGGCCCTGCCCAGCGCGAGGGGGCAGGCGCCGCTGGGCCTAAGCCAGGAAGCCGTGGCCCGATGGGTGGTGGCGGTGGCCAGGCCTCGCTGAGCCCCTGGCCTCGCTCTGCCCAGGCAATGGCGTTGGCGACGTGTGCGAGGATGACTTTGACAACGACGCGGTGGCCGACCCCCTGGACGTGTGCCCCGAGAGTGCAGAGGTGACCCTCACGGATTTCCGGGCTTATCAGACCGTCGTCTTGGACCCTGAGGGAGACGCTCAGATCGACCCCAACTGGGTCGTGCTCAACCAGGTACAGAGGCCGCGGGCCGGGCAGGGGCTGTCGGGCCAGGCCGCCCGGTGGGGCCTCGGTGGGGCCTCGGTGGGGCGGCGTCCCCAGAACAGGGCTTGCTTCTTTCCCCGCACTGCACCAGGGCATGGAAATCGTCCAGACCATGAACAGCGACCCCGGCCTGGCGGTCGGTATGTATGGGGCACGCGGTTCCCACACTTCCACCCGGAGGAACCCTACAGGGGCCGAGGGCGGGGGCCGAGCTGGCCACACGTCTCGCAGGTGCCGCTTCCCACTCTGAGCCCACCAGGGGCCACTGAGGGCTTTGCTGCCCCTGACCTGGAGCCCGCCCGCCCCCAGGGTACACGGCCTTCAACGGCGTGGACTTCGAAGGCACCTTTCATGTGAACACGGTGACCGATGACGACTACGCGGGTTTTCTCTTCAGCTACCAGGACAGCGGCCGCTTCTACGTGGTCATGTGGAAGCAGACGGAGCAGACCTACTGGCAGGCCACACCCTTCCGGGCTGTCGCTCAGCCCGGGCTGCAGCTCAAGGTCGGCGGCCACCCGGAGCCCCCAGCCCAGGGCCCTCGCCCCAAGCCTCCCTGAGCTTCCCCCACTGCCAGAGTGGGAACCCTCTTTCTCAGACGTCTGGCCTGGAGGCTGGCTCCCCGGGACTCCAGAACGTTCTCCCGGCCACCTTGACTTTCTTTTCCACCTGCGCTTACCAGCCTGCCGTTCAGGTCCCGCGGCTGACCCGCTGTCTTTGCTAATACCCTCCAGGCGGTGACGTCCGCGTCCGGCCCCGGCGAGCACCTCCGGAATGCCCTGTGGCATACCGGCCACACCCCCGATCAGGTCCGGCTGCTGTGGACCGACCCACGAAATGTGGGCTGGCGGGACAAGACCTCCTACCGCTGGCAGCTGCTGCACCGGCCTCAAGTGGGCTACATCCGGTGAGGGGAGGGGCCGAGCCCTGGAGGTGGGGGTGGGGGGACGGCAGGCCGGCTCGGCTTCACCTCTAGCTGGGACTCACCAGGGGCTGCCCTGCACTCTGCTGCTCCTTGGCGCCCTGGGCCGGGACCGGGACCGGGGCCACTTCCCTCTTTCCCCTCCCACCACAGATGTCCGCCCTCAGCCCTGCTCTGGGCCCCGGGCTGGTGCTTCTCGGGGACCCACAGGCGATGTGGGGCCGTTATCCCCTCTGCAAAGTGAGGACGTCTTTGGGAGCCTCTAAACCGCAGGCCAGTCCGGGGAGAGGCCCGGGCCCCTCCAGCCCCTTCCGTGGTACATCCCAGAAGCTGCCCCATCACCGTGTCTGGCCCGGAAGGGGCTGTCACTTGCAGACGAGTAAACTGAGGCCCAGACTGCACACCTCTGAGCAGCAGAGCTAGGACTTCTCAGTTAGGCGCTGTGGTCACCCCTGCGCGCTTCCTAGGCGGCGGAGATGACAGGGGAGGGAGGGGAAATGGCAAGAGCCTACGGTCCAAGGACTTGGGTTGGTTCCCCTTTAAGGTGCCTGGGGCTGCAGGATGCCAAGGCAGGGGATGAGGGAGGGGGGACCAGAGCCTGGGAAGCGGGTGACTTCACCCCCCAGCCCATTGTGCTCATTGTCATGGCAACGCAATCCTCGCCTGGAATGCGGCTGGTGCTTTGAGATGCAAAGGGGGCGGACAAAGAGGCAGGGGCCCCAGGCCTGAGAAAAGCACCCCCCGGCCCTCCCCTTTCCTTCCTCCCTCTCCCTCCTTCCGTTCTCTCTCTGGCCCAGTGAGCTCCAGGGGGGCGGGGGTGAGCAGGGGCCTGGGCTTGATGGCCCAGTGCCCACTGGCCTCCTAGCACCCACGGACGCCCCTGTCCTGGACAGGGTGAAGCTCTATGAGGGGCCTCAGCTGGTGGCGGATTCTGGCGTGATCATTGACACAGCCATGCGAGGAGGCCGTCTGGGCGTATTCTGCTTCTCTCAAGAAAACATCATTTGGTCCAATCTCCAGTATCGATGCAATGGTGAGGCTCCGGACTGAGTCCGCCTGACCTTCCACACGCCCTGGTGGGAGAGGCCTCTCTTCTGACCTGAGTCATTTCTCCGCCTCAGACACGGTGCCCGAGGACTTCGAGCCTTTCCGGAGGCAGCTGCTCCAGGGCAGAGTGTGATGAGGCGGCCACCGCCGGGTTCGGAATCCTGATTTTAGACCCTCTGGCCTTGGGGTCCGTCCTGGAGACCCTGCGGTCCCACCTACAGCCACTCAAGCAAACACAGACCCTCCTCCGGCACCCACAGGAGCTCAGCCCCAGAGGGGCGGTGAGCCCACAGCTCAGGAGTTGGGAAGTTTTGAAGGGATATTTTTCTCAGGCGCTAACGCAGGAAAGAGGACAGCACGTTGCCATAAAGGTCCAGTGGTTTTCTAAGCTAGTGCCTGTCGCTTCTTTTAGGGGTTTTCTGCCACAGAGCTGGGAGCAGGAAGGAACGCGAGGCGGTGAGGAAGGGGGCTGGTAGGATGAAAGTTGGAGATGTAGGCAAGTTTGGAGGAGCGCGGCGCCGGGTGGAGGAAGGAAGGTGCTGGATTGGGGTAGGGGATGGATGAGGGGCTGGGCCCCGGAAGATGGCTACAGTCCTCCCAGCCCCACTTACTCACTCGACGGCAGCGGCCGACGCTCTAGTCCGTCTTAGGTCGTCCGGATCGAGAGCCAGGAGGGCTGGAGCTGGCCCGCTCGGGGCGAAGAGGGAGGCCGGGGGGCCGAGGGGGCCGGAGGCCGGGACGAGTGCAATATTGGCGGGGGAAAGAACAACACTGCACCGCGTCCCGTCCCTCCCGCCCGCCCGGGGCCCGGGATCCCGCTCCGCGCCGCCGGCTGCCGGGCCAGCCCCAGAACCGAGGTCGCGCCGGGGAGTTGGGTCCACCCTGGAGGCCAGAGACTTGGCGCCTGGACGAGGGGGGAGAGGACGGCGGGGGGGGGGGGTGGCAGGAGGGGAGACCGCGGTGGCCCGGAAAGCCGCTTTCCGACACCCGGCCGTTGCGCGCGCTTGCTCTTTAAATAGTCGGAGTGCGCGGCGCGGAGCCGTCGCCACGGTGACGCGTGTCCCAGCAACCGGACTGAATGGCTGTTGCCTGGCAACGCCGGGGCAGAAGTTTTGGGACCGCCCACTTAGATGCTCGCGCTTTCCCCCGCGGGCGGGTGGGGGGCTTCGGCGCCCCTCCGACCCGCGCGCCCCGCCGGGCCGCCCGCACAAGGCCGCGCCCCCCTCGCCTGCCGCCCGGCCTCCCTCCAGCCCTGCGGCCCCGAAGTGTTCTGAAAGTTCCTTGTCCAGTCTCTGGACAAGGTCGCTCGCTGCGACCTAGAACCGTTCCTAATGCGGACGCAGCTGGGGGGGGAAGTACCTCCCGAGGGGGCCCGACCCCCACGCTCCACGTGCGCTGTGCCCCAGACACCTCCCCGCTCCCAAACGTTTCTGCCCTTCGGACTTCTCCCCGCCCACCCATCACGCCCCCTCACACACAGTCCCCGGGTCACCACCATGTGCCTGCCTAACCCCAGTTGCCCTCTGCTCCCCTTGATAGCTCTGGGCCCCCAAATACCATTCTGTCGCCCCACCTAGTCTCTGCCTCCTAAATGCGTCATTAACCTGGCCCACATCCCCTCCCACATTCCGCTGTGCTCTCCCACACACCTCAGTGCCCCTTGCACGTCCCTCAGGACCCCGCCCCCACGCGCCCCGGGGTCCCCCTAGCGCCTCCAGCCCCTCCGCCGATGGAGCGGCGCGTCCCTGCGCTCTGCGTCCGAGCCCCTGACCTGCGCGCCGGGGCTCCGCGCCCCCCCAGTCCCCCCGCCCCCACCCTCCGGCCGCACTCGGACACGCCGGCCCCTCCCGCGACCGGGGCGCCCCCGGTGTTGGCGCGCGGCCGCCAGGCTCGCGGGGGCCGCCAGGGGGCGGGAGAGCCCGGCGCGGGGCCTGGCGGAGGACCCGGCAGGAGAGACCCCGGGGTCCCGCGGAGCGTGAAGTGGAACTTTCTTCCCCCGCCCCCTCCTCGGGAGAAGCCAAGGCGGGAACGCGGGCCGCTGGCAAGTCCGGCAGGGGCGGGGACTGTGGGTTTCGGTGGCTCTGCGTGCGGAACCGGACAGGGAGCGGCTGGGACAGCGCGAGGAGCGGCGATTCCGGGAAGTGGCGGGGGGAGGGGGTCCTAAAGGGGCGCCCGGTCCACTCTTTCTCGAGGCTTCTCGCTCCTCCCCACTCCGCACAGTGGGACTTCAAGGGGCGCAGTCAGAACGGGGAGCGGGGTGAGGGACGTGAGGGGGAGCTTCCTCGGTCTGCTGCCCGGGACCCTGACCTGGCCTGCTTCCTCTGTCCCTTTTCTCACCTTGGTTGTCGCCCTGAGGCTAAAACTAGAGCCCGGGAGACCTAGGGCCTTCTGGAGCCAGGGAGTGGTTGGGGAAAGGAGACCACTTGGAGAACAGGTTGTCAGAGGGCTGAGTGATTGGAGCCCAGGTAACCCACCTGAGGGGCCGGGAATGGGTGGGGAGGAGGAGGAAGAAGCTGGCTGTAGGGAAAGGGGGAGGGGGCGGGGTTTTGTCACCTGTCACCTGCTTTGGCTGAGCCTGGGGCGGGCCGGGGGACCGGTATAAAGCAGCGGACGCCTGCGACTGCCCCACCTTGCGCGCAGCGCCTTCCCAAGCCGGTTCCGCCCCCTCCCCACCCCGCTGGCCTCCACCATGACACCCGGCTTGCAGGCCCCTCTCTTGCTCCTGCTCCTGGCCTCCCTACAGCTTACAGGTGAGGGGCACAAGGTGGGGAGGGGGCTGCCTTGCTCATGGGGTCTTCCCAGCCTTTCTGTGGGTTTTCTTTGCTAGCAGATGGTACCCCAAGGAGCAGATTGCAGGCAGGGGTGACCTGGTCTGTGCCAGAAGAAAGCAGAGAGGCTAAGGACGGTCGGAGGAGGCGGCCCTTCAGGAGAGCTGGTGTCCGGGCAGTACAGTGACCTGCGGCGAAGTCTGGGGGGGCGGGGCGGGGCGGGAGAGGTTAGGTTTCAGGAGCAGAGAGATGGACAGCTAGGAGCAGAGGGCTGTGGGAAGAGACCGGGAGGCTGTCAGCCAGGAAGGAGGAGGACGGCCTACCCAGGGTTCGGCCCACTGTCCAGATCATCTTGTGCCATTACTGTTCAGGATGCCAGACGATGGATTTCCTTCTCGTTCTGATTTGTCCCCTACCCAACCCTGTGACCGCAATTTCTTATAGCTGCCACTGCACAGGTCTCTGGTATCCAGCCCTTGACCACCGCCCGGGGCTCCAGCTCGACCGCCGCCACGGGGCACCA
>CM052893.1:57924001-57942120 GCA_028534135.1 Potos flavus
CACCCCGGGGGCCCGGCCCCGACCAGCACCACTCACCGTAGCATAGAACCTTCCACCTCCTCCAATCGCAGCACCTCGCCCCAGTCTATCAGTATCTCCTTCTTCTTGGTGTCCTTTTCCATTGAGAACCGCCAATTTAACTCTTCTCTGGACAATCCCAGCAGCAGCTACTACCGGGAGCTGCAGAGAAACATTTCTGAGTTGGTGAGTGGGTGTCCTTTCTCTCCTGCCCTCCGTGCTCCCCCAGCAGCGGCCTCCAGACCGCCTGACCTGTTTGCTTCAAGCCGTGTTCCTTGTCCTCTCACCCCAGTTTTTGCAGATTTACAAGAAGGAAGATTTTCTGGGCCTCTCTAGTATCAAATTCAGGTACCATTCTGGGTGTGGCCCATGTGGAGGGAGGCCGCGGGGAGGCCCCGTGCCCTGGGGCTGGCGGCGGACCGGAAGCTGGGCCCCGAGGCTGAGTCGCCCATTTCCCTGTGACCAGCCCAGGATCGGTGGTGGTCGAATCGACTCTGGCCTTCCGAAAGGGCGCCACTGATGCCCACAGAGTGCAGACACAGCTCGAAGAGAGCCAAACAGAGCTGGCCGGATATCACCTGTCCATCTCAAGCGTCAGGGGTGAGGCCCTGGTCCCCGGCTGCCGCCCTGCACCACGCCTGCAGGGCCCCCGCTCCAGCTCCTGGCTTCCTGCTCTCCCCCAGGGTGCTGGGTGGGGGTCCCCTCCTTCGGGAGCGCATTCTGACTGCTGTGTCTCCCTTCAGCACAAGCCGTGTGGTTCCCGTCCTCCAGCCAGTCCGGGCCTGGGGTACCGGGCTGGGGCGTCGCCCTGCTCGTGCTGGTCTGTGTCCTGGTCACACTCGCCATCATCTACGTCATTGCTCTGGTAAGTGTTGGGTCTCCAGGCCTGCGCAGAGGCCCCTGCTGGAGGGAGCCCGGTGGCCCCCCCCATTATGTCCTGTTCCCCCAGACCGTGTGTCAGTGCCGCCGGAAGAACTGCGGGCAGCTGGACATCTTTCCGACCCGCGATGCCTACCATCCTATGAGCGAGTACCCCACCTACCACTCCCATGGGCGCTATGTGCCTCCGGGCGGACGCAGCCCCTACGAGGAGGTGAGGAGCGGCCCCACCAGTGTGGGGCGCCCGAGGCTGGGGCCGGGCAGGGCTTCCGAAAGCCCAGAGAACAGAAGGGGGAGAAGGGATGAGAGGCTGGGGAGGGCAGGGCGAGGGGGCAGGGGCAAAGGGGCTGCCGTGGGGGGGGGTCTGGGGGAGGGACCTTGGGGGGAAGGGGGCCTCAGAGTGTGCCCACCACCAGCATTTCCAGAACCGCACTACAGTGGCTGGCTGGGACCCGAGATGGAGTGGAGGGGGTGCCGGGCCCCGGGGGGGCCCTTCATGCAGGAATCATGAGGGGATGAGCACCTGGACCCCCACTCAGCTCCCAGCAGCGGAGGGCCGATTAAGAAAGGCTGGCAGGAACGAGGGTGTCTCAGATAGGGGGAAGGAGGCCTCACCCAGCCAGGTGAGCTTGGTGCTGTGGGGTTCTTGGGAGTCTCAAGGAAACAAGGAACCCCCCTCCTCCTCTCCTCACCCGGCCTTTCTCTGCAGGACCTAGTAAATAATTACTTCGGCCACCTGGGGCTGGAGCACCGCTCCGGGTGGGGGAGGGGAGTTTCCTTTTCTTGACCCCATTTTCCTTCGCCGGGGACACTTCCTGCTCCCAGCTCTACAGAGAGGGGTGTGCTCCTGTTCGGCTGGAAGAAGGGGGTGTTGGGGGGGACAAGGAGGCTGACGAGAGCCAAGGGGAAGGAGGAAAAGGGGAGCAGAGGGGGGAGCAGCAGCCCTAGGCCCTGTTTATAGTCACCTGGCTGCCAGCAGTCCGGGCAGGTGCTCTCCGAATTAACCCTCTGAGAGTTAGACTCCCGGACCTGTTACCCCAGCCTGGGGGGTGATCTGGGAGCCCCGGGTGGCACTTTCTCCCAGGGAAGCTACTGCCTCTCAGCCCGGTTCTGGTCTCCCCACCCAGGTCTCCGCAGGCAATGGGGGCAGCGGCCTCTCTTATGTGAACCTGAACGCATCAGCCACTTCCGCGAACTTGTAGGAGCACGTTGCCCGCTGAGCATCCGGACGCCAATGCCATGTGCCTCCCCCAGGCTCCTCACTGCCAGTCCTCTCCCCGCGGCTCTGTTCCGGGCTGGAGAGCTGGGAGTTCAGGCGGGCTGCTCACAGGCCCCACCAGGTCCTCTACCCCGTGTCAGCCCTGCTGAAGCCCATCTGAGCCCCTTGGGGACGGGCCTGGGGTGGTGGCTCCCAGGAGGACCGGCCCAGAAAGCCCCGAGAAGGAAGTGTGAACCAGAGTAGGGCTGAATAAAACGGGGACCTCCTCTGTGCTGACTGCCACCGTTGGATCTGTCACCTGTGACGCCCTAGATTGGGGGGGCGAATGTGTGTGTATGGGCTTCGAAGGGTCTTTGTGGGAGACGGAGGGAAAGAAGGCAAGAGTAGGGTGAGTTTGGAAAGCAGGAGACGTGGAGAGATGACATTGGGCGCAGGTCACCCCTTCCCATCCTTGGTGGCACAAGAGGAAGGAGGAAGTGAAACTGAGTTGGCTTGGAGGCCTGCATGACCTGAGGCCAGTGTGACCCAGCTCCTCTGCCCCCGCAGGGAGGGCTCTCCCCTCTCCCAGGCTGTGGGCTGGGGGCGGCCACGCCCTCCCCTCCCCTCCCCTTGGCCCGGTGCCCCCAGCGACTCTATTCTTAGCTGCCTGCGGGGTGTGAAGTAAGTGTGGGCAGTGATAACAGGCAGAGTCAACACGGCTGTGATAAGCGCGGGGCAGATCCGGACGCTGGCGCCCGGCCCGGCCCGGCCCGGCCCGGCCCCCTCCCTGGCCAGCGGGGTCTGCTCCAGGCACCCTGGGAATGGGGAAGTGGTTCTGCTTCCTGACCCCTTTGGGCCCAGGCATGGTGCCCGCCCCGCTCAGCACACGCCCCGGGGGCCCGGGCCCTGGCGGGGCCAGCAGCCACCAGCACGGCGCACCCCAGCAGGCCACCCGTCGGCCGAGGCTTGAGCCAGAAGGTGCGTGGCGGCCGGAGGCTCAGGGGCACCTGCTTGGGACCTCCTTCCCTTAGGCACCCCTGCTCTGAGCAGCCGCGGGGCTCCCCAGATCCTTCCCACCTGTCGCACCCAGCACAGAAATGCGAAGGGACGGGCAGGCTCAGGGAAGGCACACATGTGCCTGGCAACCTAGTTTATTGTTTATAAACCATGAAAATATCAGCTGTCGCTTGGCACAGGCCTGGCAGTGCCCACTGCAGGGGGCAGCAGCGGGCCCCAGAGGCCTGGCCTCGCCCAACTCGCCGGGGACCCCCGCCCTCCGCTGAGGCCCCCAGGGAGACTTGGCACGTTGGCGAATGGGTGCAGGACAGGGTGAAGCATGCAAGAGGGAGGAGGAGAAATACAGGCATGCGGCCGGGGGCTGTGGGGACCCCGACAACTCAAGTGGGATGACAGGGTCCTCTTCTCCTCACCAGGGAGGGCCTGGGCAGTGTCCGGCCAAAAAGCCCGCCCGCCCCAAGGCTGTGGTTCAGCATCGATGGGGCGGGGAGCTCGGCAGGGCGGAGGGCAGAGCGCAGAGCCGGGGGTCATGCCCCATGTTCCAGGTGCCTTCCCTCCCAACCAGCCTGGGGAGGGGCGCGGGACAGCGATGGGGAAGGGGCTCTCTCCATGACTCGGGTGGGATGCCAAGGGGGGGGTGTGGGCCAGAGACTTGGTGGGGGCTGGGGCCTGGCTTAACAGGCAATGAAGAGAATGGGGGACGTCTGGAAAGGTGGGCAGAGGAGAGCCCCTCAGTCAAGAGAAGGCCCGGGAATACACAGACATAGAGGAAGGGACAGGACGACATGGCCGGAAGAGTCGGGGAGAAGCCGCCAGAGGACCAACCCGGCTCCAGCAGGCCTGGAGGGCCCGGCCCAGGGCTGGGGCAGAAGCGGTCAGTCCAGCTTGGCAAAGCCCCCGATGGTGACCTTCCTCTCAGGCTTAGTGCCCACAGGCTCCTGGAGCTGCACCGCCCCGCCCCCGATGAAGCAGAAGGCAGGGCACACGGGCCCCGAGCAGTCCAGGGGGCACTCCAGGAGCCCGCGGAAGGACACGGCATCCAGGAAGGACACGCGGCCCCGCTCATAGTCCAGGCAGATGCCCAGGCGGGGCGGCAGGGGCACGGTGCAGCTCGCCGCGGGGCCGTCCCGGCCCGTCAGCCCCGCGTTGGAGCTGGCCCCGGACCCCAGCAGGATCTTGCCCATGCCGATGGTCAGGAAGGCGAAGGGCGGGGACGCCTCCACTGTGGCATCCTCGGCGCCACTGTCGTGCCCGCTGTCGGGGTCGTACCTGCAGGGGCGGAGTTGGGGGGGCGTGTTGGAGGAGAAGCAGGGGAGTGGGGCTCGGCGGGGGTGGGGGGCAGAGGGCTTAGATGTTGGGAGGAGGGGACGTTGGGGAGCAAGCGATTTGGGGTACTGAGAGGACGTGTCGCCGACACGAGGGTTAGGGTACCTGGGGTGCGAGAGCAGTGGGAGAGGGGTACTGAAAGCAGGCACATCGGCCGGAGAGGCGGGGGAGGAGGAGGGACAGAGGTGAGGCTGGAGCACCAGGAGGAGACAGGAGACAAGGTGGGGAGAAGCATGTGGGGACACGGTGCTGGGGAGGGTCCTAGGGAGAGTTCGAGAATGTCGAGGATGAGGGCTTCGTCACTGAGGAGCTGGGGAGAGAAGGTTGTCAGGCAGGCGGGTGTTGGGGGGCTGGGGGGACTGCTGTTGGCGGGAGCGCCCTGAGAAGTGGGGTGCTCGGGGGTAGCGTGCCGGAAGGGCTCGGGGAGGCACACGTGTTGGAGGTGTCAAACAGCATGAGGGCGACAGAGGGGATTTAGGTGGACGTCGTAAGGGACAGAGGTCAGGACGTTGAGACCAGACCCGGCGACGCAGAGAAAGCGCGTGGGAACGGGCTTGGGTTGGGAGATGCAGAGGCCCTGGCGCGGCGGTCCTGAGGGCAGATGGGAGCAGGTGGACGGCTCCCCCTCCTGGGGCCCCTGAAAACCAGTTCTCCGAGCCCATCCGCTGAGCCCACGCTTGCCCTGGCCACAGGCCCCCGCCCGGCATCCACGCTCCTGAGCTCCCCCTGCCACCCTCTTCCTGTCCCCAGCTCCCCCACCCGGGACTGCCACGCCCCTCCAGGGAGGCCTGACCTGGGGCTGATCACATCGGGGGCGCCCTGGAAGCTTTCCTGCAGCTTGCTTTCCAGCCCGACGCCCACCTTGACCAAGTAGGACGCTGGGTCGACGGCACAGGCCCAGTAGCTGCGGCCCTGGGTCACGGCCACATCGCCCAGGACCACGTCCACACTCAGGTGGCAGCCGGTGAGCAGCCGCTCGGCAGCCAGCAGCAGGGGCAGCCCCGGGACGCTCCGCACCGCTCGCTGGTCCTTGCTGATGGCCAGCCGCTCGCGGCTGGTGCCCCAGCGGCCGTCGAGGAAGAAGTGCAGGACTGCCGTGGGAGAGGGGGGACAGAGGAAGGACTTGAGGGACAAACCCAGGCCCTGGAGGCCACGAGATGTCAGCCAAGGATGCTGGCAGATTTCAGAATGTGAAACAAGCTGCCAAGCGGTGGGTGGGGGCTCCAGGGACCAGGGCCTAGAGAACTGCAGTGGGGGACATAAGAAAAGAAGGGGACACCCCAAATGGGCATGGGACCCCAGGGAGACTTTTAGTGGGGATTAGTGGGCCCAGACCAGCTGACCTGCCCCGCTTCCTCCCACCCCCTCCGATGGCTGGCTCCCAGCGAGTCCTCGCTGCGGCCTGGCCGATGACATGCCCCCCACCGCCGACCTACGCCTTCCAGCACTTGCTCTGGCGCTCACACCCCGCCGGTTCGAGCCACTTGGGCAGCGATGCTCCGGGATCTGCCCGCGCGCTGGGGGCCAGACTACTCTCTGGAGAGTTGCCGTCCTAACCTTGACTGAGTCCTCACCGTGACCTGGGACCTCACTGGCTTCACTCTCACGGCAATAACATCGTTATCACTGCAGAGGAGGGACCTGGGGCTCAAGGGGGGCCAATGACTTGCCCAGAGCCACCGCTGGCAGAAGCAGAGTGGGGATTTGATCCTAAGCCGTCCAGCTCCAGAGCTGGTGAGCGAGGCCCACTGTGTTTCTCCGCGGTGCCCGCGCAGCACCAGCTGTTAGCTCAGTGAGCCGGTCCCAGCGTGCCCCACGCCCGCCCACCTGCCCGCTCCCCGGGTGCCGGGGGGGCCCCGCGCGCCCGCCCCCCCGCCCGCTCCCCGGGTGCCGGGGGTCCTGGCTGGGGTTGCCCCGTGCTCACCACCCCGCCCGCTCACCGGGTGCCGGGGGGTTCCGGCGTGCCCGCCCACCTGCCTGCTCCCCAGGTGCTGGGGGACCCCGCGCGCCCGCCCCCCTGCCTGCTCACTGGGTGCCGGGGGTCCCGGCTGGGGGCGCCCCATGCTCACCACCCCGCCCGCTCACTGGGTGCCGGGGGGTCCCGGCGTGCCCACCCACCTGCCCACTCCCCGGGTGCCGGGGGGCCCCGCGCGCCCGCCCCCCCGCCCGCTCACTGGTTGCCGGGGGTCCTGGCTGGGGTTGCCGCGTGCTCACCACCCCGCCCGCTCCCCGGGTGCCGGGGGTCCTAGCTGGGGGTGCCCCGTGCTCACAACCCCACCCGCTCACCAGGTGCCGGGGATCCTGGCTGGGGGTGCCCCGTGCTCACCACCCCACCCGCTCACCGGGTGCCAGGGGTCCTGGCTGGGGGTGCCCCGTGCTCACCACCCCGCCCGCTCACCGGGTGCCAGGGGGTCCCGGCGTGCCCACCCACCTGCCCGCTCCCCGGGTGCCGGGGGGCCCCGCGCGCCCACCCCCCCGCCCGCTCACTGGGTGCCAGGGGTCCTGGCTGGGGGTGCCGCGTGCTCACCACCCCGCCTGCTCCCCGGGTGCCGGGGGTCCCGGCGGTGCCCCGCCCCCCCCCCGCTCACCGGGTGCCGGGGGCGTGTGCAGGTGCACGTCTTCACTGTACTCGCCGTAGCCGGCCTTGTTGCAGCCGCGGACGCGCAGCACGTACACGGAGCCCGTGTCAGGGTTCTCCAGCAGGGCACTGGTGCCCCTCACCTCCTCTCGCCGCTGCCAGCGGGCGGGACCGGGCTGGGCGGGCGCGTCCGTGCGCCGGAACTCCACGGTGTAGTGCCAGGCGGGTGGCGAGTGGGGCGGCAGCCGCCAGCACAGGAATATCTGGTCGTAGGCGAAGGTGCGCTGCGTGTCGATGACGGGCGCCTCGGGCACTGTGGGAAGAGACAGCGGGGTCAGTCAGGGCCTCGCCGCGGGCCTAGCATGGAGGGCAGGCAGGAAAAGGGAAAGCAGCGGGGGCCGGGGGGGTGAGTGTGGGTGAGAGGGAACTGGGGGCAAGGCCATCCGGGTGCCAGGCAGGGAGCGGCAGGGCAGAGCCCAAGGCAGCAGGGGAGAGGCGGGAGCGCAGGGGGCCGGAAGCCTCGGGCAGGTCCTGGCCTGCCATTCTCCCAACTCCAGCCTTAGGCCGGCTGCCGCCCAAGTCTGGGCCTCAGTTTCCTCCTCTGTCAAAAACGGTCTTAGATCAGATGGGGACCCTTCTTTCTAGCATCTTTTTATTCTCTGAATAAAGATGAGCCCCAGGGAAAGGCAAGCAGAGGCCACTGGAACCCGGGGAAAGAGCACTGGACAGGGAGGAGGGGCAGAGTAGGAGGGAGACAGATGCGGGAGCCAGCAAGGCAGAAAACGGGGGACGACAGAGGACAAGCAAAGCTTGACGCGGCAGGAGACGAAGGTCAAGGGGAAGAGAAGGCAAGTGCAGAGGGCGAGAGTCCCAAGGACGAAAGCTCAGAAGGGCTAGGGTTTGGCAGGAGCTCAGGGCAGGCAGAGAGAGATGGGCGGCACTGGTGGCAGTGGCAGGTGGGTGGGGGAGGACCAAGAAGGCAGGACAGGGAAGGAAGCAATGAATGGGGGGCCAAGCTGTGTGGGGGCGGCAGGGCAGGGCCCCCGGGGCAGGGCCGCTGACTTGCCTGGGGTGGTCCGGAGCAGAGTCCGCGGTGGCCACAGCCTACAAACAAAGAGAGGGAGAAGCAGCGCTGAGCGCGGTGGGACGGTGTGGCCGGGTGGGCGAGGTGGGAGGGGCGGCTGGCCGGGCCGGGCGGGAGGCCGGGAGGTCCCTGGCGGGCGCTGCCCCCCGGGCCCGCTGCTGGGGAAGAAGGGAGGAAGGCTGTAATCGGGCACGGGGCCACACCGGCCACCTCTTTACCTTGCAGGAAGTTAAGCTCGGTCAGCAGCTTCATCTCGCGGCCTACGTCCAGCTGACAGTGGCGGAAGGAGGCGCTGGCAGCCGGCCGGAATGTCTGGACGGCCTCCGTCGCTCGGGCGATCCTGGCATGGGGGCAGGCGAGGGTCAGGCACCCCCGCCTGGGCAGCTGCCCTTCCCCTCGAGGCTGCCTCGCCTGTCCCTAGAGCCTGGGCACCGGCTCTGGGTCACCTCCTGGTCCCTCCAGGCAAGCTGGGTATCAGTGTGGCCTGGTGACGGTCCTCAGGACCCATGTTCCCACGGGGCAGTGGCGCCGACACCGGCTTAGCCGCCGGCTACACTCGTGACACCCGGGCCCCCAGGAGCCCGTGCCCCTGCCTACCTGTGGTGCAGCTGCTTGGCTGCTTGCACAAAGCAAGGCTGGTCTGTTTCCTTAAGGACCTCCTGGGCATAGCCCACCAGGCCTGAGCCGTCCAGCAGGCTCCGGTGCTCCCGGATCTGGGCGCTGAGACGGGCCAGGCGCTCCTGCTGGCACTCCTCAATGGCCTGGAGCAGGGACACCCGCTTCTCCTCCAGCACAGCCCCCAGTCCCCGCACCAGCTGGGACACCTCCTCCTTGGCCTGCTGACCGCTCACCTGCCCAGAGAGCAACACTCACCATCTTCTCGAAGGCAGCACTTGTGCCAGCCTCCCCCGAATCACCAAAGATCCGGGCAAACTCCCCCCAGCCACGCCAGCAGGGCCAGGCCCGCGGTCCAAGGCAGCACCTGTCCACCCAGATGGGCTCAATGCCTGACGCTCTGTGCCACCCTTCCTCCTGGAGGCCCACCCCATCGTCCTGACCCCGTAAGGAGTCCCCCAAACGAAAGAGAACACGACTGCACTAACGCCCACTCGGACCGCACCGATGTCCCCCCCGCCTCCGGGCCATCTTTCCTGTCCGTCCCCTTGTCAGCGGATTCGAGCAAGCTGGCAGAAGGTACCAGAGACGGAGCCTCGCCCTAGCTCCAGGGATGTGCGGCATCCTCAGCGGGCAGCTGAGCCCGAGGGCATCTGAGCTATGTCCCTGGGCTTTCCAAGCTGTCCTGGTCCTGGGTGACAGCCACACTGTTCCCATCGTAGCCCCGGGGACAGCCTGGTCCGGGGCACTGATGTTCCTGCCAGCCTGGTTTAACCAGAGCCTCGACACACCCATGGGCCCCACAGAGCTGCCAGGCCGGGGACTGGGCCATGCCCCTCCACAGCGCCGTCCCGCGTCCAGTCCCGGGCCCCGGGCCCACCGCCATGCCCTCCCTCACCTCGGTGTGCCTCGCGGTCTCCTCCAGCTCACAGATCTGCGTCTGCACTGTGTCCTGGTTTCCCAGGATGTATGTCAGGCTCTTTGTCAGCTTGTCCTGAGGGGGAAGACAGAGGTGGGCATCGTGCCGCGCTCGGCGGAAGCCAGCTGTCAGGAGGAGATGGGAGAGGGCGTGAGTGCGGGTTGGCGGGCGGTGGAGCGAGGCAGGGTCCTCACCTTGAGGGCCTGGTAGGCGCTGAGCACGGGTGTGATCTTGTGCCCACCGTGGGTACGCCTCACCCGGCAGAGCTGGCACACCAGCCGTTGGCATGTCTTGCAGTAATGGGTCACCTCTTCCTTGTGGTCCGGGCACATCAGGCCCTAGGGATAGAAGGAGCAATGACATCATCAGCGAACGGCGGGTTTAAGGCTGCTGACCTCGCGCAGAAGCAGTGTGCAGCCTGGGCGGCCAGCCTGAAAGAGGAGAGGGGAGTCCAGCCGGGGGTGCTCCGCAGTGCCACCTGGTGGCGAGCGCCGGCACCGACGGGAGCCTCACTGGCACCCTCCCTCCCTCCCACCTCCACATGTGCGGTAACAGCAAGAATAATGATTATTAATCTCAGCCTTGTGGCTAATAATTAACCTTGTCCGTCTTGCTCACTGCCCATCCCCAATACCGAGAATAGCTCCAGGCACATGGATGCTGGATAAATATTTGCTCAATGAATGAATGAATGCAGACAGACCTTTTTAGCCTAGGGGTAACTTTCACAAACTACCTCCCAGGATCCCCCCAACAACCCCCAGGGAGTGGGTACTGCAGTGCAGGCTTATCATCCTCATTCAGCAGACAAGAAGATGGGGCTCCGAGAGGTTTAACGATTGCTCCAGTCCCTCTCTGTCCTTGTTACGGAAAATGGAACCTCGCAGGGGCCACTTCTGCCCGCCTCCCTCGGGAAGCCCACCGGGCCAGCTCCCCCACCTACCCAGCACCGCCAGGCCCCCGTCCCCGCTGGCTCACCTTGGGGCGGAAGGAGAGGGTGGGCAGGGTGGGCTCATGCTGGGCCTTCTGGGTGCCCCAGGGGTGGAAGAGCTTGAAACACTCGTTGCAGAAGGTGGCCCGGCACTCGGTGCAGCCCTTGGTGGCCTCTAGCGGCGGCGGCTTGCACAGCTGGCACAGGATGGCGCCACCCACACTCACGCTCTGGCGGTAGCGCTCCACCACGCGCTCCAGGGTCAGGTTCCGGAACAGCCCGGCCAGGCCCCGCTCCCCCAGCTCCACATCGCCCTGGCAGGCTGGGCACGGGAACACGACCACCTGGGGGTGCAGAGCCCCTCGCTTCCGCCCGGGATACGTCCCAAAGCCTGTGGCAGGGCCAGAGAGGGAGGGGGCTGAAAGTTACAGCTGGCTGGGGGGGGGGGGGATCTGTTCAATTAAACAGTAATTTTTGTCGGTGCCAGAGTTCGGCGCTCATTAGAGCCGGTGGGAACCGGGTCTCCCCCCTCTGCACGACAGACAGAGGCCTCCGACCGCTGCGGGACATGCCAGCATTCCCGCCCCCGCCCCCACGGGAGCCAGCCCCACCTGACTTAAGCAGCCGATCCAGGCGGTCTGGCTTGGGGAGAGTTCTGCGGGAGAGGCGGGGGCTTCGGGTGGAAGGGGTGGAGGCGGGCGAGGTGGGCTCGGAGCTGGGGTCCCCGCCGTGGCCTATATAGCCTTGCTGGCCCAGCACCTCCCGGGCACAGGCCTGGCACACATTGTGGGTACAGGGCAGCACCAGAGGCTGCTTGTACATCTCTTGACACACTGGGCACAGCAGCTCCTTCTCCATGTTCTTCATGCTCGTCTGTGGAGGGAGCGGGAGGTCGGGTCGGAGCGCGGAAGCCCCCCCCGGGCCACACCGCGGCCGGCCTCTCAGCTGCCCTGAGAAACCCGAGGGGTCTCAGGAGGGGGCAAGGCAAGCTACGTGGGGCTTTTCCCCAGCACCCGCCCGGGCCTGGTTCACAGATCTTCCCAGCTCCGGCTGCGGCCCGTCTCCCTCCGGCGGAGAGCTGGAGCCCCCGGAGGGGCGGTCGGAGCTCCGTCGGAGCTCGCGGTGGGAGCACCTGCCTCCCCGCTGCCTCAAGCCCCACCCCTTTCGCTCCCGGGGCGGGCGCTGGGCCTGCAGCCCCTCTCACCTGGCCATTGCCCCCATCCCCCAGTCTCCGGGCCGCCAGCTTCTCTCAAGGACACCGCCCGTTCTGCAGCTTGGTGCAGACCCCCGCCCCCTTTTCTGGCAACCCCCGCCTTCCCCGGCGTGACTCCTCCCTATAGCCGGGCGCCGCGCGCTCTCCGTCCTCCTGCTCACCGCGTCCATCATCCTGCCGCGGCTCAGCCGGTGGCCGCTCCAGCCTCCATTCCCCATCCTTCACTTCCCCAGCCATCTCCTGGGGTTCCCGATATGAACCCATTCCCTTTTGCCTCCCCCCTCCCCACCATCTGGCCCTCCCGCTCCTTCCGCCGGCGCGATCTGACTAGCCACTACCCGCTCCCCAAGCGAGGGGGAAACGAGCGCCCGCCTACTTGCCCCCTCCCCACCGGAAGTACCCCTCCCTTTTTTGGTGGAGGGGGTCCTCAAGCTATGCCCCACCCCCACACCTCACCTTGGTCCCTCTCTTCGCAGCCATCCCGGTCAGGGGCGCAGCTGACACAAAGGAGGGAGGGACAGGCAGGGAGGGGGAAGGAAGTGGTGGGGGGGAGAAGGGTTGGCGCCGCCCCTGGGAGAGCCGGGCACGGGTTGCCATGACAACCGCGGGCTCGGAGGCAGCCCCGAGTGGGGGCGCGGTGGGGTGGGGTCTCGCCGAAGGGTCCAAATTTGGAGCTGCACCCTGGAGGCGGCTCCTTCATCGCCCCTCGCCTATCCTCAGTTTTCTTGGAAAATATCCAAGCTCACACACGCCCCCTCCTCAGAGCATAGGCCCTGGCCCTGCAGCCCCAGCCCTGGTGCACGGCTGTTGGCCACCCCAGCCCACCCGCTGCATCGGGCCGCTCCCGGGTCCTTGCACCCCAGCAGATGGACGCCTCCACGGGACTTACCTCCGGGCTGCCCCGGGATTACCCTCTCCAACCTGCATCCCGACCCTCCCAGTCCTTTCTGCCATCCCCAGCCCCCTGTCTACATCCCAGCATCTTGCCTCATCTCCTCCACCTGTCCGAGGTCCCGGCCTGCCCCGGACCCCTCTACTCCCCCCCCCCCTTCCCCTCGACCCCACCTTAACTCACACTGATGCGGACCAGTGCGTCCATGATGGAAGTGAAGGTCTGCATATCCTCACCCTCGGCCATGGCCCTACCATGCCCGCCCGCCCCCGGGTGCCCGATCCCGGCTGCGGCTGCGAACCCCGGGCTTAATGCAGGAGCCCGGTGGGGGTGTGGGGAGGGGTGGGGGTGAGATGTCACTGCGCATGCTCCAGGGACAGCCCCGAACAGCGCCCGTCGAGGTAGGAGGTGGGAAATAGTTCTCCCCACGTGGTTTTCGGAAGACGGTCGGGGGGTTGGGTAACATGGCATGGTATTTGGGGGGGGAGCCATTTCTAATGTGCGCATTCTTCATTGGCTCCCTAGTCTTACTCCTATAAAACGGGAGGGTAGTTTCGGGGGAAGATGGGCTCCAGAATGGGAGGACTAGATTTTGGCTTGGGCAAGAGTCCACGGGAGATGCGGGGCAATGACCATGGGGGAGGGAGGTGTGAGGAACAGGCACTAGAGATGACATGTACGGCGAAGAAGACAGAGGTGGGCTAGAGGCAATGGGCTGTGGGCCCAGCGGCTTGCGCTGCGGGCAGCGGACGCTCGGGGTGCGGGGACCGGCAGGGGACCAGGGCGGTGGCCAAGGCCGCTCTCGGACGCAGTATCTCCTCCCTGCCGGCAGGGGCCGCTGCGGCAAGGCGCCTAGAGGGCGCGCGAGCGGACGTGGGGGGAAGCGAGCCCGCGAGTGGGGCTGACGCATGCGCACGGCCGACCGCCCCGGTTCGGGTCCCCTGTTTCTTGGCCTGAGGCGCCGACTGGGCTCGGGGGCAGCACGCGATGGGTAACGGGACTGGCGGGATCCCCCGACGGACTAGTGGGGTGGGGCGGGGGCGGACCGGCTGTCCCGGTCCTCTGCCCGCAGAGCTGACGTGTCCCGGACCCCGGGGGACGGGAGGGCGCGAGCGCCCGGGGCGGGGGTGCCGGGGGGTCGCGGCGGGGAGGGGCCTCGGCGGGGGGGGCAGGGACGCCGGGGAGGCTGGGGGCGGGGGGGCCGCGGCGGGGGTGCGCAGCCCCGGGGGTGCCGAGGGGTCGCGGCGGGGGGGGCGGGGACGCCGGGGGGGCGGGGCAGCCCCAGGAGGGGCGGGGACGCCGGGGGGAGGCGGGGGGTCGCGGCGGGGCTGCGCAGCCCCGGGGGTGTCGCGGGCCGGCTCTGCCTGCGGCGCGGGCGGGCGGGCGGGAGGGAGGCCCCGGCCCGACCCCGCGCCGCGCGTCCTCGCCTCCCCTGCAGCCGTGGGCACGGGCACCTCGCTGGCGCTGTCGTCCCTGCTGTCGCTGCTGCTCTTCGCCGGGATGCAGATGTACAGTCGGCAGCTGGCCTCCACCGAGTGGCTCACCATCCAGGGGGGCCTGCTGGGCTCCGGCCTGTTTGTCTTCTCGCTCACAGTATCCTTCCTGCGCTGCGGGGGGAGGGGGCCCGCCGCTCTGCCCCGTCGCTCGGCCTGCCCTTAACTCCCTCGACCAGGCCTTCAATAATCTGGAGAATCTGGTTTTTGGCAAAGGATTCCAAGCAAAGATCTTCCCTGAGAGTAAGTGAAAATGGGGGTCGAGTGCTTCAGCCTTCTGCCCTAACCGCTCCCAGCGAGGTCCGGAGTTGGCAGGTGCTTGGTCCGTGAAGGTTGTTCAGAAGGGAACACGCTTCCTGAGACCTGTGCGGAGGCGGCGCCAGCCTCGGGTCCAGCACCTCCCCGAGCTCTCGGACTCCGGTTGGACGGTTGGACCAAGGCCTGAGAGCGGGAAGCCTAGTCCCAGCGGGGCTCTGAGGACCCTGGGCCCTGCAGGCTGGCTTTGCAGAGTCCTTGGGGAGGTCATTGAGGGGTTCTGAAGTGAAGTTGAGCCAGTGTTAGTGGGTTCTGTTTATTTGAGTTGATCGTGAAGGGCTTCAGTATTAGATTTTTTTAAAGATTTTATTTATTTATGGGGCGCGTGGGTGGCTCAGGTCATGACCCCAGGGTCCTGGGATCGAGCCCCGCATGGGGTTCCCTGCTCATGGGAAGCCTGCTTCTCCCTCTCCTGCTGCTCTCCCTGCTTGTGTTCCCTCTCTTGCTGTGTCTTTCTCTGTCAAATAAATAAATAAAATCTTTAAAAAAAAGATTTTATTTATTTATTAGAGAGAGCACAAGCCGGGGGGAAGGGTAGAGGGAGAAGCAGGGATGCGGGGCTGGATCCCGGGACCCCAGGATCATGACCTGAGCCGAAGGCAGACGCCTAACCGACGGAGCCACCCAGGCGCCCCGGGCTTCAACAGTAGAGACACCAGATTTCTATGTCGGCAGGAATCCTGACCAAGTTAGAATAAATGTTAGGTTATTTCCTCTTGGGCACAATGCTCATTATTGCTTATATGATGGAGAATTGATGATTTAGTTATTTACGCAGAATTAAGTTCATAAAGCAACTGAGGCATCAAGGCCGGATCGCCTAAGGGATGTCACAAGCTCGCAGGTGGCAGTGAATGCTGCCTCATGAGGAGCCTTCATCGGGTAGAACACAGACCTGCCCCTGCCCTCGCAGCCCTCGTGTCCTTGTGCTTCTGTGGGTCGTGCACGCCCCACCTAGCGCTGGGGCAGCCTTCCAGAGCTCCTCCCCACCGGCAGCCTCAAGACCTCTGAGATTTTGTTTCCGTACATGTTGTCTTCCTGTGCTTCGGAAAGAAACCTTTGTTGTGGGGCCAGGTTCTTGACCCCCTTCGCCCCCCCCAGCTGGGCAGGTGGCGTCTGCCCTGCCGGCTAGCCTCCCACTTTCTCTCCGGTCCTCTGCTAGATACCCCAAGACCCTTTCCTGCCTCCGTGGGCATGTGCCTGCAGACACCCTGCCGTCCGGTCTGCATGCAGGGAGCGAGGCCCTCAGCTTCCGCCACTGGCCAGCCAGTTTCATGAGTTGGTCCTTAGTGGCTGGTTTTTGTTGGAAAGGCCTTGCCTCTCCTTCCCAAATGGGAGCAAACCTTGCCCTTCAGACTCTGTATCACTTTTCCTCTATGTTGGGAGAGAGCCAGGATAGGGAGGTGATATTTGGGACAGAGCTGGTAAGGAGCATGCGTCCCCTCCCTCCATGTCTTGGCCATCATTCAGGGCATCTGAGGTCCTCCTGCTGATGTCATGCCATACTCCCCGACGCAGACTCCCCCAGCTTCAGAGGGCCCCCGGTGTCTCCTAGCCTCCACATAGGCATGCCTGGTGGTACCACTTCCGACCACCCCCCTCCTTGTCCCCTCTTGCCTTCCCAGTTCTTCTCTGCCTCCTGTTGGCTCTCTTTGCATCCGGCCTCATCCACCGAGTCTGTGTCACCACCTGGTAAGTGCCTCACAGCTGGGGAGGGGGTGTGGGTCCTGTCCTCGAGCAAGCCGGGCCGCCTCCCGGCCGCTGCTGTGCACCCTAGGAGGCGCCCAGCGATGCCGTGACCTTTCTGTCTTCACCGTGTAGCTTCATCTTCTCCATGGTCGGCCTGTACTACATCAACAAGATCTCCTCCACCCTGTACCAGGCAGCGGCTCCCGTCCTCACCCCAGCCAAGGTCACGGGGAAGGGCAAAAAGAGAAACTGACCCTGGATGTCCAATAAAGTTGATTCTTTGTAGCTCTGGGAGTTGCGATGTGCTGTGGCGTCTTCTGCCCAGGCCGGCAGGGTGTGCAGAAGGTTGCGGCAGACGGACACCTGCCGGTTTCAGACCTCGGGGATGGGGGGGGCTTGCCCTCCTCCGAGGTTCGTTTCTAGCCATCAGTGTCGTGAGTGCTTGTGTGAAAGTCTCATGGTGGAAGAAAAGTGCGTGGTGATCTGCCGTCTTGACCTTTCGGAAAAGGGGTCAGGGCTGTAGTGCAGGAAGCCTTCCTCATGGTCCGCCCTGAGGGGCGCCTCTCCATCCAGAGTACCTGTCCTCTGAGGCCAGGGCGCGGCGTCCCCCCTGCTGGGTGGCGTGGGCTTCCCAGTGTCCACAGCGCCGTGGCCAGCTTTGCGTCGTGCACCGTGCTCGATCGTGGGCAGTGGAGACGTGGGTTGGTTGGCCGAACCTGCCCTTCTGGCAAGAAAATACTGTACGTGGGGTGTGTCTAAGTAGGGGTGGAGTCCCGACGGAGGCGAAGAAGTGATTCGAGGGAGTCCTGCTCAAGGGTTAGAGCCCCTCCCTCTGATAAGAGGCCAGCCCGCCCACTCCATGCTTCTCCGTCGGTAGCACGTGTGGAGTGCCATGCGGTGTGCTCAGGTGCCTGCAGAGGGCGCCACGAGCTCGCATCTGCTGGGCAAGCCTGCCCAGAGGGCTGCGGAGGATTGCTGCTGGGACTCAGTGCTGGCCCAAGTCTGCCCAGCCTCCCAGGCCCTGAAGGACTGGCGTCTTGGGGGCTGGGGTCTGAAGCAAGTGTCCCTGGGAGCGGAGGCCAAGAGTGTTCAAGGGCCACCAGAGCCTCCCTGCGAGGGGATGGCAAGTCTAGGCTCTAACTGACCTAGTGATGGCCAGGGGGTTGTGTGTGGTACCCTCCTGGGGGGGGGGGATGACAGGTTGTCCAAAATGGACCCTGGATCTAAGGGGAGGCTGAGTCGGTTCTAGGGTGCCCCCTGTCAAACCCTGATGTCCCCCTAACTGGGGTGGGAACTGTGGGCAGAGGGCCAGATCCCAGCCAAGGGAGCATAGACATGGGGGTGGGGGCGGGGATCTGGCCACCTGAGGGCACCCCGGCTCCAAGATGAGAGTTTGGGTATAGGGCCAGGCTCGGGAAGGGTGGGGAAGAGCCGGGGGGCCACCTGCTGCCTCCCACTGTGTAGGCACCAGGGCCAGCGAGTGGCTCAGGGATAATGACCCCTTCTTCAGGGAACAGGTGCATTTACAAGGCAGATTGGGGCTGGCCTTAGCCCTCCACCCAGCCTATCTGGGGGTGCCTAGTTGCAGGTTGCGGGCTTAACCTACCAATTAACCCTGGCAGGGGTAGCCTGCCTACTAATAACCATCACTAAGTAAGGGGGCGTGAGGTCGCCGTGTACCCACTAATAACCATCATTAAGTAAGGGGGCGTGAGGTCGCCGTGGCTTCTGGAGGCCCGAAAGTGGGAAAGGCAAAGGCACTAACCTCTTGGCCCTGCTCTCCTGGGCTCTGCTCCACCCCGGCGGCTGGAGGCCTGGGGGACGGCGAGGCGGCGGGCCCCTGGAGGACAGAGGGAAGCCAGATGTTTCCTCCTGCTCCCTCACACGTGGCCCTGACACCGCCCGCCCGCCAGCACCGCCACCAGCTCCGGAAACAGGAGTAAATAATACGG
>CM052893.1:57942620-57972355 GCA_028534135.1 Potos flavus
CCCCCTAGCCTCCCTCCCCCTGCCCCTGTCCCCAGCCCCCTCCCCCTGCCCCCTCTGCCCTGCGCCTCTCCCCAGCCCTCCTCCCTCCAGCCCTCTCTCCCCTGCCCCCTACCCCCAGCCTTTACAACCAGTGCTTGGGTGGGGTGGGCATCCTTCCCTCTAGCCAAGTCTCTTCCTCCTGGGCCCACACAGCTGCCCCCTGGGACATGGGTCCCTTGTGTCTGTTGAGGCTCCAGATAAGCCTCAAGACAAGGATGGAAACAAGTTTGAAGTGTTTACATTTAACAAACGAACGAACACTTTTATTTTTTTTAACTTTTAATGTTTTGTTTATTTTCAAAAATTTTATGTCTTTGTCAGTGAGGGAGAGCGAGAGTGAGAGCACAAGCAGGCTCCCCGCCGAGCACGGAGCTCCGTGTGGACTCGATCCTGGGACCCTGGGATCACGACCTGAGCCGAACGCAGACACTCAACTGACTGAGCCCCCCAGGCGTCCCAAAGGAACACTTTTAACACAAAAATCACAATATAATGTAATCATGCTAGTAACAACATTATTACAGGATTTTTAGGAAGTTTTCCTTCACGGGGAACTGCAGGCCCTCTTTTTATAACAAAGTCCTGTGATAACGGGCCTCTCAGATTCATTCTACGATTCTTCCTATGTTTGTATATATTTGGAGATTCCATCACGGCACGTGGGGTCCCTTGTATGGTGTGACCCTTCTGTTCTGGCAGGGGCCATGGTGTGACCTCGGAGAGAGCATCACGCGGCCCAGTGGGAGGCCCCGGGAGCTCAGGGAGCTCAGACCTCAGCCCAGTGGCCTCCCGGAGTGGCCTCTCTCTTCTCTGAAAACTCCCCTGCCGTCAAGCTGGAAGAGCAGGGGTCCCCCCCGCCCATTTTAGGGGGGGGCAGGAAGCCACAGAACAACCTCCCACGTCCCCCTCTCCTGGGCCAGGGGCTGCTGCGGGTTGACCTCAGGCTGCTTCAGGGGTGCTGCTGGGCCTGAGGGGCGCGCACACCGCCCACCGGCGTGGAGGGGCTAAGAGTAACGCCTGCCCCGCCCCGAGCCCCCGCCCCCTCCTGCCCTCGGCCTCCAGCCCCCGGTTTCCAGCCTCTGTGACTCAGAGAGTTCCAGGTTCCAGACAGGATGTGGGACAGTGGGATGGCCTGGGGCTTGAACTTGGGCTGACCTGCCTTCTGGTTTTGGCTTTGAATCTTTAGCCGGTGAAGTGCCTACGGCAAGTTGAGTGAGCTCCCTGCACCGTCAGTTCCCCGACCGTAAATGTGGACGAGGTGAAGGAGAGGCCCAGGTAGAGGGGCTGAGCAGGGCGCCGGATGACCGTTCCCACGAGGACGCGCCCCTGCCCCGCGATGTCCCCTGTGCTTTATAGATACTCTCCATTCCAGCTCTTACCTTGAACCAAGGACTGACCTCCCCAGACCCGGACGGAGTACAGCAGCGGATGGCCTTCAGACTTGAGCCCCAGCCTGCAGAGTGCCTGGGGGTGTCCGTGCTCACCCCTGTGGCCCGGCCCTCTGCCCTCTGCTCCCCACCAAGGTCAGGAGGAAGTCAAGGGTTTTGGTTTTTGTTCTTAAAGATTGTATTTATTAATTTGAGAGCGGGAGAGGGCGTGCATGCAGGGGGAGAGGCAGAGAGAATCTGGAGCAGACTCTGCACGGAGCGTGGAGCCCAACTCGGGTCTCGATCCCACGACCCCGAGATCAGGGCCTGAGCTGAAACCAAGAGCCAGAGGCTCCACTGCCTGAGGCCCCCGGTGCCCTGGAAGTCAAGTTGTGACAGAGTGGGACCCTGTGGGCTTTGGATTTGTCGGTCACTGTAATTGCATGAGCCAATTCCTTAAAATAAATCTCTGCAGGGGCGCCTGGGCGGCTCAGTGGGTTGGGCCTCTCCCTTCAGCTCAGGTCATGATCTCGGGGTCCTGGGATCGAGCCCCGCATCGGGCTCTCTGCTCAGCGGGGAGCCTGCTTCCCCCTCTCTGCCTGCCTCTCTGCCTACTTGTGATCTCTCTCTCTGTGTCAAATAAATAAATAAATAAATAAATAAATAAATCTTTAAAAAAATTGGTTACCTTATAAATCAATCAATCAATCTCTACAAACATATGTCCATATGAGCTCTGTTTCTCTAGGGAACCCAGACCATTTTAGTGAAATGAAAGGAGGGAAGGTGAAAGAGAAGTTAAAATAAGCTGCTCAAGATTATAATGAAGGGGTGGCTGGCTCATTTAGGAGACTGTGGGACCCCTGATCTTGGGGTTGTGGGTTCAAGCCCCACACTGGGTGTAGAGATTATTTAAAAGTTAAAAAAAAAAAAAGAACCCAATTGGCTAAGTGAAGGCAGGGCTGCGGTCGAACTTCAGACCGAGGGGTGCCCGCCAAGTTGCTGAGCCAGTGTGGGCAAGGCCCAGCCTCCGGCCCCAGCTCCCCACCCGC
The DNA here is from genome assembly GCA_028534135.1 of Potos flavus. Classification (NCBI taxonomy): domain Eukaryota; kingdom Metazoa; phylum Chordata; class Mammalia; order Carnivora; family Procyonidae; genus Potos; species Potos flavus. Next base: position 57,945,079 of record CM052893.1, read on the forward strand.
CTCCCGTGCCGTGCTCACCCATCCCAGCTTGGCCTCCGCCGCTTCCCGTGCCGGAGCCCCGCACTCTCCGTCCCCCTCTGCCCCTTCCCTGGCTCTCCTTCCCCTCCCAGCGCTGCTCATTACTCAGCATATTAAATACTGATCTGTTTCTTGTCCGTCTCGCACCACTTACTTCACCGAAGCAGGAGACATATCCTAGACGTATCCTAGACGTATCCCTAGCTTTGGTTCTCAGCCTTCCGTCCCCAGACCCCTGGCCCCCAAGCTCTCCCGACTGGGGGCCCCTGAGCCACACCACCAGACTCTGCCTGCCCACGAGAAGGAAACCGGGCCCTTGGCAGCGGCCCAAAACCCTCAGAGCAGGAGAAACCTGCAGGCCCCCCCTAAGGCCTAGCCCACCTCCGCTGGCCAGCCTAGACACACACCCGCCACCTGACACTCCCCCTGGGCCCCGCCCTCCACTCAGCACCCCCGGGGAGCTCAAGTCCGCATCCACCGATCGGGACTGCCATGCCCCTAGGCCCTCCCCTGAACCGGAATGCTTCGCTGAAAGCGGGGCGTGGGTCCGGCCCGGCTCCACGGGGGACAGGGGCTTGACACACGTGCGTTAAATATGCTCAAGGTTCTTCGAGCAACACACCACGGCACATTTTGAGCTCTTCGCTGCAACTCACCTTCCATCTGCATCAGTTCCAAACGCCCGAAAGCCCAGAATCAGCCAAGTCTGTCTCTCTGCGGCCAGGCCTCCTGTGCCGCGGCCTCCTCCCTCAGCCTAGGGTTAGGGTTAGGGTTAGGGTTAGCCTCCTCCGGCTCACCTTCTCCGGGAAGCCCTGACTCACCCAGCCCCTCCTCCGCCCGAGCAGCAGCAGCGCCATCTCTCATCTCCCCTGGCCCCTCCGGCCTGGCTGTAATGTGGGGTGTGTCCCTGTTGATCGTCCTGTCGCCTCTGCGGGGGCCCTGGGGACAGGGATGGAGGCCACACAGCCTGACTGACTGGGGCCTCCCCCAAGGACCCCGTAATCAGCTTGGCCCCTGGGGGCGCCCAGAGAGCTCCACTGCCTCCCACCAGACACTCAGGCACACATGGGGGTCATAAGCTCTTCTAGGGCTGAAGGTGCCGACCTCGGGGACCAATACCCCGCCCCGCAACACGCACCCTTTCAAGGGGCCTCCAGCAACCCGGCCCCGCCGGCCTTTCCAGCCCCGTCCCCGGCCGCCCCCCACGGAGCAGTCTTTGTCCAAGAGAGAGCCGCACAGGGTTACAGCCGCCTCTGGGCCTTGTTCAGGGCTCCCTGGGCCACGCGTGCCCCCCGCCCCTGAACAACCGGCACTCATCTTTCCAGGATCAGCTGGGGCTTCGGGGCCTCTGTGACGCCGTCCCCAGGAAGTCAGCCCTCCTCTGTGTGGGCCTCATTTTGCGTAGCCCCCCATCCTCCGCGGACTGTGGAATAAGGGCCCCCAGATTTGGAGCGTGTCTTTCTCTGACACCGAAGCTTGCAAAAGCCAAAACCCCCACAAACACGAGCTGAGCCCTCCACGGAAGTAACTCACCTCCGAAGATGGAAGGGAGGCTGGCAGGTGCGGTGGGGCGCCCTCGGCCCCGAAAGGGGACGAACTCCCAATGCAGGCTTCCCACGTGCCGCACACTGTTGTAAGCACCGTACCTACACCGGCTGCTTTCCCCTCCAGGGCAACCCTAGGAGGGAGGACCAACTATCGGCTCCACTATTTAGGCGGGAAAACTGAGGCTCAGAAAGGTTCTGTTACTTGCCCAGGTTCATATAGCTAAGGAAAAGAAAGAGCAAGGACCCAACCTCAGGACAACCTGGCTCTAAAACCCCAAAAACCCCAAACTTTTTTTTTTTAATAGCCTCCATGCCCAACATGGAGCCCAACTTGGGGCTTGAACTCATGACCCTGAGATCAGGACCTGAGCTGAGATCAAGTGTCAGATGCTTAAACAACTGAGCCCCCCAGGCGTCCCTAAAACCCCAAACTTTTATCTCCTGGGTCGTCCTGCCTCTCACATCCTACTTTAATCATGTGTAGCGTGCCCTGTGGCAGCAGAAGAGGGACGGTCTGCAAAACGACTGCAGAGAAAGGAGCTGGACCGTAAGAATCTGCCGGCTTTTGCCGAGCACCATCCGAGGCCAAGGACGCTGCGTCCAGCAGGTGGGAGTCTCTGGAGTTCTAGTTCACGGGACCAGGAGAGCTGGGTTGGTGTCCCTGGAGACCATCAGACGAGAGCCTGCCCTTCTCTCTGTCCCTCCGTCTTTACCTTTAGGGAAGCCCTGCTGGGTTTCTCCCACTGTGCTGGGTCCTGGAGCCACAGTACCCCTGTGCAGGCCACGCAGGGAAAGAAAAACGGATCATCACGCTTAGTGCGACCCATGGAGAGAGTCCGGGCGCTCAGAGGAGGAAGACGGTGGCCCACCCCGCAACCTTGGAGGACGTGAAGCTTGAGTGGAACACAGAGAAATAGGAACCCACATTTTCTCGTGGTATATTTACGGTCTCACTTTTCACATTATGTGTGTGTGTATGTTTTAATGCACTGGGAATTTATTTTGGGATAAGATGTGAGTTGAAATCTAACTCAATTTCCTTTTTCAAATGGTAAGCTAGTTGCAAATGGTTTTTAAACCATCCATCTTCCCTTACTTGCTTGAGCTGCCATCTCTATTATATGCCAAATTGGTATATATATATTTTAAATCTCTTTCTTCACTTTTTATTCTGATGCGCTGATCTAGGGAGAGAAGTGCTATACCGGGGTGGCAGAGTCGGCAAGCTCGGAAGTCACATTATGCGGGGTTTGTGTCAGTGGTCTCATTTGTGACGTGGAGATAATAGTCCTCACTCCATATGGGGCTGTGAAGACCGAATGAGACAGTGCACGAAAGCGGTCAGTCGGTGAATGCCAGTTGCCCTGATGATCCCTCTCTGCCCCTTCCCGGACCGGGAACCAGGAGGGTGAAATCACTAAGCACCAAGCCTTGAGAAGGACGGCATAGTTCTTCTACTCACTACCTGCAGGACCTCAGGCAAGTTACTTACCATACACCCTCTGTCTGTTATAGCTTCCTCATTTATATATGGTGATAGAAATTATCTACTGCAACATTCTGTAAAAATTAAACACGACAATGTCCCTTACGGCAGAACATATCACTGCCCTTCAATGAATGTTTATTCTTCTGCTGCTGATTATTATTATAATGCTGTAATTTATTATCTGTCTTTATGTGTTATAGGGCAAACCCCTTCTCATTATCTTTCTCCAAGAACTGCTCTGGAGAGTGGCAATCTTTCCGGGCCGGGTCTCCTGGGGATGAACAAATAGAATTTCTGGATCTACAGAGCTGATACTTAGCGGCTGAACTGTGCTGGAAGGGATTATGACCAAGGAGGTCTCTCGTGAACAACTAGGAGGGTTTCAGACGGAAAGGGAAGCGAGTGGAGTGGGGCTTTGAAGTTCATATAGCAAAAAAAAAAAAAATTTTTTTAAAGATTTTATTTACTTTTTTGACAGAGAACACAAACAAGGGGAGCTGCAGGCAGAGGGAGAGAGAGAAACAGGGAGCCTGATGTGGGGCTCGATCCCAGCACCCTGAGATCATGACCTGAGCTGAAGGCAGCCGCTTAACTGACTGAGCCACCCAGGTGCCCCCCACATTTTTTTTTTAAGTAGGCTTGAAAACGGGGCTTGAACTCATGACCCTGAGATCGAGACCTGAGCTGGAGGGGCGCCTGGGTGGCTCAGTGGGTTAAGCCTCTGCCTTTGGCTCAGGTCCTGGTCTCAGGGTCCTGGGATCGAGCCCCGCATCGGACTCTCTGCTCAGCAGGGAGCCTGCCTCCCCCTCTCTCTCTGCCTGTTTCTCTGCCTACTTGTGATCTCTCTCTCTCTGTCAAATAAATAAATAAAATCTTAAAAAAAAAAAAAAAGACCTGAGCTGGAATCAAGAGTTGGATGCGAGCCACCCAGGCGTCCTGCCTATGGCAAATTTTAAAAAATATTTTTATTTTGTCTTCTTACTTTAACAGAGGAATTTGCATAGTTTAAAAAGCCAACTCGTTTTCCAAAGGCACCTAATGAAAACTACCGGTCTCCTGCTCCAGTTCTCCGCGCTGCTAAGCCCTCCTGGGATTCTTGGCTGCTTTCTTGGGTACACGTCATATTTCTTAGTAATGTGCTCATATTATTATTTCATTTCTTCCATTTTAGATATAATTAATTGACCGGCTGCCATGGAAGATGAGGATATGGGTCTCTTTATCCACGACCCTCCTCCTATCCTCCCCTCCCCACCCACTCAATTCAAATACATCCCAACGTTTACGTCGCTCAGTGCTCAGCGCTTCCGTTATTAGGGCTGTGAGAAGAGTCCTCCAGCTGAGCCACCGACGGTCCCCTGTCCGTACCAAGACTATGTGCACCTGTGAAAACTGCTTTTGTTCATTAACTTCAAGGCCGTGAGGCTGAGCTCGGTTCTCTGAAATCCGGCAGGCGCCCACTCGGGCACAGGGCAGTGCGGCCCCGGGGTCTGAGCCGGGCGGGCCACTCCGACCCAGAGAAGCAGCCTCCACCTCCAGCCTCCGCGCAAGGCTTCCGGTGCGGGCGTCCGGACGCAACACTCTATGTTTATCTTAATTAAGCAGTTATCGATCACACAATTCTCTAACATTGATTATCTTAATTTTGTAGTTACCAAGTGGACCGTGTCCCCGTCTCAGCCCAGGCTGGCCGGTGCCCTCACTTAATGCACACTTAGCTTGAACGCGGCCGACGCACGGCTGCCTGTAACTCTCGGCTGAGCTCGATCCTCCCCACGTCCCGGGTCGGCCTGCGCCCCCCGGGCTGTGCTGCGGCAGAGGCAGGGACGGCGGGGACCCGCGCCCTCTCCTTGTGAGTGTCCTCCCTGAGGCCGCTCGCCGCCCGGCCTCGGCCATGCACGCGCCACGAATCCATCCCTAACACTCCTCTCTCCGTACCTTCCGCTCAGCAGGTAACCCCCGCCCCGCGCACGTCTTTCCTCGAAGACCCCCCCCCCGCCCCTCTTCCTCGGGCTGCGGGCTGCACCGCTGCTCCCCCGCGTCTCCTTACTCAAGCGCGACGACCTCTGTCCTCCCAGCTCTCTCGAGGCGCCGCGGTCCGCGGTCCAGGCCGCCGCCCGGGGCCGAGGGTCCGCGCCGCCCGCTTTCTCCGAGGTCTAGCTCGGGGACCAGGAAACGTCAAGTGAAGGAAGAAGACGTGGATAAAGTTTAGGGGGCACCAGATTACATTCCCGTCTTCTTGCAAAGTTTGAGGGTGTCCGCGGCAGGAGGCCGGCCAGAGGGAAGCGGGGCCGCGAGGGACAGAAGCGGCACCGGAGACCCCCGACCCTCGGGCCGCACTCGCACGCTCGGCGAACGCAGCGGCCGCCGCTCCCCCAGGAGCCACCGCGGGGACTACAGCTCCCAGAAGGCCGCGCGCGAGGCGCCTCGGCGAGGACTACAACTCCCAGAAGGCCGCGCGAGCCGAGAGGCCTTCCGGACGCTGACGTCGGAGCCGCGCCGGGCCGGGAAGACCGCGGCGGAGGTGAGTGCGGGCTGAGCCCCGAAAGCCGAGCGCGAGCTGGGCGCGAGCGGCGGCGGAGCGGCCCTGAGGGCAGCTGATACGGAGGGTGGGCGAGGGGGACAGAGAGCCGGTCTCAGGCAGAGACGGGGTAGCGGGGCGGAAGGGACCGCGAGCCCTGCCTTCTCTCCCCGCAGCGCCCATGACGAAGTTGGCGCAGTGGCTTTGGGGCCTGGCTCTCCTGGGCTCCACCTGGGCGGCTCTGACCACGGGAGCCCTGGGCCTGGAGCTGCCCTCGCCATGCCGGGAGGTGCTGTGGCCACTGCCGGCCTACTTGCTGGTGTCCGCCGGCTGCTACGCCCTGGGCGCCGTGGGCTACCGCGTGGCCACTTTCCACGACTGTGAGGACGCCGCCCGCGAGCTGCAGAGCCAGATCCAGGAGGCCCGAGCCGACTTAGCCCGCAGGGGGATGCGCTTCTGACACCCCGACCCCGTTCCCGCCGCACAGCCCTTCCCCCCGCCGCCCATTAAAGAGAAGCTTATTTTCTACCTCCGTTTAGTTTATGGAGAGCGGGAACTGGGGATTCTGTGTACCAGCTGTGGGGAAGGGGGGGCACCTTCCTGGGGTCATCTCGGCTTGTATCTTCGCATCCTTGCTTGTGTCCCTCCTTTTTTGTTCCGAAGGAGGCAAAGACCCCTTCTCAAGATCTCACCAGAGAGAGGGAAATGTCATTTCACTTTCTTGGCCCTTTTAACCCCGACACGAAGGACTTCTGGAAGTCTTAACTTCTGTTCTTCATAACACCCAGGCTCCGTTCTTTGAAGGCCTTCCTAGGTCTTTCTGACGTTGTGGTTCCTTCAGATACGTCTTCTGAGCCAACCCCAGCCCATGGAACAACTGTGGATCGGGCAGTGCATCTTCTGCCCTTCACCAAAGCAGGCAGGTTGAGAATCACCAAATAGAGACTAAGCTTTGATGGGCAGGGGTAGGGAACAATTTATTTTAAGGCACATTCTAAGGATTTCACCTCAACCTCCACAATTAAAAAATATAATCTATAAAAAATAAGTGATTCATCTCCCAAGTCCCGGCCAACCTTCCAAGCAAAACACTTTCTTTGGTCCCTCGATTCGCAGAGTTGTCTTCTTTTCCACAAGCCGCTGCGCTCTCGGAGCCGGTCAGCAGGACTAGCTGCGACAAGGAGCTCTTTGGTAGCAGGTTGGCGTTAGGGTGCCCAGTGGTCAGGTGAACTGCGTCAGGTCTGGAGGAGTGGATAGTTCCTGCCTTGCTCCTGGGAGTACTTCCAGAAAAGCCAGAGGCGAATGACGCTGGTGAGGATCCCTGGTAGGTTAGGCACCTGAAGTCACAAGGGCTGTTATGAGGAGAGCAGCTGGTTTTCTACCTTGCACACCTGTCACCCGTCCCTCTGCGTGGCTTACCATGATGTAGGGATCGCCTAGCCGAAACCCATAGAGGGTCCAGGAGGCAGAGGCGAGGAGGGTAGCAATGGTGAGTGGGAAGGAGAGACGCTGGGTTGATCTTGTCTGAATGATCTTGGCCTACGGAAAAAGGATGGAAGACCCCTATTCCAGACACATCGTAGAGCTCCCACTTGTCTAAGAATTTCCTCAGAAAAAAGGTCAAACATCCTCTCTGATCTTGTTACCCAGCCTTTCCCTCTTGCCTCCCACTCACCTACCACTCCTGCCCTGTCTTCCAGGCTGTTCCGTCCTTCAGAGTGTAAGCTACAGTCTCTGGCTAAGGGAACCTGACCCTCCTTATCGCCCCCACTTTCCTGGACAGCCCCCACTCACCAAGTCAGCCAGTGGTGAGAGGTACATGCTAATGGTGAAGACACTGCAGAAGAGGCCGAGCTGCCGAAGCCGGGCCTCGGGGTTGGGCACCAGGAGCCAAAAGTAGCCAAAACCCAGGAGAAGGACCCCCAGCAGGGTCGCAGTCTGAAGGAGCACCGGACGCTGCAGGGGAGAGAGTAGCCTTCCTTCTAGATGTTTCCAGGAGCCCTCTTGGACTCACTGACCTTGGGCTAAGCCTCCAGTGCAGCACTTGCTGCAGCCTCTTTCCCACCAGTGACAAACACATGTCTGATCCCCCCACGGCACTAGAGGTTTCTAGGAGAGAAGGGTTTTGTTTTTGTTTTCGGTGTGAACTTGGTACACACAGTAGGAACTTAATAAATGCTGGTATGATTGGGGAAGCATAGCTAAGCAACTCATTTCTCAGCCACTGGCCCTGACTGAAGGGACTATCAGAGACAAAAGCCCCTTCCCCTCAGCTTGCTGGGCAGCAAGGCACCATCAGGCCAGGCAGAACTAGCAGCCTGCCAGCAATGGGGGGCAGGGTGCTCAGTGTGTGAGTGTCAGAGGCCGGCTTCATGGAGGAAGGAGGACTGCAAGGCTGGAGGGGCCTTCCAGGAAAACCAGGAAAAAGTGGCAGTGCCAGCCTGTCATTATCTTCTAGGAAGCAGTGTTTACTCTGCCAGCACGGCAGGCCGGGCAGGGAGAGCGGCAGAGAGGTGGATGCGAGGGCGGGCCTCTACCTTCCGAGGGCAGTAGTGCAGATACACCAAGATATACACGGTCTGAAGCACAGCGCCCGTGCCGTTGACGAAGATTAGGGTCCCGTCACCCTTCAAGGCCCCGTAACTCATCCAGCTCAGGTTGCTGCAGGGTGGACAGGAGGGTCGTTCGCCGGGGGGGATAGGGATGGGAGGGGGACCCGAGGGGCCTCTTCAGCGTTCCTCCTCCCTCCTCCCCACCTCCCTCAACCTTTCCCGCCGCAAACGTCGCCCCTCTCACTTGATGTCCGTGGTGAGAAAGGGCAGGAACTGGACACTGTCCACGCTCCGGGTCATCCGCATTTGCCTGAGGTCCGAGCTGTAACGGGCCCGGAAAGCAGAGGTGACAGATGGGAAGGGAGAACCGGGCTGCTGGGGAATCGAGATCCCCGATGCCTGTGGTCGTCCCCGGACAATGGCAGGTCCCAGCCCCGCCCTCAGCTCCCTGGCTTCTCCCTCAAGTGCCCAGCCTCGCCCATGTGCCCTGGATCCCTCGACCGGAATCCACTTTGACCCATGCAGCCCGGAGCTGCGGCCACGTCTCTGTCCCCTCTCCCTTCCTGACTTCCAGGTCCTGCCCCAGCCTTGCCCGGGCGCGCTCTCACAGGCCGCTGGAGTACATGGCGAGGGTGAAGAGCACGCAAGCTCCGGATAGGAGCGAGTCGGCCAGGCCGCCCGCCTCCATCTCCGCTGCGTGGGATCCTGAGCCCCGCGCCCGCGTCCACTTGCTGGGCGGGAGCCCGCGCCGCCGGAGCCCCGCCCCCACGCCGGAGCCCCGCCCCCGCGCCGCCGTCCGCCGGAAATGGACCCGCAGCCCCGCCCACAGGACGTCCAGCCGGAACCAGGCCCCGCCCCTGCTGGTGCACGCGCTCAGGAGGCGCGCTAACGCCGTTTCCCCTCCAGGCTCTGGCGGGTACGAGCCCGGGCTCCGCGGACCTGCCGCGAACGGCCGCCGCCCCTCACTCTCTGCTCACCGCTTGGCTCACCCGGACCCCAGCCTCACGTCTCTGGCCCGTGAGCCGTCGTGGCCGACCTCAGTTGCTGGACCTTCCCCCCGCTCCCCATCGCAACCTCTCCTGCCCAGGCTGTCCCCCGGTTTGTTGAAGCCTCTTCCCAGTGTCTCCCCTAGTACGCTTGTGGGGAATCACCGTCTGTCAGCGGCCTCCGCCTTCAGCCACACTGTCAGTTTGGGGTGACTGGGCCAACCGGCTGGTGCACCTGCCACTGGCCCCCTGGTCCAACCGACAGGACCTGCTGCCGGGAACTCTCCCTGCGGCCCCCCCACGGCCCACGGCCCACACGCCCCGGTCGCTGGGGCTGTGGGACCAGGCGGCCTGCTGGGCCTCAGCTGGCGTGCCCTGACGCATCCAACAGCAGGAGCCCCCCAACGGTTTGCCAAAGCCCATTGCCGCCGGAGTGGGGTGCAGCCTGGAGCCCCAGAGACTGCCGTGCGGCGCACGGAGGAGGAAGCACCCCACCTGGCGCTGGTGAGGGGCATGTATTCTCTCCAGAGGGAGGGAAGAAAATTTAAGCCCAGTGGCTACCTGGTGTCCCACAGAGCCTACACATGGCGGGGACTCACTGGCCCTAAATTAGGATGGGGGTGGGGTAGGGACGCCTGGGTGGCTCAGTTGGTTAAGCGACTGCCTTCGGCTCAGGTCATGATCCCGGAATCCCAGGATCGAGTCCCACATTGGGCTCCCAGCTCCATGGGGAGTCTGCTTCTCCCTCTGATCTTCTCCCCTCATGCTCTCTCTCGTTCACGCTCTCTCTCAAACAAAATCTTAACAAAGAAAAAAAAAAAAAAAAGGATGGCGGTGGGGGGGCAGACAAGAACGTCCAAATAAAGAAACAACATTGCTTTATTTTTCTGTATAAAAAAACTCCAGTTGTAGAAATCACAGACACACATCAAGTTTATATACAGATCCCGTACGCGTGGGCCCTGCCCTTGCAGCTACACTCTAGGCACGGGGTGGCACAGCCCCCCTGCGGGCACCGCTCTGGCCAGTGCTGCCCCCAGATGGGACAGGATGCGGTGCCTGGCTGCAGACCTCTCCATGCAGCTCCAGAGACTTCCGGAACCTTGGGAGAGATGCTGGGTCAGCCCAAGCATGCTGCCTCTCCAGTCTCTGGCTCTCAAGCGTGGAACCGTCTCGTGCTTTTCCGTCTCGTGCTTTTCCGTCGGTCAGTTCATCTGGGCATCCTGGCTCTCTCCCGAGGGGCATCTCTGCCAAGTCCAGTGTCCATCTGCATGACCCCAGGCCCTTCCAGCTTGGCTCCCACAGTGCCCTTCTTAAGAGGCCACGTCCACACGGCTTGTTTCTTTGGCTTAAGGGCGGGAATGGTGGGGAAAGGACTGTCCCCACTTCTTTGTCCATCCCTGGGGGTGGAGCCAGGGAAGGCACTGGCAGCTTTGCTGACCTCCTTTGGGTTGGAACCCTTAATACTGACCGGATTCGCGGCTGCTGACTGGCAGCTTGTGCGTGTGGTGGGAGCGGTTCCCAGGACCGGTGAGGGACGCCTCTGTCCTGCTTCCTAGCCCCGTTCCGATCCTCAGGCGGGATGTGGCACACCCCCTCACGGGGTCTGCAGCAGCAGCAGCGGCAGCAGCAGCACAGCCCAGGCCAATGGGAAGAGGCGGGGGGCGGCACTGTGACCGATGCTATGGAGGACCTGTGCGTCTGGGTCATCTGCAAGGTGAGAGGGCCGGCGCCCCGAAGGTGAGCGGCCCTACTGCTGGCCCTGGCCCCCAGCTGACGCGGTTCCCTCAGGCCCCGCCTGGCAAGGGAGCCGCCTTCTGCACCCAACCTCTGTGAGCAGACCCCAGGCCCAGTTGGCTCTGGCTACCTACCTGCCGGAAGTCTCTTCTCCTGTGGGTCGGCATGGGCCTGAGGACTGTGAGCTGAAAGGCAAGGGCGGTGGCCGATCAGGGGCTGTCCTGGGGAGGCGGGCAGGCGGGACTTCCCTGCCACCCCAGGTCACTAGCCCAGGCCCCGTAAACAGCTGGAGGAAGGAGGCCCACAGGGCTCTGACACTCACTGATTTTGCCATTGACGGTCACCTTCAGCCTCAAGCACTGGTCTTCCTGGAGGTGGATGGGTTTGGCTGCAAGACAGACCCCGGCAGAGCGTTAAGAGAGGAACCTTCACTGGGAGAAAATGCAAGTGCAAACGCCCCTCTCTTCCTGCTCATTTGTGAGTCTCCCCTTTCCTGTCATTTGCCCCCTTTCTGCCTTACACTCAACCTCCCATCCTTTGCAGTGACCCTTGGCTTTGGAGGTGGGCGCTAAAAAGCACACAGACCCTGTCCTCTTGCCACAGTCCATCCTTCACTCTCCCCAGCCTGAAGTTGGCCGAGGCCTTCACATTGTGCTCCCCCTACCCAAGCCCCACTGACCAGCGGATTTTCTTCTCCTGAAGCCACCAGGGCCTCTCCGCTGCCCTGAGGACAGAGTCCGAACTCCTCAGCACCTCCTAGGCCCCCGTCATAGGCCCTGTCCACCTCTCCCCACCTCCAGGGTCCCTCCTGCTGCAGCCAGACCGGGCCATATGGAGTTCGCTGAAGATGTCATGCTCCCTTTGCACATGTCCCCTCGTGCCTGGCCAGTGTCTCTGCTTGTCCTAAGCTCTTGGGTCGTTTGCCCCAGGAACCCGTCCCTGAGCCTCCCAAGCCTGGCAGGTACCCACGTCTCTTCCCCAAGGCCCCTGCGTCCGTATCTTCATAGCGCGCTGTTCTAATGGTCAGTTACCCCGAGAGTGTCGCTTTCCAGCTTCCCGGAGGATAGGGACCCTACGGTGTTTTCTTATCTCTGCGCCTGGCCTGCAGAACACAGCGCCTCATACACAGCAGCTCGTGCCACGCTTGTCACATGAATGCATGAAAACAGTTCGGGATGGGGAGGGGCTGCGTGCGGCTCTGTACCGGGCCCGTGCCTCCCGCCGGCCGTGTCCCCACGTGGCCAGCGCGTGTGCCCCCGAAGACTCACAGATATAGTAGTAGCTGTGTCCCTCCTTGAACTCCTTGCCCAGGGTGAAGGGCGTGAAGCGCTGGAACTTCTCCGACAGCTTCTCTGGGCCGTGCCTGGCGCTGGGCTGGTCGCACTGCCAGCGGACCTGGTCCTTGGACCGGGGCTGGCACAGCCGGTACTGCTCGCGCTCCACCAGGTACAGCGTGTACCGCTCCATGGCGGCCTCGGCCACGGTGTCGTCCTCGTAATGCGGGCAGATGATGTCCAGGTAGTCGTTCAGCCGCACGTGGACCGTGTAGTCCTCGCTCCGGAACCTGCGCGCCCGCGGCGGGACAGAGCCAGCGGTCACTGGGCAGCCCGGCCGGGGCTGCGAGCTTCCAAATGTTCACTGGGCCCCGCGAAGATTTTTCCAGAATCCCAACTCGCAGTATTTACAGCTCTTGACCTCTTCCGGATCTTTACACCAGCTTCAAACACGCCTGCCCCCATCACTACCTCTCGCTCGTCCTCTAAACAGCGTGCACTTTAGCGCCCTTCGGGCACCAAAGCACTTCGCGTGGCCCCCACATCGCGTCACCCACGGAAGGCTACTGGCTGTGTCCTTAGCTCACGCATCCTGCTCTCCTCCTGGAAGCACTCCCCCACATCTGTTCTTCCAGTGGCCCTTTTACATGCTGTCGGCCCTCAGTCTGAGACCATGCGATCCGGGTCAAGGAACCCCGGCTCTCCCAGCACCTGCTGCTTCGGGGTCCCTCACTCCTGGCCTTCGCCCCCACCCGGGGCCCCTGGGTGTATTCACGCGGGTCAGCTGAACGCCCATCCCCAGCACACCGGACCCACAGCAAATCCCTCTGCCGGCCCCTCCAGTTTAGGCTCAGGTCTCCTTGTCCGCTTCTCCCAAAGCACCCCAGATCTCCCAGTCCCTCTACCTCCAAAGCCACACTTCCCCCTCCGAGGAAGGGGCTCCAGAGCGGGTGGAGTCCTCGGTGGGAGGCCTCCTCTCCCGACCGCTCGCCCAGGGGCAGCCAGCTCCCTCGCTCAGGCCCCGCGGGCCCCAGCCTGGCGGCCGACACCTGGCTCCAGCCGGGGTTGGGGCGGGGTCCTGGCGGGCGAGGGGCCTCCCCCCGCCCCCTCCGAGCGGGTCAGCGACTCTGAATTCCCCGGCGCTGCCAGCCGGACTCAGCACGGTTGGCTGCCAACCGAAGCTGCGGCCCGGCCGGGGGGAGGGCAGGAGCTCGGACGGGAGGCCTCTGGGGTGGGCAGCCCCTGCCCGGCCCGCGGGACCGCCCTCCCCCACCGCGGCCGGGCCTGGGGGCAGCGTGCCAGCGCTCTCCCGGCTACCCCGGGCCCCTCCCCCACGGGGGGGGTGAGACGGGGCGCAGGAGGGGGAGGGGAAGAGGCGCGCGCGAGTGAGGGAGAGGCTTTTAAAATTCCTCCCGGGAGAGATAAACATAGAAGCCATTTCAGAACAGGTATTTCAGCTCCGGGCCTGGCGTCGTTCCCCCATTCCCGTGACGGGCACTGACTCACTCCTCATCCGCCCCTGCCACCCGCCCCAGCAGTCAGGAGAGCCTGTGAACATTTACCCTGTCCAGCGTGCACGGCCCCCCAGACCCCGGGGCCACGACCTGCCCTGGGCCCGGGGCGGTCCCGCGGGCCGAGTGGATGGCGGGTCTGCGTGGGCGGGGCCCCAGGGGCCCGGCTCGCGGCCCCGCCCCTCTGCCCCAGCCGCCGGGGGGGGGGGGGGGGGGAGGGGGGCTGGAGATCCCGCCGTTGCCCACTGCCCACTGCCCACTGCCCTGAGTCACCCCGGCCGGCCTCACCCCCACCCAGCTCCTCGCCCCCTCATCTGTGCTGCAAGCTGACCCGGCCTGGCCGCCTGTGCACTCTGCCGGGCTTCTCTTCAATCCTGGGGCTGGAGGAGTGTGAGTGTGTGTGTGAGTGTGTGTGTGTGTGTGAGAGAGTGTGTGTGCGCGCGCGCACGTGTGGCCAGACGGACAGGGCAGAAGCTGTGCTTGCTGGGGGCACCCATCACCCCCCTCCTGGGAGTACAATCTGTTCCACCCTGCGCTCCTCTGACTCTGGCTCCCCGTCTGGGAAAGGGGGGCAGCGGCGGCGTCAGGGAAGGCGGGGAGCGGGGGCAAGGAAGAGGCTCCTTCCTGAAAGAGAGGAAATCTGGGAGCTTGGGAACGGAAAAGGCCAGGTTCCCCCCTCCCTACTCATGGCTTCCTGCCCCTCCTCCTCCTCCAGCCAACACCTGGCAGGGGCATAAACAGGGACTTCGCTCTCTCCCACTAGGACAGGATTGCAGGGAGGAGGCAAAGAACAGGAAGGCGGCCGTCAGGTGGAGGGCTGCCCCTGTGGCCAGTGGGCAAAAGGGCACTGCCGTCTGGGTTGGCAGCTGGCTGTTCCCTCCCTGAGCCACAGGCCCCAGCCCACAGACCCCCCACCAGGCAGTGTTGCCACAGGGTCAGAGGAGGCTGGCACAACATTTTTCTCAAGGGGAGTGGGGGGCAGGCGTGCCAGGACTGGGGGTGGCCAAGCTGAGTGGAGTGTTTTTCCTGACCCCAAGCAGTCCAGCCCTCCTCTCCTTGCTCTACCCTGCCCCCCTCTCCCATGTTCCCACAAATAGTGTTCCCATAACTTCAGAAAACTCAAGGGCAAGAACAAAGGGTCCACTGGGGCTTCTTCCTCCCAGTACCATTTGCCTCCCAGCCCTAAACCTGCCCAGGAGAAATTAACTCCTTCCTGCCCAGAGCCCTTTGTCACCCTTTTAACCCGTTCCACTCCTTCTGAGCCTTTCCCCTGCCCTCCCTCCTGCCCCCCCAATCTCATAAACAGGTGACTCCCTCAGTCTAGGTACACACCGCATGTGCCCCACTCATGCCACCTCGGAAGATCCCCTGTGTGTGGAGGGGGGCGTCCCAGGGTCATCTCAAACACAGAATGCGCACGCTTCAAGTGGGAAGGCCAGGTCCCTCCTGAGGGGTCCTTCCAGGACTGCAGTGAGCATTCTGCTTACGCCTGGTGTCACCTCAGGTACCTGTCCGCGCGGGCAGATGTCCAAGTGACACACAGAAGCTTTTGTGGTGGAAGGGCCTAGAACAAGAGCCCTGGCCCGCAGGAACTGTGCAGCAAGCGCCGCTCGCTTCAGAGTAACAGAGGTGCCAGAGAGACGGAAAGGAAGGGCAGAAAGGTCCCTGTGCGAGTAGTCGCGGGCAGGGTCCTGCCCAGGGCTGGGGTCCTCCCCCGGAGAAGTGAGGGGGCAAAGTCTACGGAGTCCCTCCCGCCTCTGGTCAGGGGCTGCCGGGACATTTACCCGCGCAGGGGGCTGGGGGGTGGGCAGTGCCCCCGGGGCGCCCCAGACTGCCGGCCGGAGACTCGGGGCTTACTTGGGGTTTGAACTGTTCCAGAAGACGGTGTGGCGGTCAGCGGCGGCCACACTGCAGCACAGACCCAAGAGCGGGGCCCAGAGGAACTCCATGGCGCGGGGCCTGGCCAGGCCGGGCGAGGACGGGGGGCTCCTCGGGGTCCGGGTTGCCGCGGGCTGTCTCGGCGGCGGCGCAGACGGCACGGCGCTGGGCTCTGGCCGCTCCGCCAGGCGACTCCGCCTTTTGGGCCGGCGCCGCCCGCCACCCCGGCCCCGCCCCCGGCCCCGCCCCGCCCCGCCCGGAGCGCGCCGGCCGCGGGGCTTGGGGGCTGGGAGGCGGAGGAGGGGAGGGGAGGGCAGGGCAGGGCAGGGGAGCGGAGCGGGCTCCCCGCGCCCGCCGCGACAGAGGTGCCCGGCGCCGCGAGTTCGCTCGCTTGCGGCTCTGCATGCGTCCCCGTGGGCCTGTGAGGGGCGCTGGGTCTGTGTCCCCCGGCTCCGGGGCGTGCGGGAGAAGGGAACGAGCTGCACGTGCAGGTCTGCGATCGCGCAGTGCGGGACCCGGCGGCGCCGCGCCGCGCGCGGGTCTGGCGGGGTGCAAGGTCGTCGACAGGGTCCGCACCTTTCCCGAGCCTGGCACGCCTGGGCTCGGGCGCCCGCGCGCACACTCTCCTCCCACCCGCCTTTCCCGGACTCCGCGCGGCTGCCCCTCCCCACACGCGGCTGTTTGTTTTTGTTGGGTTTGTCAATGTTGTCTTTGTTCGGGAGATTGTGTCATCGCCTGGATGCCGGGAATAAAGTGCGACCCTGTGTGATCGAGTGTGTAACGTGTGCGGCTGGGGCTAAGGGCGCCTCTGCCCATCGTTAACAGTGCGAGGGAGGGACACTCGGGCTCCTGGGTCCAAGAGGGCGTTCTCTCTTGTTTCTCGTGCGCCAAAGGGCGCTAATGACGTGCCCGAGTGTGCGCGCGCGCGTGTGCGCCGACACGCGTGGGCACTGTGCGAAGGGGCTTTGAATACGGACTGGGAGTCCGGGCCTTCACCGAGGGTGACAAATTGTGACCACGCCTGTGCATCTGGCGTGTGTAAATACGGGCGATGGCGCGCGAGTGTGAAGGCATCTGTGTGTACCCTCACAGCCGCGTGCGGGGAAGCGCGTGCAGCTCTGGCGTACGTGTGCTCATGTTAGTGAACGGCGTGTCTAGAGAGGGGAAACGTGCACCGGCGAGCAGGGCCTGTGGGGAGCGGCGGGGGTTCGCACCGCCTCCCCCCGCCCCAGGCCGCGCGGCGGAGGCTCCGGGCCGGCGGGCCCCTCCCCCTCGCCAGGCGCTCGCACCCGGCGGACCTGGCCTCCCGGGGCCCGGCTCGCCGCCGGGATCTGCTGGCGTCTGGAGCAGCGTTGGCGCGAGGGAGGACAGGTGTTTGCGGAGGCTCGTGTGTGCGTCTGGAGCGGCAGGCCCGATGCCGTGTGCCTGCGTGCGTTTGGTGGCTCCTGTGTGTCACTGCGTAGCTGTCCGCGCGCCCGGCTGGCTTTGCGAGCGTGTGCGCCTCGCTGGCCGGCCCTGCCCCGCCGCTGCGCATCGCCGGAAGCCGCAGACCCGGGGCTCCCGGCCGGCTCGGGCCCAGCTCCCTGCAGCCCAGGCCGTTTCATCCTCTTCTTTTACGGCCGGGCCTGGCGACAGCGCCTGTAATTACGCGCGGCCGCGACGCCGCTGCCAGGCGGGCGCAGAGGTCCCTCGGGGGAGGAGCCTGGGGCGGGGAGGGCCGGGGCTGGCCTCCGAGGGCCGCAGGCGGCGGGCGGCGAGACCCGCCCCGCGGACTGTAAACACCTCCGGAGCGTAACCGAGTGTCTGGGTCCCGCCTGGCTCGGCGCCCCCCCCCCGCCCCCCGGCGGCGCGCCCAGCCCCGCGGTTGCAGACGTGCGGCCCGCCGCTCCCGCGGGTCCCAAGTCCAGCCGCCCACCGGCCCCAGGGCGGCGCCTCCCGCGCGCTTGGCTCGCCTGGGAGGACACCTGGGTGCGGGCCTCCTACGTGCCCCTGGCGAGATCACCCGATCCCTGCTCGGGTGTCCCGGGGATCGCAGGTCCGCGAGGGCACGGTCTGTTAGTCCACGGCGCCATCGCCGGCGCCTGCCCCGCACCTGGCACACGTGGTAGTTGGTCCGTCCGTGTTCGTGGAGGGAGCGAAATCCCGGTGGACAGAAGCGGCCGAGCTCCCGCGGGACTCACGGCTCTGAACAGAAGCCCGGAGAGGGTTAAGGAGGGGAGGGCTGGTGGTGGCTCTTCAGAGAGGGTGGCCCTGGGTTGCCCGCCGCAGGAGAGGGCTTGGGGCACATCCCCTGTTTCTCGACTGCCGGGCCTGGGGGCGGGAACGTGTGGGGTCCCTGGGCTGCGCCGCTCGGCCGGGCAGGTTCAGGCGCGCTCGGCCCGGCCCGGCGGGGCCACGTCCGTTCCCGCTCTGCCTGCAGGTAGGGCTGGGGCAGGGCTGCGGCGAGCCGGGTGGGGAAGAGGTGGGGGGCCTTCCCCGGCTTGGCGCTGTGCCCCGTGTTCTCGCCTCAGGCTTTGGTCCCATCACTCTTCCATCCCTGTATTTGTGCGTCGGGGGTCGTTTGTCAGACTCCATGGGGCATCTGGGGTAAGGTGGAGTCTAAGATAAAATTCCTGCCCTTGGGAAGCCCCCAGGCATGTAGAGGACTTGAGAGACGAGCCACTGGCTTGGGGCTGTAGCCTGGGCTGCAGTCCACCGCGCCCCTGGCTCGCCCCGCCGCCCCTAGAGCCGCGGCGACGCCTGCTGGACCGGGAGGAGGGCTGCAGGCACGGCGCGATCCAGAAGGAGACCTCGCGGGCACTTCCGCTGCGAGACTCCGCCGCCCCCGTCCCTTCCCTCCTCCTGCCTGCCCAGGCGGCTCTTGTCTGGCCCTCGCCTGGGAAGGCCTGTCCCCACTGAGTGGTGCACCTGTGTTGGCTCTCAGCTCTGCTACCCCTAGGCAAACATCTGTGCTCAGTGGCGGGAGCCGTCTGAGGTGTCTGTCTGGCTGGCTGTCTGGCTGGCTGGGAAATTCCCTCCTGAGTCCTTTTTGGGAATTCCTGAGGTACAGGATGAGCCCTCTGAGTGCCCCAGGCCACGCTTGGCCTCTGGAGAGAGGGGCTGTCCACCCGCAGGGGTGGGGGCACACCCTCCTGGAGGCGCCCTTTCCCGTCTGGATCAGCGGAGCTGCTGGCTCCTGTGGTTTGAGGTGGGGAAGGCCAGGGCCGCCGTGTCCCGGGGCGCCGTCTCACCTGGGCAGCCCCCAGGCCATCTCTGGGCGATGGGGTGAGGCGGGAGGGGCACTGCCAGGGTGGGCCCTGACCCTGGAGCTCTGTCCCTATTCTTTTGAAAAATAAAGGCTGTGTTTTCCACTTTATTAGTAATGTGTGCGTATTTTTCAAAAGTTGGAAAATAGAGAACAGGAGAATGGGGGGCGGGGAAGTGCCAGCCACTGTTAGCATTTTGTCTCTTCCCGGCCAGCCCTGGCTTGAAACTCTGCTCGCTTTTAGATAGTGTGATAAATATGACTCATTTCTATTGTTACTTCCTTGTTTCCCTCTTTGCAACAGAAGACAGTTTCCCTGTTATAAACCCTTTGTAAACAGTATTGTTAACGGCAGCATAGCGTTTCATGGAGTGTCTCCGAGTCTGCCCGGGGAATGAGGCTGCGTGGAAATAAATGAAAGCATCCACACGCGCCCTCGGGCACTCCTCGGTTGCTGAGCACAGCCGATTGCCTCTTAGAACTTGACAGGGGGGCCTGGGGGGCTCAGATGGTTGGGTGTCTGCTTTCCACTCAGGTCATGATCTCCAGGTCCTGGGATCGAGCATCCTCTCGGGCTCCCTGCTCAGCGAGGAGTCTGCTTCTCCCTCTGCCTCTTCCCCTGCTTGTGCTCTCTCTCTCTCAAATGAATAAATAAAATCTTAAAAAAAAAAAAAAAAGAACTTACAGATGGCCCTGAGATTGACTTGCATTCAACAAGTGTTTACGGTGCCTCCGCTGGAGACGGGGGGCTCTGGGCAGGGGCTGGGGGATTGGCGGAGGACAACGGGCAGGGGCCCTCCTCTCGTGGAGCTTACACTTTACATGGTATCTGGACATCTGCTTTCTTAGATTTTGGAGGATCTCACAGATGTGAGAAAATGCTTTCGATATTGCCAAACGGAAGCCAGATTCCTTTGACTACGGGTCCAGTTCCC
The DNA here is from genome assembly GCA_028534135.1 of Potos flavus. Lineage (NCBI taxonomy): Eukaryota > Metazoa > Chordata > Mammalia > Carnivora > Procyonidae > Potos > Potos flavus. The sequence goes on from CM052893.1 coordinate 57,964,771, forward strand.
TTACTGAGGGCCACGATGAGCAGGACCTCATGGATCTGTCCCTTCCTCCAATCTGACTCCAGAGGTGCGGGGGTGCAGCAGACTCGGAGAGAAGGTGGAGCTCCCCCCCCACTGCAGTTGGGGGGGCGGGGGAGAGGCTGGGCAGGACGGGGCGTGGGAGGGGGATGGAACAGGGAGCGCTAAGGAGGATGGGACTGTGGTTTCCGCACAGAAAGCTCCAGAAGGTGTTTTGCACTGCTGCCTTTTCCACCAAAAACCGACTAATCACTCGTGTGGCACACGGCGCTGGGAGGCGCTGGGAGGCGCTGGGAGGCGCCCTCAAGGAATTGAGTCTCCCGGCAGAGGTACGGTTAGACTATAGGCTAAGAATGTAATAGAGGCGTAAGTGAGACAACGGGCTGTGGGCTCACCGAGGAAGGGATGTTTATTTGGGTGAGGAGGGCTTCACGGAGGAGGGGATATTTGAAATGGAGGAGGAGGGATTCACATGCAATGCATGTGAAGGAGGAGAAGCAGGCATTCATGCAGGCAAACATGCGGGTTGCATGTTTTGGAGGAGAAGCAGGCGTTCACATTCCGAGACGATCGTGGGAGGGGTGGGAGTGTGTGCACCATTCCCTTGGGGGAGCCACCAGTACAGAATGGGTCTGGGGGAGTGGCAGGAGACGAGAGCAGAAGGTGGCTGGCAAGGGCCATGTTGCCAATGGCCTTGAACCCATGCTCAGGACCTTGCACATTGTTCTGTAGCTCCCAGATCCTTGAGTAGGACACATAAGCAGATTGGTGTTTAGAAAAATCACTTGGGCGATTAGAATGTGGGTCGAGGAGGGAGCTCAGAGGTAGGGGGGCTGGTTCGTTCCATTGGGGGCATAGGAGCAGGGGTGAGGGAGGGGCAGAGGGAGAGAGAGAAGCAGACGCCCCGCGGAGCAGGGAGCCCCCCTATGCGGGACTCGATCCCAAGACCCTGAGACCATTTGCCCTGAGCCGAAGGCAGATGCTTCACCAAGCCCAGAAACAGTGATTTAAACAAGAAGCTTTGTTTCCCTCCTTGGCAGAGTGCTCTGGAAGCATCTGAAAGCTGCTCGTTGGTGTCGTCAAGGAGCCAGTCCCTCCTGCCTGTCCACTTTGCTGCCCTCACGACAATGGTCACAAGATGGCGGCCTCAGCCACGGAGCTTCGTTCCCGCTGGGGAGCCGCAGGAGGAAGGGGTGGGAGCGGGAGGTCTTCTCCTTGTAAAGATATCCTTTCATCTGGGAAGGCAATCTTTCCTAGCAGCTGCCTAGACAATCTGCTCTCCAGGAAAAGACCTGCCCAGTGTCCGTGGCGACACCTGCATGTTGGAATGAGAAGGGGCTGCTCGGACTCAGCCGGGGGCCCACGTGCAGGGAGCAGAGCAGATCGCGGGGAAACTGAGTCCGTTAGCTGGGGGAGGCGCGGGCACCGAGCTGTGCCCCCGGGAGGCGGGTTGCATGTGAAGGGCCAGTGGGACTTCCAGGGGGAAGGGCCCTGGGGGGACAGCTGGAGATGGGGGTTTGGAGCTCAGGAGGGTGGGAGCTCAGAATACTTGGGGCGCCGTGCTGAGCCTTGAGTCTCTAGTGGGGAAGAAAAGCCCTCTGGGTGGAGGGCTAGGAATTCCTCGGAGCCAGGGAAGCTAAGGGGACCCCATGAGAAACCACTTCTTTTCTTGCCTCTGCTCTTGCTAGGACCTACACCCCCCCTGACACACGCCTTCTAGAACAGATAGGATAGTTCTCCTTGTGAAGGTCAAGGAGTTAGTGGCTTCTGTGCAGTCTTCCAAAGATACCTTCCAACAAATAACTAAGGAGGGACAGGGCGGGGCCGTCACGAGGTTGTCTAAGCCGACTGACTCATCGGGAGCCCGGGGTACCCGTGGCTTTCGGAGACAGCTAGACACTGGTCTTTGTTCGTGGGCTCCTGAGAACACGCGTACTCCACCACCCTCAGTAAAGTCCCCAGGTCCCAAGCCAAGAGGAGGCTCGCCGTCCTCTCCTTTCCTTTCCGAGACTCTCTTCCTATCTACTCTCTCTGCGTCGTTGTGAACTCTGCTGGCTTTTTCCTCGCTGCTCTGGTTTGGTTTCCATCCGGCATGAAGCCAAGGAGCCTCTCGCCGGGTCCCCTGTCCTCAGACCCAGTCAGACCCATCGTCTGCCCTTCGCTCTCAGCTCCCACGTCCCAGGTCCCAGGTCCCACGTCCCACGTCCCACGTCCCACGTCCCAGCTCCCGGCTCGCAGCTCCGGGCTCCCAGCTCCCAGGGCAGAAAAGCCCACGAAAGCAGGCAAAAGACCAGCCACTCTCTGTGCTGCCCATAAGCCTCTTTTCCGCCACTGGCTAGAATCTTCCCGATAACATGGTATAAGAGCAGGATTTTAGATAACTTTATTTCAGAAGTATTCCTTTTCCATAATCTTTTTTCTGATGATGGAAGGAGTATATGATCAGTGCAGGACACATGGTGAAGAGAAGGTCAGGCACAGAAGTGGCAGAAATCTCAGGACCCCCCCATCCCCCTTCTGTCCCCCTCCTGTCCCCCCTCCCCCCTCCTGCGTCCCCCTCCTGTCCCCCCTCCCCCTCCCCTCCTGTCCCCCTCCCCCTCCTGTCCCCCCTCCCCCTCCTGTCTCCCCCCTCCTGTCCCCCCCCCCCCCCGTCCCCTCCCCGAGGCTCTGGAGGGTTTATGGGGCCTGTCTTAGCGAGGCCCCAGTTTAGTGCCCATGTTAGTGCCGGCTCGGAACCCCTTACATTTGTGTAACATTTTACGACCTTCCAGTGTGTTCAGCTGCGTGTTTTATCACGTACTATTTCATCTTTATAGACTCCTACACATTGCGAGGTAGGCAGAGGCAGGAATTGGACCCCCTCCCCGCCCACCACCACTGGGCCAGGAAACCGAGGCTGGAGGGCGGCGGTCTCCGGGATTCAGACGGCTGCTCCGTGTGGGGCTTGGGTCCGGGCTGCGCTCCTCCAGCCACACGTTGCCGCCTTACTGGCCTGGGTGGAAAGCAGAGGCCTGGGCATGACGTGCTGATGAGCTGTGGGCAGAGAGGGGGAGGGAGCGTTTGTAGACCGTGGGTGGGAGGGGGAGGAGGGGGGCAGCTCCTACCTGCACCCGAGCCCACGGGAGGGGGAGGGGAGGGGCAGGGAGGCGGGAGGTCCGGGAAGGGACCCGAGGGGGTGTGCGGGACAGGCTGATGAGATGCAGACCTCCAGGGCTTCCCCCCACCCCGGCCTGTCCCTGCAGCCAGTAGGGGTCCCCAGGGAGCTCAGGTCCCCCTTCAGGAGCATTTAGTGAGGTCGGTTTGTGTATCAGGCACTCCGCCGGGCGCCTCAGGGCAAGCCAGATAAGGTGCACTGGGAGCAGGGGCGGAGCGAAGAGGGTGGGTTGTGCCCCCCTGTGGAAACTCCAGAAAGCCCCTTACCCTCTCTGAGCCCGCAGCGAATGTGCCCGGGACCCCAGGAGCCCCAGCGATGCTTCCACCGGGCGGGGCCGGATAAACCTGGCCACCCGGAGCCCTGAGGTTCAGTGGGTTGGCGACGGGGGCGCCAGGAGGGAGTTGGGGGGTCTGTCCCTCGGAGGCTGCTCTTCCCCCCTAGGTTCCTTACCGCCCCCAGCTCCTCCCTCACCCCCACCCTGGTCTTGGCGTCATCACTAGCCCAGGGGTCCTGGGGAGCTGGGTCTGACCAAGGGCAGGGGGGCGGGAGGGTGGTGAAGGGGAGGCGGGGAGGGGCGCACACGCGGGGGCGGGGGCAGGAGTGTACAAATAGCCGGAGGGCGAGGCGGGTGTGCCGAGTGTGTGGGACTCCGTAGGGAAAGCTCCTCTCCCGAGTTATGTCGTGTCCCCGTGTCATGTGGGACAGGACAGACATCCTGGAGGGAGACCGGCTTCAGATGGGCCAAGGCCACTCAGTTTGGGCCTCAGAGACAAGCCAAGTGGGCTGTGACCCTGAGGAACCACCGGCTGCGGGAAGGCAGAGAGCGAGAGAAGCTTTGGAGACTCCAGTGTGGACGGTGGGCAAGGGGGCCCGGGAGTCACAGCTCAGGTTCCAGAACCTTCCAGGCCCCGGGCTCCTGGGAAGCACTCAGTGTACGTTAGCGTCTTCATCGGCACAACCACCACCCGAGACAGGGGCTTCTAGGGCTCTCGTTTCACAGATGGGCAAACTCCAAGTACAGAGACGTCCATAACTTCCCCATAACTTCCCTGCGGCCACACAGCTGGTCGGTGGTGACGCCGGCCGCGGAACAAAGCGGCCTGGCAGCCGCGCAGGGCGCCGCACCGGCCGGCGGTCCGCCAGCCGCCCGTGGAAAGGGGCAGTGAGAACGGGCTCGGCGCAGGCCCCTGGGGAGCCGGCGATGGGAGGCCGTTCTGGAAATGACCTCCACAGATACAGCCGCTGTTTGGACGTAGGGGGACGATGGCGCTGTCCCTTCAGCCTTAGGAGCCCGGGCAGGAGCGAGAGCTGCGGAAACCTGCAGATGAAGTCCTCCCTCCCCCAGGCCTTTCCCGCCGGAGCTCCGCCAGCAAGGTGCGCCCCTGGGGCTCCTAACGCACAGGAAGGACTCAGAAATGGGGGTCAATCCCTACCAGGCTGTTCCCGTGGTCTTGGCCGTAGCTCTGGGCCCCGTGTACCCGGTCCCTGACTGTCCCCCAAGGCAGGTTCCCGGCCTTTCCATCTATTGTGGGAAATACTGAATTTCCTTCCAGTCAACCCTTTTCTGTTTCAAGTGGCCCAGAGTCAGTTTCTATCACCGGAGGCCAGGGGCTGGCTGGCAGAGGGATCAGTGACGGTGGGCAGGTCCAGGCCCGGGAGGCTGGAAGGGTCAGTTGCGGACATGTCCCCGGGGAAGGACAGGAGCTCTCCTTGAGCAGGTTAGCTGTAAAGTGCTTGGGGAATGGGTTGAGATGTGGCATATTTGGGGCTGGGCCTGGGACAGTGCTGTGAGCGTGCAGCAGGGAGATGGAACAGGGAAAGCGGTTTCCCTTTCCCTGGAGCCCACGTGAGAGAGGGTGGCTTGCAACCAGTGCCCGCAAGGACCAGGCGGGGATCGGGAGAGGAATCTGGATGGAGAAATGTGGGCCCAGGTGTAGAGAGGAGAGAGCTAGCGCAGGGAGCCTGGAGATGCATAGAGAAACTGAGGACGTCGACCCCGCGAGGAACGGGGGGGGGCGGGGCGCAGGTAGAGGCTGGGAGTCCAGGTTGGTGAGGGGCACAGCTGGGTTTCAGAGGGGAGGCGGGAGGGGGCTGAGAGCGGAGGGATTGGCAGGAGGCACCTGCCCCCAGATCGGCCGCTGCCAGGCCTCCCGGGGCTTTGCTTTGCTAGGTCACTGCCTGGGATGTGGCCCTGGGCAAAGCACCTCGAGCCTCAGCTTCCTCGTCTATGAGCTCTGCACAGGGTCACGGTCGGCAGTGGGCGAGATAACGCAGGCGTGCTACTTGGGAAGCGCGTGCGTCTGCAGCGTGAAAAGACCTTGGGGTTAGCGGTTATGATGGGCATTCGGGTGACTTTTATTGCACAGTGACCGTCCAGGATTCCAGTCCCAGGCTCCTGCTCCTACCTTCGGACCCAGGACCTCATGCTCCCGCCCCGCCCCCCGCAAAGTCCCCCTCAAAACTGCTGACGGTTCTTACCGGGCAGGTCGCGCGGGCTCCTCCGGGGTCCGAGCTCTCGCTGCCGGGCAGGTGGGGAGCGCAGCAGGGAGCTCCCTGTCCTCTCCCTGTCACCGCTGTGGGGGTCCTCCGGCGGGTCGCTCTGCTGCTGGACCCATGATTGCTTTGCACTTCTGCCACCGTGCTGTCCTGCCGGGCTTTCCAGTACTCTCCGGGGAGGAGGGCTTTGCCGCCGAGCCCCGGGGGCGCTCCCTCAGCTCCTCTGGCAAGGGCTTTCCCGTGGGGGGTCCCCTCCTGAGGGCTTGGTGATTTTCCACCCCGGCGCCCACTCCGGCCTACACGATCTAGGTGACTGCCCTGCCACAGTCTGTTCTGGGACAGTGGCCCAGCCAAGGCTCTTGGCAGAAAGCTTGGGCCCAGCCGGCATGAGACCAGACCGGCCCTGCCCCAGGCGCGGGCGGCGAGGGCGCCACCAGGGCAGGGGGCGGGGCCGAGGGCACGAGGCTGGGGACAGGCCACCTGTCTATGCTCCATCACCAAAGGCCCAGAATGGCCCTGAGGCCCCAAGATCCTTGTCATCACTGACCTGCCTTCTGTCCCCACCGTCTAGGAGGCTGACATTCCCGAGACCTCCCCCTGCTCCGCCCGCCTCTCCCCAGGGCCCTGTGTCCGCAGAATTCTCTCGATGCAGAGGGCAGCTACCCGACCCCGCGGGTCAGTGGATGAACCTGGGTGCCCTGCGGGGTCGGAGGAGGCCGAGGGCCGGCAGGGAGTGGTGTCTAGGCCCCACTGGGGACCGCCGTGCCCTTCTAGAAAAGGTAAATTGCTTCTAGAACAGGCGAATCGAATGGACAGTGACGGGAAGCAGCTGAGCGGTTGACTGGGGGGGGGGCGGGGGGCGGGGGGCGGACCGGAGGGCAGACGCAGCCCTGTGGGGAGATGGAAACGTCTTCATCCTCCCGGGGTCCTGGGATCGAGCCCCGCATCAGGCTCCCTGCTCAGCGGGGAGCCTGCCTCCGCTGCTCCCCCTGCTTGTGCCCTCGCTCAAATAAATAAAATCTTAATAAAAAATGTGTGAATATTATTGCCTGCAAGTTCTGCTCCACTGAAGGTGACAGAAAATACAACAAAGAAGAGCGACAACACGCTGGTGAACCGCAGATTCGGGTTTGTGAGCTGAGGAGAGGCCGGTGCGGGAAGCAAGCCCCCGGGACGAGGGCACCGGGCAGGGGGCCGGGGCCCCGAGAAGGGCCCCTCTCCCTCAGCTCCCTCTGGGTGGGCACCCCCAGCCCCTGCTGGGAGGAGAGGGGCCTCTTCTCTGCCCACAGCTGCCCCGACTCTAGGGACCACCAGCTTCCGACCAGGAGGCTCTTGGCTTGAGGTGCACAGGGCTGCGCGGACCCGGCTAGAGTCTGTGCCCCCCGCCCCCCCCACCGGAGCGCCTATAAAATAAACATGACCGAGAAGGCCAGTGACTGTAGAAGACACAGTTGAAATGAAAAAAAAAAAAAAAAGAATAAATAAACAACCTCCCCCCCAAACTCACCCCAAGCCTCGCACCAAAAAACCGAGCGCCCCGAGCTGCGTGGGACACACAGCTGCCCGACTGGGTGATATTTATACAAGGGGCTCGGTTCCTCCCTCGGGCAAGTAAAGCAAGTTGTAAAATTTGAAGGCACATTTTAAAATTGTTTAAAATCCTCCAAATGTGTTTCCTGTCTGGCACTGGGTCCGGGAGCTGGGAACACGCGCGCGTGTGTGGCCCGGAGCTCGGGTTAACGAGGGAGTTTGGAGGCGGTGGTGCGGGGGGCTGGCGGGCAGCAGGGGCGAGAGAAGGAGCCCCTTGTTGGGCAGGGTGTGTGTTCCCGGTGTTGGAATGTGCGGGAAGGGCCTCGGGACCGGGGGGGGGGGGGGGGGGGGGGGGGGGGGGGGGGGGGGGGGGGGGGGGGGGGGGGGGGG
>CM052893.1:57982176-58040855 GCA_028534135.1 Potos flavus
GTCGCCGCTGGACGCCAGCCCTCGGGCGCATCTCGCTGTGCGACCCCGGACGTGAGCGCGGCTCGGGGGCCCGCGTGTGAGCTTGTGTTCGCCGGCATCGGCGTGGCTCCAGAGCGGGTCCCGCACGCACGCCCGAGTGTGCGCACGAGTGTGAAGGGGTGTGTGCCGGCGGCCCTGCTCGCGTGTGGCGGAGGGGGCCGCCCCCTCCGGCCCGGGGAGGCCGCTTCCACTTCAGCTGTGTCAACAAAGCCCCTGCCTTCCGCTCTGAGGCCCCTCCAGGACGGTCGCCCCTGCCCCCTTCCCCGAGCGGGGACTTGGATTGACCATGTGGGTCGCAAAGTTGTGAGGTATACGAGCAGGTGTGGATTGAAGGCAGCGAAAGTGTGTGTGAAAGCGTGAGGCCCGAGCGTCCCCTGGCCAACACCAGCCCTCAGCAGCAGCTTGGGGGACCCCGGGCCCCTGGAGCCTCGCTCGGGTCCCCGGGCTGGCTCGTCCCTCCTCTCGTAGCCCGGGCCGGGGACAGTCCTGGGATCACCCCGAGCCAGACGCCATGGGGAGAGCCAAGAGCTGGGCACTGACCCTCTGGGGGAGGGGCAGTATCTGTCCCCACCCGGGGCCAAACCACAGGAAGCCAGACCTCCCCAGGGTCCCGTCCCAGGCTGGTTCTGGGTTCGGCCTGACGCTGCTCTTGCTGCCCCCGCTGGCCTGAGCCCAGCACCTCTGTGCCAGTCCCTGCACCCGCCCCACACTCCCCAGTCCGTCCAGGGGCTGAGCCCCCCAGTCTGTGTGTCCCCACCCCTTCCCACCTGTATCCCTCATGCCAGCGTGCCCTTCATCCCCCATCCTGGCCCATGTCTCCTGTCCCGGCCGATGTCCCCCACAGCCCAGCTTGGCCCCTGACCCCGGCTTGCCACCTAAGCAGAACAGAGAGGGTGAGGGAGCCCGTGTGAGGCTTTGGGGCTGAGTAGTGCTGGCCAGACAGGACAGGTGCACCCCCAAGGCGTTAGCACCTAAACCGGGAGGGAAGGGGAAAAGGCTGGAAGGGCTGGGAGAAGCCCTGGGAAGCAAGGTGGGCCGGGACCTCATCCCTCCCGCCCCAGACCGGAGCACAAGGGCAGGGCTGAGCCCGGAGCATCCCTCGGTGAAGCTCCCCACACCCCTCAGGGGTCAGCACCCACTCTTGCAGGCCCCCAACCCGGGGGACGAGCGCAGCCGGGATGGCAGATGGCCCTGCCCTTCTTCCCTCTCTGAGGCCGGGTTCGGGTGACGGGCGCCCAGGGGCGGAGGGCACGGCCGCTTGGAACCTCGCTCCCCACACCCAAATCCCTGTCTGGTCACGCGACTAGCTGTGTCCTGAGGAGCCCCCGGGACAACGCTCTGAATTCCCGCCTGTGTGCTGCTGTGGCCCCTGTCGAGGTCCTTGCCGAGGCCCCCGAGGGACACAGACAAGGGCCCAGGAGCCCCTGTAGGGCGGCCAGGCTGCCGGCCTGGAGCACGCACAGCCTCAGGGCTGGGGCTTTGGGGTGGAGACCCCACAGCCTCCCCTGAGCAGACGGTAAGGGCAGCCCGGGTGCCGGGGTTGGCAGAGAGAGGAGGAGGCTCCGCCTGCTCCCCATCCCCCCCGTGGTCCTGTTACCTCTGCCCCACCTTCCCAGTACCCCGAATGTCTTGCTCAGCCCCAGATCCCATATTCTGTTCTGTCCTATCCCGGCCTGCTCCGCCCTGTCCCATCCATCTGTAGGCGTTGAGTCTGGACAGTGGGTCCCCTTCCATCCCACCTGCCCCCTCCTGCCCTCGGGTCCTGTGTCTGGTGTCACCTAACCATCGCCTTGGCCAGCACCCCCTGGGCCGGGCCGACCTTGATGCCGCGAGGCAGGGACCCTGTGCCAGGCAGGCTCAGGGTCCCTGGTGCCTGTCCATCTAAGTGTCGACCCCTCCCTCTCCCTCACAGGCTCTGGGAACTAGAGGCTTGCCCGAGGGGCGGTCCCCACAGGACCCCGGGCTAAAGGCCCAGCTGCAGCGAAGATGGTCCTTTCTCTTTAGCCCCTGCTTGGGGTGTTTTGAGAGGTTTCAAGTATCAGCCTTGGATCCCCGGGCAGCTGTCAGTCTCTTCGGGGACCTGGCGGAGGGGACGGGAGCTCAGGACACCTGGGTCCCAGGGCTGCTCTGCCACGCCCCTGTCCGCCTGGCCGGGAGGCTCACTCGCCCTTCTGAACTTTGGTTTCCCTGTCCTCTGGTTTTCTCTTTCGTTAAGTTTATTTAAGTCCTCTCTACACCCGACGTGGGGCTCGAACTCATGACCCTGAGATCAAGAGTCGCGTGCTCCTCTGACTGAGCTGGCCCGGCGCCCCTAGTTTTCCTGCCTTTAGAATGTGGGGTTCGGACTGGCTCTCCCAATCCAGACTGGGGCTCCTTTGATGTCCTTCTGCACAGACTCCGCGGGACTTTGGCGGAGGGGTGGCGGGAGGCGATCAGGCCGCGTCCGAAGCGGTTGCAGGCGGCGGTAGAGCTGCCAAGGGACAGAGCGTGGCGAGAGTCAGACCCACTCCGAATGCCGGCCTCGCCTCACCCTGTCCCATGTGCCAGGCCCCGGGACCCTAACCCGGGGACGTGGCCTTTTAGACCCTCAGGCTTCCCCTCTCGGCTTCAGGGATAGTGAGGCTGCCAAGAGCACGGGGCTCCCAGTGCACGGAAAACACGGGGCGCGGCGCCTGGCACATCGTGGGTGCTCGGTGAATGGGCAGTGGCTCGCTCGGGGTCCTGCCCCCGTGCCTGGCCCTCTGTCTGGATTGCTGGATTTATTTTAAAAGATTTTATTTATTGGGGCACCTGGGTGGCTCAGTCAGTTAGGCGTCTGCCTTCGGCTGGGGTCGTGATCCCGGGGGCCTGGGATCGAGCCCTGCATTGGGCTCTCTGCTCAGCGGGGAGTTTGCTTCTCCCTCTCCCTCTGCTCCTCCCCCTACTTGTGTTTGCTCTCTCTCTTTCTCTCTGTCCAATGAATAAATGAAATCTTTACAAAAAAATATTTTACTTATTTGAGGCGGGGGGAGAGGCTGAGGGAGAAGCAGACTCCCCGCTGAGCAGGGAGCCCAACGTGGGGGCTCGGTCTCAGGATGCGGCTGGCAGGAGCCACAGGGGCGGTGGGGGGGGGGGGCCCTCAGCCGGGACCCAGGCTGCCCACTCAGTTAGAGAACCGGGCTGGGATGGAGTCCTGAGGGTGCACAGCTTGGCGATCAGGCACACCCTCCCTGGCAGGTTTTGGCTCCTGTGGTCACCCCCTCTCCCCCCGCAGCACCCCCCGTACAGCCCGGACCTCACCGAGCCCGCCGGGGCATGGGGACGGTCCGCCTGCCATCTGGTGCCTTCTGCCTCCTTTCCTCCTCTGACAGGCGTGGGGCGCTGGGCTCATGCGGGGACCCCCCCTCCCCTGCAGGACCACTCTCAGCCCTCGGGGCGTGAGGGTTTAAATGAATAAAACAGAATCACAAAGGATTATAAAGGAAACCAACTCCATGGAAACACAGTTATCAAAACATTGCCATTTTTTGGTTTAGTAACATGGAAGCTTCTCTCTCAACACATTAAAAACGGGGTCTAACAACCGGGGTCCTTCCAAAGTAGTGACGAGAACAAAAACTATAACGCAGCCTGAAAGCGTCTGTGCTTTCTGCTGGTGACAAAGCCACGGGCCCCCTGCAAACTATTTTGGCTTGTTGCCCAAGTGCAGAAGAGCGTTTCATTTCGGTTACAGGTGAGTGAAAACAAAGATGGGATTTTTTTTCCCTATGTAGGTTCACGATGCCCCTGAAACCCACAGACCCCAGTAAAGACCCCTACTGCAGAGCAGAACGGGAAGGAAGGGGAGACCCTCCCGCGGCGGGTGCTTCTGGCCGTCCACCCTGGGGCCAGCCCTGACACACGCGGGCCCCACCTCGAGTTTCCGAGTTTCCAGGAGAAATTCGAGCCTCTCAGAGGGTGAATGATTTGCCCAAAGGCAGCCAGGCCCGGCTCCCGCCCCTGGGGCGGGGGTGTGGGGGGGGGGCTCCCTCCGCACACAGCTGCCTCCTCAAGGGAGACCAGCCACGGAAGAAGGTGCTCACTCAACCCTTTGGCCTCAGAGTCTGCCCCGCCTCGTGACCTGTTGGGTTTAACCAGCGTCCAGAGGGGCGATGGCCCCTGAAATCACACACACTTCGTTATTTTTATCTCCAGTTTATTTTTTTAGACTAAGAGCAGAGTATGAAAGTCACAGCCAAAGCACTTGAAAAAGGCCCGGGAAGATGGGTGGGGCCACAGAGGGTGGGCGGGGCAAGGTCCTCGGTTTGGGTCCCAGCTCAGGGCTGGAGGGGAGGGGACGTTGTTGTCACACGGTCTCCAAAAGTGTCTGTGCGTTGCATAGGTCTTGTCTTCACAGAAGACACAAGAGGGGCCAGGGGGTCCCCCAGTGGGGGCCTAGCCTGGTGGGGAAGGGGTCTGAAGCTGGAAGGAGCCGTCCAGGAAGGTTAGGGAGTTAAGGAGGGGGAGGGAGTCTGTCCGTCTGTACATTATATATAGAGATATAGAGTCTGTACATGCCTGCTGGAACCCCGGTGCCCACCCCTTGTCACCCTCGTCCACTGCCCGCCCCCCCAGGGGTGTCTGCTTGTAAACTTGGGTTCAATCCAAACCACAGTCCTGGCAGCGGGAGCGGGAGGGGGAGGACGTGCTTATTGCTGTAAACAGGGGAGCGGGGCAGTGGGCCACCCCCTTGCCCATCTAGTCCCCTCCCTGTGTTCCACCCCTAGAAGAGAATGACGGGGGTGCCTCCCACGCTGGGATCTGCTCTCTCTGGGGCAAATTTGTCTCCGGCGGTGACAACAGGGGAGGGTACCAGGGGTCAGAGAAAGGTACCAGAGCCACAAGGCCGCGCGGGACCCGTGGCTGTCCCTGCGTCTGGGTCTGGTCCACTACAGTGCCCTACGTGGGGAGAGAGGGGGCAAAGGGGGCGGGCACAGGCGTTCGGCGCAGACCCCACTTCCAGCCATCGGAGGAGGGGTCGAGGCCCCACAGCTAGGCTTCCCTGGGAAAGGCCAAAGTCCCCCTGCCCTTTCCCAGCCCCATGTCTCCCCGCCAAGGGAGGGGGCAGAGCTAGGAAGCCAAGAGTGTCACGAGGAAGAAGGCGATGCCCACCGCCAGGGGCAGGTGCTCCCGCTTGGGGCTGGTCCCGCTGATGCTCTTCTCAAGCTTGGGCACCTGGGGGTTCTCTCCCTCAAAGTCTTCTGTGGGCAGACGAACAGAGAGCCGCGTGAGGGCTGGGCTGCGCGCGCGGGCGGGGCACGCGGCGGCGGCAGCAGCAGCGGAGCCGGGACGTGGCCACCCACGGGGACGGGGCGGGGTGGGGGTGGGGTGGGGGTGGGGGTGGGGGAGGGCTCCTGGCCCCCGGGAAGGCATGCGAGGTGAGCAGGCACCGGGGAGGGGCTGCGGTTCCAGCAGTGGCCACCAGAGGGCGCTGCGCAGACTCACCCAGCACGTTGATCTTCACCTGGGGGCCCATGGTGAACTGGGGGAGGGTGGGGGCCGGCTTCTCCCCGGAGTGCGATGCTGCGGGGCGGGGTGCGGGTGGGAGACAGGAGGGGAGAGTCAGGGCCAGGATCCCCCCGCCGCTACAGCTGGGGAGCGAGTCCCCGCTCCTGCGCCCCCCGCCCCGCCCCCGGGAGCCAGGGGAGCCCCGAAGCGGGGAGCCGAGGACGCGGTCGCGGCCGGGCGCCGACGGCACTCACTGGAGGCGCAGCAGACGAACACCTTCATCCTCAGACACTTCCAGTGCAGGCTGTGCGTGGGCGTGGCTGGGGACGAGACGGGGCCTGAGCTGCGTTCCCCCGCTTCCCGGCCCTCCGCGCCGCCCCCTGCCCCGGCCCGCGGACGCGGGTCACGGTGGCTCCGCTGTCAGCCCCGGAAGCCCCTGTGGTCAGCCCTCAAGAAACCCTGAGCCCTGACGTCTCGGTCCCGGCACGACCCTCAGGGAAGCGGTGACCCCGCGACCCAAACTTCGGACTGTCCCTAAACCTCCCTCAGCCTCAGACGCTGTCTGAGCTGAAGCCCTAAGCCCGCTGGGCTCCACACGGCATCCCGGGGTGTCTCTCTCGCGCCGGCGACGCGGACCACGTGGCAGCCACGTGGAGAGGGCAGCCACCCCTGGAGACCCCACCCCCTGGCCGGCACTCTGACACTCCCCTTTAGGCCCACCCCCATCCCCCCAATCCCCTGCCCCTGCGGACCCCACCCCCTGGTCGGCACTCTGACTCTCGCCTTTAGGCCCACCCCATCCCCCCAATCCCCTGCCCCTGCAGACCCCACCCCCTGGCCGGCACTCTGACACTCACCTTTAGACCCACCCCACACCTCTAATCCCCGGCCCCTGCGGACCTCATCCCCTGGCACGCACTCTGACTCTCGCCTTTAGACCCACCCCACACCCCCAATCCCCGGCCCCTCCGGACCCCATACCCTGGCAGGACCGCATCCCTTGGTCAGCACTCTGACACCTTTAGGCCCATCCGCACCCCATCCCCTGCCCCTGCGGACCCCATACCCTGGCACGCACTCTGACACTCACCTTTAGACCCACCCCACACCTCTAATCCCCGGCCCCTGCGGACCTCATCCCCTGGCAGGACCCCATCCCCTGGCACGCACTCTGACTCTCGCCTTTAGGCCCACCCCATCCCCCCAATCTCCTGACACTCGCCTTTAGGCCCCCCACCCCCCATCCCCGGCCCCTGCGGACACCATCCCTTGGACGTCACTGACACAGTCGCCTTTAGGCTCACCCTCCAACCCTCATCCCGAGACCCTGGAGACTTCACCCCCTGGCAGGCACTGACACTGGCCTTTAGGCCCACCCCCACCCCCCATCCCCGATCCCTGGGGATCTCATCCCGTGGCCCTCACTTTTTCCGGCCCTGCCCAGCCCCCGAGCCCCCAGCCCCGGGGCCTCACCCTCTGGCCACCTCCCTTGGTGCTCTCTTTAGACCCCGCCCCGACCGCACCCCGGGGCCGTCTCCCAGGTATGCTCCTTAGGCTCCGCCCCCGGCCCCACCCCCTGGCTACCTCCCTGGTTCGCCCTTTAGGCCCCTCCCTGGCCCCACCCTCCGGCCCTCCCCGACACTCTTAGGCCCCGCCCCAGCCCCTCGGGGCCCCACGCCTGTCTCCCCGCCCGGCCCCGCCCCCGGCTGTCACTCACAGATGTAGTAGTACTCGTGGCCGGCGTGGAACTCGTAGCCCAGCGAGAAGGCGCTGTAGCGCTGGAACTTCTCCGAGAACTTGATGGGGCTGTGCGGGGCGTGCGGGCGGTTGCACTCCCAGCGCTTGAAGCCTTGGCTGGCGTTGCAGGTGCGGTAGCCGGCGCGGCTCACCATGTACAGCACGTACTGCTCCGCCCCGCCCCCGGGGCCCGGCCCCGCCCCGGGGCCCACCCCCGAGCTGTTGTAGTGAGGGCAGTAAATATCCAGGTAGTCGTTCACATTCACCTGCACCGTGTAGCCCTCTCGCCGCAGGCTGCGGGGGAGAGGAAGCGGGTCAGAGAGAAGAAACCCCACGCCAGTCCTCTTCCCGCGCCGCCGCGCCGCAGACCTTCCCTAGGGTCCTCGCAGCTTCCCGGCGTTCCTCCGGAGCCGCCGGTCTTCTCAGCCCCTGTCCCCGTCCCCGGGGCCCTAGCGCCACCAGGCCCACGCGAGCCGTCCACGCCCACGCCTGTGCTGTCCTTCTCCCGGCGGCCGCCAGAGGGCAGCGAAGGCGCAGGGAAGCCCGGCCTGCCTCCGAAGGCCAAGAGGCGGGGGAGAAGGGAACTTACGCTCCGGTTACCACAGAAACGGCGCAGGCCCCGGCGACTCCCAGACCCAGGCCCGGATTTCCTCCGTCCATCCCCCTCCATCCCCCACAATCCACCACTGGGGAGGAGTGGTCGGGGATGGGAAGGGGAGCAGGAGGGGGGGAGGGGGCCCTTCGCAGATATGCGCACCCTCTGTCCGCTCTCCCGGCTGCTTCCCTGCCGCGGCCAGCGCCCCCCGCCCCAGGCCCGTCGGCCAGGCCTGAGCTCACGGACGCGGGTGTGGAGGCTTCGTGCGTGCACACGCGGAAGCTCCACGGCGCACACACAAATCTGCCCGCCGGCCGCTCGGGCGGCGTACATCTGGGAGGGCCAGGCTGCGTGTGTGTGGGACTCGCACGCAGGTTGGTCGACCCCAGCCGTGTCAAGCTCTCTCCCTGCCGCCGTCCTCCCCACCCCTGCGCCTCCCCCCCAGACACACACACGCGCGCGCGGGCACATGCCCTTTCTGCACTACTCCTGGCAATCAAGGCCCGATAACGTGAGACAGCAGAGCCGGGAGCAGGGACTCCACAGCAAGGCCCCACGTGGTAGCATGCCAACCGCCAAAACTTCCATGTCTGTACACCTTCCTCCTCAACCTGGCACCACTGCCCCCGGAATGGTGCTCTGCGGAGAAGTGGGCAGAGTGCCCAGGCAAGATGGCCGAGCCTCATACTTCCTTGATTCTTCTATGGGGACACAGAAGCAGATGCCGAGTCCCTTGTAATCCCCACCTGCCTTGCCAGGCATCATCAATGTGTTGGTCTTAATGCCCTCGATAGTGGTGCCGAGTGGTGCCGGGATGGGAAAAACATCTGCATGGAGAAAAACTCAAGAGAAGTAGGTGGGAGTTTCCCCCAATTTCTTTAGGGTAGGAATCCACACATCCCGCCAGGAGGAGGAGAACGTGGTGGACACAGAAGGCCTGGGGTACTTGGCAGCATGTCAAACCACCGGGGTCCCTAGGCCCTGGGAACTCCCTGAAGGGAGGGACTGGCTCCCCATGTCACCAAGCACCTCCCAGTCCCACAAATAGTCATTAGATCTATTAGGGAAACAAGCTGGGAGGCCTCTGCATTGGGCGGAGCCTTGAGAGTCCCTCCCCACTGACTGGCTGGGCCTGGCCTGTGCCGCCCCCTCCCCAAGCGCTCCCTTCCAAGCTGGGCAGGAAGCATCGAGGTGAGAGCTGGTGCCTGGGCACCTCCGTGGGAATGGGCACAGCCTTCTTGAGTCATCAGGAATGCCACCAGTCCCACTTGGTTCCCACGGGAGTGATGGGTCACTTAGGCCCCTCCCTGGCCCTGGCACTCAGGTGGGCAGGAGTCTCGGCCCCGGGCACTGGGAGCAGGAAAACGGGTTAGACCAGGCCTGGCTCCTGGCGCCGCCTGGGTTTGCCTCTCTATCCCCAGCTTCCAAGTCTACTGTTCCTCCCCCACAGGCTTTGAGGAGGGGGCACCAGCGATAGGGGGCCAGGCCCAAAGCCGCTACGCAGCCACCCTGGGGCCTCCGTCCTTGAGCCTCACCTAGGTTTCCAGGCCTGCTCTGAAGGGGCCCCTCCCTGGGGCCCTGCCCAGTTCCCCCTACAACACAGCCCATCCCAGCAAGGAGCAAGCCAAGGCCAGGGCCACTGGGACAGGTGACCTCAGTTTCCTCGACAGGGCGGGGACTGGCCTTACGGAAAGGCCTCTGGGTGAGCACCAGGGAAGAGAAGCCACCTTCTGCCTCTCCCTGGGCTGGGTGGCAGGAAGAGCCCCTGAAACACCCCACAAACTGAGCAAGAACGGCTTGTGGCGTGGCTGTGGGCAGCTGGTATCTGGTGGGCAGGGGGCTGGGGGTCCCCAGTCACAAGTCCTGGGAGACCGAGTGAGGTGTCTGCTCGGCTTGGGCACTGTCACTGAATCTGTCATGCTCCCTGCCCCCGGCAGTGCCCCTAGGCCCCACAAAGCGCGCACCTCACTCCTCCTCTAGGGCGGCAGCTCCCCATCCCCCTCGGGGTGTGGGGAGGTGGGACCTGGGGGCTGCGGTGTGCCTGCCCCTTCACACAGCCCTCTGTTCTTCCTGCCTTCATCCCCTCCCGGCCTCCAGCTTGCTCGCAGAAAAGCAAGTGTTGACACACCCCACCTGGAGGGGGTGCCCCCTCACCCCGTCATTTCTATTTCGTCTCTCCCGGCTCTCACCGCCTCAGGGGCGCATTCCGACCCTTCTCCGTCACCCCTTCAGTGCCCCGCCTGCTCGAGCCTGGGGGGGGGGGGCGGCGGGGGAGCAGGGAAGGAGCAAACCTCTCCCCGCGGGGCAATTAGGGGCAGGTAAACAGGGTGTGTAACAGGACCAGGGAGTAGGGAAGGCATCCCGAGGGGCCCTGAACTTGTTTAATCCCTCCCCCCACCCCTAGAAGCCGGCATGCAGAGCTAGAGAAGTGGCGAAGCGATGGCAAGACACCGACCCGGGCTCTCCTCCCCTCTTAGCGCGCGGCCCCGAGGCGGCGCGCCGCTCGCTCCGGCAGGCGAGGCTGGACCACGTGCGCGCGGCGTGGGGTCCGCGCGCCCGGCTGGCGGTGGGTGGGTGGCGGGAACGTTCGCGGGGCGGCGCGTGCACGCTGACACCCCCGCACCCCTCGGGGCGCTCCCGGCGCCCCGCCCCGCCGGGTCTCGCCATCCGCGGCCGGGGGCCGGGGGCCGGGGCTTCTCCGGCCGGCGTCGGGTGGAGGAGAGGCAGCGCGCCCCACATCCCCGCCCCCTCCCTGCGACAGCGGCGGGCGGCGGCGAAGGTTTATTGATCTGCAGCGGCGGCGAAGAGCGAGACACCCGCCGAAAGCGAGACACACAAACGGAGCAAGAGCAGACGCGCGCAGCAAGAGGGGAGACTAACAGACCCGGGTCCCCGAGAGGGGACAGGGCGAGACACAGCAAAAGAGGGGCCCAGAATCGGAGAGAAAGAGGAGCAGAATGGGAACGGAGGGAGGCGTGGAGAAAGGGAGACACGTGGGGGCCGATCGGGGAGGCCCCCAGACAGCAGAGACTGAGACCGCTCTCGATGGCGGGCAAGGGGGTGCGGGGCAGAGGCTCGGCGGCAGGGAGAATACGCGCAGGGGGAAAGACCAACCGGGACCTAGTACAGCCTCAATAAATATTTGCTGAATGAACGTGTGAATGAAAGACAGATCAGCAACAGAAACGTTTCAGAGGGAAAGAGGTAGGGAGGCTAGAGAAAGATGTTCCCGAGGCTTCCTGAGTTAGGGGCGAATGACAGCGCCTCGCTCCGTTCTGCAAAGCAATGAAGCACAGGGCGGGGGGCATACATGTGGCCGTCAGCCGGTCCTCCCACCCCCACCCCAAATTCAATTCCAGGCTCAGGGGACCCCTCGACCTCACATTCTCCTTCTTCCCTCCAGTATAGTACCCCCCCATGCCTAGTTTCTGGGCCAGGTTGGGAACTGGTCTCTCCAATTACAGCGGATCAAACGGAGGGCCTGAGCGGGGGGACGAGGGGCGAGATCACGACCGCTGTGCAGGGCACTGCCCCAGGTCTGTCAAAGGAGGCCTCTGCACGTGTCCCACCAGCACCCTCTCACGTGACCCCCCAGGAGGCGGGGTCGCAAGACCCTCTCCACGTGACCCCAAGGGGCAGAGACCCTCAGCACGTGACAGGGGGTGGGAGCCCGGCGCCCAGCTCACGTGACGGGGGAGGGGGCGCGGGAGCCTGTGGCTCGGCCCGGCCCCGCCCCCAGCTCCCTGGCCCTCTCCACTCCCGGCTCCGGAGCACGTCGCTCTCACGATTTATGGGGCCGCGGCTGCCGCAGTGAGGGAGCCCGGGAGCCCGGGCGCAGCGGCAACAAAGGCCGAGGAAGCGAGGCGGGGGCGGCGGCGTCCTCCCAGCCGGGTGCGCGCCCCCTCCCACCTCTGCCGGTCCAGACCTGCGGGGGAGCGGGGAAGACAGAAAGGAGGCTCCCGGAACCGGGCTCTGCCACCCCCTCCCAGGGCTTTCACCTGAGCCCAGGTGTATGCGGGGGAGGGGAACCTCATCAACAACATCTCCCCCACCCCCCCAGGCCGTTCCCTCATACCCCTGGCTCCGGCTTCCTCTAAGAACGCGGGGGTGCCCCGAGGGTGGTGGGAACCCGGGGCCCCTCACCTGCGTACTCTCCGCTCCCCGCCAGACTCTAGCGGGGCGGGGGGAGGCGGACGTGTTAGTCTGGGGGAGGGGGATGAGCAAGATAGAACGGGGAGTCAGCCCCCAGCACCCCCCGGAGTTCTTCGAGTCCCGCTCCGGGGGGGAGGGGCCTCATCCCCACCCCCGAGGTTTCCATGGGAAGCGAGAGGGGGGCGTCGTTGGCTCATCCCCACCCCCAGTCTGACACTCCGGGCGCGAGCAGGGAGAGAGGGGGAGGCGCGGAGCCCCAAACAACAAAGAGCGGAGCGGCGAGCGGCAGCCCCTCCCCCGGGAGGTTGGGGGTCGCGGCCGCCCGGCCCTCCGGCCCCCTCCCCTGGGGCCTCGCTGGTTGCTCCCGAGTCGCCCTCCAGGGTGGGGAGCCAGAGGCAGTGACGCCGCCGCCTAGGCAGGTGTGACAGTGACCCCCGCGTCCCAAGGGATGCCCCCAACACACAGACACACACGGAGGCACGGCGGGGAGGAGAAGACAAGGGCAGCGAGGACTGAGAGATTGAGGACCTGGCCCCGCAGCCGGCACCCAGCCGCCACGCCACACACCCCGGGAAACCACACGGCCGCCCTGACACCCGCCCAGACCGCGGCGGCGCCGGCAGCCCCCCCAACCCAGACGCGGCCGGCCACGCGGACAGCGACCGCAGCCCCCTCCCCGCCCCACCGCCCGCTCCCACCCCCAGACGATCGCCGACGCAGACACACAAATCACACACTCAGACACACGCACACTGACAGCCGCGCACGCCTGCTCACACTTGGAGCCACACGCCGTCCCCAGGCCGGGCGTGTGTGTGTGTGTGTGTGCGTGTGCGTGTGTGTGTGTGTGTGTGACACGGCGACATCTGCCTGCCTCTCTCCCTTTCACCGGTAGCCCACGTTTCCATCCCCACCAAGCAGCACCTCCAGGACCCCTGCCTCGGAGACCCAGCCTCAGCTCACCCCCGCCTGGCTTTTCCCCACAACCAGGGCAATCCATTCGGCTACGTTCTGAGGAGGTGCTGGGCCGGACTCCCTGCCTTGCTCTGGACCCCACTTTTAAAAGCGGGAGTCCTAGACAGAACCCCTCGAAAGCCTCGCCGCTGAAAACAGGTCATCCCTGGGCCCCCCCGGTGCGACGGCCCAGCACGGCTGAAGGGGGCGAAGATGGGGGGCTGTGCGAGGGGGCACGCTCTTCCAGCGGCGGGTGCGGAGAGAAGGCAAGGTGGGGTGCGGCGTCCCCGAGCAGCCTCCTCCGCACGGCCCAAGTCCTCCTTCCAAGACCTCAACAGCCTCTTTCAGACACCCCCCCCCGCGAGTTTCACAGCCGCCCACAGAGTGTGTCCCCCTCTCTCTCGTTCCCAGCCCCCAGCCGTGACCTCCCAGGCCCCCACCCCAGGTGCCCTCAGGACTTCCCGGGCCCACCGGCTCCCCCTCTCGCAGACGCGGGACGCACGGGGCTCCCTGGGCCCCCGACTCACTGCTGGTTGGAGCTGTTCCAGTACACCGCATGCCGGTTTCCCAGCGCCCCCCCGGGCCCCTGGGCCAGCAGCGGCAGCAGCGGCACGGGCACGAGCAGCAGCAGCAGCAGCAGCGGAGCCGCCGCCATCCCCGGAGCCGCCGCCGCCGCCGCCCCCCGACTGAGCCCCGCGCTCCCGGCTTCTCGCCTCCCAGCTCCCTGCCGCCGCCGCCGCCGCCGCCGCCGCCGCCGGCCCCCAAGCCTTAGGCCACGCCCCCAGCCTTTCCCTCCGCCCTCCGGGCGCGCCCCCGAAGCCCCGCCCCGGGCGCGCTCCCGCCTGGCCCCGCCCCGCTCGGGCCCGGAGCGCGCGGCGCTCGGGAGGTGGGGACCGTGCTGCCCCCTCGGGAACGACCGGCTCGCGCCTCCTCTCTCCCTCCTGGGTTTACTTTTTGCGTCCGCGGGTCCCCGGCCTTCTGCTGCCCAGTCTCGAGTTCCCTGGAGAAGGATTAGGGGGGCCCAGACTGGGGTCTCCATCTCCTGGGAGCACATCCATCCGGGGAAGGGGCGAGGGAGATGCGAAAAGGAGCTGGGGGTCCAGGACCGCTTCATAAGTAGAACTAGACCCCCTCCCACCCCTTTCCTTCTGAGCAGTCTGCCCTCCGCTCTGTCCATGGTCCTCTTCCCGTCTGAACTAGGAGGCCGCTGGGCTGCGGGGTGGAGAAGCGTTAGTGGGCCCCGAGGACGTGACAGCCCTGACCCGAAGCCCCCAGCGCGGCCTGAGGCTTGTCTGTCTCAGAGGCGAGGGAGAGGGGCTCGGGCCTGAGAATGTCCCTACTGCTCGTGCTGGAAGGGCCCAAGGAGTCCGCTAGAGCCCCTACAGAGGGTTCCTCACTCCCACTCGACGGTGGCCAGTTGTGTCCCTCGGCTTGCTCGCTGCTGGACGCTCTCACAGACATTGTCCCCACAGTGACGCCCAAGCACAGACATCGCACACACACACCCGCCAGAACAGAGGCAGGGAGCAACACAGCCCTGGACTCCAACGTCTGCACACACAGATGCCCCCGGCTGACACTCACGGGCAGTGGCACTCACACAACCAGAGACCCGCAGACACATAGAGACGCAGGAGCGCGCCCCAGACCGCGCCGACGCGGGGACGCCCGCGCAGACCCACGTGCCCCCTGACACCACAGTTCCCTGCTCTCCTCTGGTCCCGTCTTTGCCCAGGAGGTACACGTTGAGGGAAGGGGTCTGGGATCCAGACGTGGGGGGGTGCCCAGCCCTCATCTCGTCTCTTTGGGGAGGCTCAGACTGAGAGTGACCCGGTCTCAGATCAGGTTCCCAAAGCCCACACCCCGGCGACCTGTGCCCGGGGAGACTGGTGGGATGCTCTTTTCTCCTTTCCTTCAGGAGGGAGCACAGGCAGACCCCCTCCATCTGCTGGTCCTTGGCAGGGCAAGGGTCCCGACGCAAGTCAGCCTCAGGGGCGGTGGTGGGGGCGGGGGGACAGTGCCATCCGGCATGGGCCTCGCACCTAGCTTCTGCCAGGCAAAAGCAGGCTCTGTCCTCCCTCAGCTCCCCTCTGCCCCAGGAGATCTCCTCTCCCTTCTCAGGAGCCAGAAAATAAATTAGGCCCCTTGGGGTGGGAATGGGGGACTTTGCAAACATGTCTCTCTTCCCCCAGACTCCACACCCCCAGGGAGATTCGTTTCACCCGAATGATGCTAACCTGCCTACTCCAGGTGCCCCGGGGCCCAGCCTCCCCCTCCGCCCCCCACACTCCCTGCGGGGCCAAGGAAGGTTTCTCTCTGTAGGGCCCACAGTGGGCAGAGGGGCTGCCCATTTACGTATGGCTGGGAGCTCGCTGGTTTGGTCTAGGAGTTCAGATTTCGTTTTAGAAGCCTTAAATCCCTTTTTTGTAGACTCTGGGTTCCACTTATGGATGTGAGCCTTTTTCTACAGGACTCAGATACTCCTGTTTAGAAACGAGCACCCCCATACCCACTCCCCGTAACTGAGCCCTTCTCTTTAGGATCTAGAGCCCTTTCTCTAGGATTTAAGCAGCTCTGTTGGGTTTTTAAGTGCTGAGACACTCTCTATAGCGCCCAGGCCCCTGTCCATGGGATCTGGTGCTCTGTGCAGACCTCTAGCCAAATCAGTCTCTGACTGATGTGGGCTTTTGTGTGTTTTAGGATAAGCACCCTCTTTGCACGCCCATTCTTTAGGGTGCTTCTCTGCAAGTAGTGCCTTCGTGCTGGCTCCTTCAGCAGGAGGTGGCCCCGTGTGTCTCCCCACCTTGGTGAGCGAGTTCGAGCTGATGGCACCCTTTACCTGCTCCGTGGGTGGCTCCTTCGTGCCGTGCACAAGCTGTACGACTAAGTGGGGTGACGTGGGGTATGGCCCTCCAGGCCGGCTGTGGCGCACAGGCCTGCCTGTAGGCCTCCAGTCATGGGCCCTTGGCCTCTCTGGCGGCTGGGCCTCTGGGTGTAAGATCGCGGCCACTGTCTACACACCTGGGATCTGATGTGAGGCCTAGGCCTCTTTTTGTGGCATCTGGGTCATCAGTGGGTTCTAGGCCTCTGTGTAGAACTGTCACTCAAATTTTTCCCAACGGTGACACACAGTTAGATGTATATTTATTTATTTATTTATTTAATTTATTTTTAAGATTTTATTTATTCATTTGACAGAGAGAGAGAGCAAGCGAGCACAAGCAGGGGGAGCGGCAGAGGGAGAGGGGAAGCAGGCTCTCCGCCGAGCAGGGAGCCCGATGCTGGGCTCCATCCCAGGACCCTGGGATCATGACCTGAGTCGAAGGCAGACGCTTAACGAACTGAGCGCCTCAGGCGCCCCCAAGATGTATATTTAAAAAAAAAAGATTTATTTATTCATTTTAGAGTGAGAACAAGCACGAGCGGGGGAGGTGCCAAGGGAGGGAGAGAGAGAGAATCTCCAGCAGACTCCCCGCCGAGCACGGAGCTGGATGCGGGACTCGATCCCACAACTCTGAGGTCATGACCTGAGCTGAAAGCAAGAGTCAGACGCTGGGAAGCCTGGGGGCTCCGTCGGTTGGGCGTCTGCCTTCGGCTCAGGTCATGATCCCCGGGGTCCTGGGATCGAGCCCCGCATCGGGCTCCCTGCTCAGCGGGGAGCCTGCTTCCCCCTCTCTCTTTGCCTGCCGCTCCCCGTTCGTGTGCTTCTCTCCGTGTCAAATAAATAAATAAAACCTAAAAAAGAGAGAGTTGGACGCTTAGCCAGCGGAGCCACCCAGGCGCTGCAGATGTGCGCTTCACCACGGCGCACACGCGCGTGCGCACACTCACGCGCACGCGTGCCCGCACCAGCAAGCATCATGAAACAGCCTTACCGCAGAGCCCACACTCGGAGACTGTTCTCCTCTTCTAGTTTTAAACCTCTTTAAAACAAGGAGGTGGCTGAGACCCATAACATTCATTCTTGGTTTCACCATCCCAGGGGCTCGCGAGCTGTGGTTTGAGACACTGGCAGGCGTCCAAGGCCTGAGCCCGGCCGGACACCCGTCTGTGGGGCAAGGGCCTCTGCCGGGCCGGGGTTCTCCCCATGGGGCCGGTCCTCCCTCTAGGGCCTCAGGCCTCTTCTCTCTTCCCTGCGAGTTCTGCCTGCCTCTCCCTCTGGCCCTCAGTCTTGCAGGTGCTCCTCAGGTTGCCATGCTCTCTCAGGGGACATGGAATTCAGACCCCTGGGAGCCCTACGCCATGGTGCCGGGGAATCAGGGAGCGGACCGGATCGGGGGCAGAGGGAGTGCTCAGGCCTGGCGGCCCAAGGCGGCTCCCAGGACATCGGGTGGCAAGCACAGAGCCGAGCTGTGTTCAATGAATCATGGAGGCCGGGGCCTGGGTGAGGGGAGCCTGGCAGGGAAGGGGGGCCATGCATAAATAATTCATTAAACAAACAAACAAGGAGCCCGCCAGAGGGAGGACTGGGCGCGCGTGTGCGCGGGGGGGGGGGGGGGGGGGGGATGTGAGGCCGCCCCGCCTGCACCCGGCGGGAACCATCCCCAGGCTCCGCACCTTGTCCCGGGCCCACGCGTGCGCCCCGGAGCGGCCAGCGGTCGGGAGGGTCCTCGCGCTGAGACCTGGGTGCCGAGGCCCCGGGCAATGGTCTGCTGACTCTCCCGACGTGTTGTCTGCAGGGCTGTGTGACATGCAGTGTCCTGAGTTGGCGTGGAGTCACACACGCGTGCACACGCACACACACGCACGCCTGCTCTGGGACATGCACACTGCTGTGTGTCCAGGACGCAGGAAACCAGGATGCTGGGCTCAGTGGGCTGTTCGGGGAGGGCAGGGAGAGCCTCTGACCCTCGACTCTCGTCACCATCCTCGGCACGCCCAGGTCCCTCTAATGAGCCCCACCAGCCGCCCGGCCGGAAGTGGGGAGGCATCTCCCGGCTGTTGTGAGAGGGGCATGTGGGTCCCCTGAACATGCCTCCAGAAAAGGGAGAGGGAGGTCATGTGGCTTAGCAGTGACAGGACGGGCTTGGGGCTGAGTTCCAGGTCCACTCTCATCGGCTCTCCGGGTCACCTCCCTTGCGACGTTTCCTCTGGTTGCGATGAGATTAGGACCCGTGTCTCAGGAGCACTTGGCACAGTGCTTGCGACCCACGAGGTGCCTGATTTCGTGGGGGCCTTGTCACCACTAGTTTTAGCCATTTATTTATTTATTTTTAAAGATTTTATTTATTTATTTGAGAGAGAGTGTGTACAATGGTGGGGGAGGGGCAGAGGGCAAGAGAGAAGCAGGCTTCCCTCCAAGCAGGGCTCTATCCCAGGATCCCGGGACCATGACCCGAGCTGAAGACAGACGCCCAACCGACTGAGCCACCCAGGTGCCCCATTTACTTATTTTTTAAAAAGACCTTATTTTTAAGTAATCTCCACACCCAGCATGGGGCTTGAACTCATAACCACGAGAGTCGCAGGCCCGGCCTCTACCTCCCCTGGCAGAGTCTGCCGGGCGCCCCCAACACCATTGTTATTAAGGTGTCCTCCCCTGAGGTCTGCCCACTGAGACTCGCTTTTCCATCCCTTCTCCTGCTCGCCAAGCTTCCCCATAAAGCTGTCACAGTGGCAGAGCTGCCGGGGTCTGGGGAGTGGGATGGGGCAGGAAACAGTTAGACGGACTCAGGGGGAGGGGCAGTTTCTCCCCCAGCCAGGAAGTCCCCATTCTTGACAGCGTGGAAGGCGGGGTCCCAGACCTCCTCAGACTGCAGAGTCTCCTAACCAACCCCTAAAACTCCGCCTCGATCCAGACTCTCTTGCCTTTCCCACCACCAAGGTTGAGCTTTCCAGCCAGTGGCTTCAAGGAGGGGCCCCGGGCAGAGGTCTCTGAGTAGCCCCCGCGCCCCCACCCCATCCTCATCACCAGAACCCCAGCCCCCACCTTCTGCCTAGCGGTCAAGAGGCTCCCTGGCGACGATGGCTATGTCTGGGCAAAACCCAGAGAAGTGGCTCCCTAGAGTGGGTGGGGGAATCCAGGCTGGAGAGAGCCTCAGAGGGCTAGGGTAGAGTACCGGGCCTCCGCGTGGGCTCCGGCATTCCCCAGCCCTGTGGAATCCTCTAGAAGGGATCTGCTCCCTGCAGGAGACAGCCAGCAGACAGGTCTGAGCTGGCCTGCTCCTCGGCAGACAGGACAGGTTGGGGGAGGGGGCCTGGGCTCTGGGGGGGGACTCTAAACCCCCCTCCATTGTCTCCTCCAGGGAGCCAGGGCTAGAGGGGACTACGGCTTGGGCACACCCTGCCGCAGCCTGGGGCCCAGCCCTTTGCCTCCCTTGGCCAGCCACTGCCAACTGGGGAGCCGAGAGTCTGGGCCCCCCATTGTGGAGCCAGTGCCTGCCCACCCCTTCCCAAAGAGCCCTTCTCTCGACTCCCCTCCCCTGGGCTGGGCAGGTCCAGGCTAATCTGCACAGAGCTTCACAGCAAACATTGATCTGTAATAAAACCACAGTGTGCGTTCAGGAGAAGGGATTCCAGACACAGCGAGATCCAGACAGCACCCATCCGCACTCTCACACGTACATACAGATGGGGGCAAACAGCCCCGACCGCCGGCCCACACCGAGTCGCACGCACAGCCATTACCGGGTCTGTGCATCCTCTCCCCGCCTTCAACTTTGTCCTTCAACTGCGAGTCCCCTCCGACAGCCCGTGTCCCCATAGAACTTTCTACGTAGCTCTGTAGTAGCAGTTGCACTTGGCATTATAATCATTTGCTGGCCACTTTGTCTTCCCGAGTAATCTGCAGATTCCTTAAGGGAAGGGACCTTGTCTGATGCGAGTGCTTATCCCCGCGCGTAGCAGGCAGCCTGGTGTTGGGTTCGTAGGAACAGGTAAGCTGGTCCACAAATAATTGTTGGATGGATACACAGAGGAGGAAGTGCCCCCGGGCAGGGGGGACACCCATGTCTAGAGCCCCTCGAAGCACACAGGACAACTAGGGCCTGCTGCTCCTGCCCCCCCGGCCCCCCCTACCTCGCAGCTGCTTCAAAGGGCCTCCCTCTTGGTTCGGTGGGAGACCTCGAATCTGAGCTCCCCCTGAGGGCTGGCAGGCAAGCTAAGGGTTAATGACATCTCATTAGTATTTAATTGGAGGAAGGAAGCTGGCCTGGCACCAGACAGGTGGGCAGGCATCCCCAGTTCCAGCACCCTGCGGGGGTGTGGGTGATTTGGCCCTGGAGACCCTCAACCTGGCCCGGGGCACCACCCCCCACCACGTGCTTTGGCAATTTCGTCTCAGTACAGACCAGCCCTCCCCATCTGTCAACAGACATCCAGAGGGAGGGGCAGACCTCTCCTTTCTGTCTTAGCTAGGCTTCGCCCCCTCCCACTGGAGGAGACACTGGGGGCTAGAAGAGGGGTGGGGGTAAGGAACGGGGAAAGGAGAGAGAAATTACGAGCTGCTAAGGGATAAAGTTGGGATACAGACAAGCGACAGGGCTGGGGATGTGGAGATGTCTGCTCGATTTGACCTTAAATGAAGAGAATGCAAATGAGATGCAGACGATATGCAGAAGAGCAGGAGGATGTCAGAATTAGCATTCCGAGTGGCCGCCGCTTGCTACCCAGGACCCCAAGGCTGATGCCAGGACTCCTCCCCTAACCTTCCTGGGGTAAGTGGCACTGACCATTAGGTGGAGTGAGAAAAAGGACCTCGACAATGATAGGAGCTTGGTTGGGCCAGGGCCACGGGGACCTGGGAAAATGAGCTCCACCCATCTCCCCGCCCCCAACCCAAACAGCCACCCAGCTGCCACGGGAGCTCAAGCAAAGGCCACTCTCCAGGTTGCTGTGGGCCGCACCGTCGGTTGCTACGGGGACCCCTCCCCACGTCCAGGCCTGAACCAATGGGCATCACTGCTGATGACCTCATGCCCCAGGCCCCGGGACTGAAGCCGGAGTGGCCCTTTCCAACTGCGGAATCCCTCGACGCCCCCAGCTGCCCCGGCCTGCTGAAAGAGGGGCGTGATCTGATGAATGAATAAGCAAAGGAAGGAACTACTGAAAGAGAAGAAAAGAGAGGGGTCACACAAAAAGACCAAAGCTTCAAGGTTTCTCTTCTAGGGAAAGAGGGTGATTTGCAACCCTGCAAAGTGTGGGGCAGGACCCGGGCCGCCGCAGTGTTCCAGGCTCTTGGGACGACCAGACAGTGAGGCAAAGATGACCAGTTTTTGCATCTGCTGGGGAGAGACAAGGGCGGGCCCAGCGAACTGAGGGCCCCACCCTGGGCAGCCTAGCCGCCGTTTAGGGGAGATGGGTGACGCCCCAAAACTCACAGGCCTGCCCAGCCTCCTGGAAGCGCGCCCCGGAACGCGCCTCGAGGCCTTCTCATGGGTCGGGCCCAGTCGCGGAAGGCCGCCCAGCACCTTCGGCCCGCCTTGGCCCCAGGGGAGCGGCCCTGGCCCTCTGAGGGGCGCGCCCCCGGGCTGGCCTGGCTGAACGCGCAGGGCCAGGCGTGAGGAAAGGGCTGGAGGCCGGGAGTCGGCGACCCTCGGAGGATGCCCGGCCGCCCAGGCGTCCGCTCAGACACCTGCCCCGAGCGGGAGCGAGCGGCTGGCAAGGGCCCCGTCCGAGTGCCCGTCCCCACCTGCGCCGCACACGGGGCATCGAGCGCGCCCGGCCTACGGCTTGGGGGAGGGGGGCGGTGCAGGAGGCAGCAGGGCCCTCGGTTTCCACGGCGACACACGGACCACCCCCCCCCCGGATGACAGGAGAGACGCAACTCGAACCCAGGACCAGAAGGCGGGCCGCCGCTCATCCTCCAGCACAGACGCCCCCGCCGTCCGCTAAGGAGCGCAGGGAGGGGTCGCCGAGGGCGCGGACGAGCCTACCCGCAGGCACGTGCACCTCCAGACGTGGCGTTCTCGGACGGGGCCTCGAATGGGGGAAGGGGGCGACGGGCGTCTGCTCCGCCCGGGGTGCCGCCCTCCAGCCCTCGGGAGCAGCGGAATGAACGAGCCCGAGCGGGGTCTGAGCGGGGTGTGAAGGCTGGGGGAGGGGCGCGCGATCGCCAGAGTTCCGGCGTCTGTCAGTCTCCCGACCCCCGGCGTCCCCCGCGTGTTCACACCCCGCCTCCGGCTGCCGCAGCCCGGCCGAGCTAATCACAACATCCACCTATCGATCGCTGGCTCGGTGCCAGGCGGGCGGGCTCGGTGCCAGCGGAGGCTGCGGGGCACCGGGGCGGGCGGAGCCCAGCTGCGGGGGAAGGGGCACCCCTCGCCCTGGCTCCACCCAGGACACCGCCCGGGAAGAGGGCTGCGGCTGGGCTTGGGGGGGCATCACAGCCTCGCCTGCCAGAGGTGGGAGAGACAGTGTGGGGCTGAGAGCAAAGGGGGCCCTCCCTCCTCGGCCCCACCCCTCCTCCTTATAAAAGCGAAGAACAAAGAAGCCGCTGGGGAAGGAGGCTTTGATCTGACCCCACCTTCCCAGTTCTAGGCCGGGCACCGCCCAGACTGCCCTTGGGGAGGGGGAAGGATGCCCAGCTCTGGGGGACCCCGGCATTCTGAAACTCGGGCTCGGGCGCCGTCTCTCCAGCAGCCTCGGCTTTTGCCCCAGCGCCCTGCTTGGGCCCTGGCCCAAGTGGGTGGGCTGTCAGAAGCCTGTGACCCCTCCTCAGCACAGGTAGCTGGCTAGGGAGGTGGGCAAGGGTCCAAGCGCCGCAGCTGCCGCTGGCAGCACCCCCCCACTGCCCCGAGGGCACCCCCCCGCAGCCTGGACTGGATGGCCTGAGCACAGTGGGCGTGGAGGGCCGGCCAAGCGAAGCCGAGCGGAGGCCGCAGGGGGTCCTGGTGTCAAGGAAGGAGCCGGAGGGTGGTGGAGGGGGGACGGCAACCGAAAGTCGGTGGTTTATTGAGGGTTTGGTCCAGACACTTATAAAAATACAAACTGGCATGATATTCAACCTCACAGCAAGTCCGTCTTCATAGAAGACAAGTGAGTGGCCCCCTGAGGAGGGGAAACCGCTGCCCCGGGGTGCTGGGCACAGACGGGCAGGCCGGGGCCTCCTCCCGGCCCTGGTCGTCGGTCTTGGCCCCAACAGACTCAAGGGTTCAGCCCCACCAAATCCCAGTCTTTCTGGGGGGATAGGATGAGAACGTCAAAGCGGCTGGCAGAGAGCCCGCGTTTTGCCTCGCCCGGGCTCCAGGGCGCCCAGGGCTGTGTGCGGCCCCCCGCAGCTCCTCTTCAGCCTGTGGTAAGGGGCCAGCCCCTGGAAGGGTCATCTCAGACCCTCCGACCTCCCTGTCACTCTCCCATTGGTCTGGCCGGCATGACGCTCCAGCTCGAGCGGCAGGGGCCCCTCCTCCGGGGCGTCTCGGGGGGCCCTGGCTCCTGGGGGTAGCAGGAGGGGTCTGCTTGGCTCAGAGAACTCGCAGGAGACGCAGAATTGGAAGCAGCAACAGCAGCAAGAGACAGAGGGGGCTGAGAGCGCCTCCCCCTTGCCACCCTGAGGTGCCGCTCTCTCCAGGGCTTCCAACGGGGTGGGCGGACTCCGACTCTGTGAGGGAGGGGCAGCACTGAGGGACCCCCGCCTCCAGCAGCCCCCTGCCTGCCCTGCCCCTGGGCCCTTCACGCCGGGCCCAGTTCAGCGGAGGCCTTGAAGGATACGGCCCTGGAGATGCCCCTTCCTTGGCCCAGCATCCGGGGACAGAGTGGAAGCTCCCAGAAAGATACACGGGGGAGCAGAGGCCACAGCTAAAGGCCCCTCCTGGAGCCCTCGGGGTCTGGTGCTCCAAGACCCTCCCCGCGGCTTCCCTCACTCCAAGGGCCCCACACCCATCCGAAGGGTTGCTCCCCGCAGCCCAAGCCACTTACTGCTCTCCCTGCAGCAGACAGAGACCTGGAGCCTCAAGCACTTGCCAGAACTCTCCGCGGCTGGTACCGCTGGGTGGTGGCGGATTGGGAGGAAAAAGTTAGCATGGGCTAGTTTGCTCTCCTCGGGCTCCTGCGGACCCTTCCGATTCGTCTTCTGTCCGACTCCCTGGAAAGTCTCCTCGTCCTTTTGGTCCTCACCCTGGGACCAGGCCCCAGCCGTGCCCCCCATCGTGTCCCCTCGCCTGGCTCCTCCTGCTTTCTCCTCCTCTCTGTACACTCCCTGAGACGGCCCCCTACTCGGTATGAGACTTGGGGCCCCCCACCTTCACGCCCAGGCCCCCCAGGCTCTCTGCACGGACCTGCGGCAATGGTAGGACACCCCGCTCCTCTCCCTGCCACCCCCGACAGCCCGGGAGCCCCCCTCACTCACAGATGTAGTAGTAGGTTTCTCCAGGCAGGAACTCGAAGCCCAGGGAGAAGGGTGTGAACCGCTGAATCTTCTCAGAGAACCGAACAGGGCCAAAGGGAGCGAAGGGGAGGGCGCACTCCCAGCGCTTGAAGGCACCCGGGCCCTGGGCCTGGCAGGCCTCATAGCCTGGCCGGTCCACCATGTATAAAGCGAAGGTCTCGGGGCCGTCGGGGGGCCCTGGCCCTTCGTAGTGCGGGCAGAAGATGTCTAGGTAATCGTTGAGCTCCAGCTCCACCACGGCGTCTCCTCCAAGAAGCCTGCGGGCGGGAGGCCGGTGTGGGCTGAAGGGACACGGAGCCGCTCACCAGGGGCGGGAGGGTCCCAGGGGCCCCTGCCGGCCTCTCCCCCGGCCACTGGAGAGGGAGCAGCTCAGCAAGGCCCGAGTTTCCCGACCTGACAACTCTTAAAAGACAGAGTCACGAGATGGGTGGTGGGGGGAAGGAGGGACAAATTCGCAGGTGTCACGAGGTGAAGGGGCTGCGGGGCCCACAACCGCGCGGCTCAAGCCCGAGCCGGCCACTTACCCACCACGCCCTACAGCTCAGGCCGGAGCTCCCCAGCCCCCGTGCCCGACGGAGGGCCCGGCATAGCACTCTGCACTCGGTAAATGTCAGGTGTGTGGCTGCTGGGAAGACATTGGGGCGCAGAGGCAAGGGGTACAAATCTGGGCTTTCAGCGCAGTCACCGCTGCGGAGATGGACGCCAGCAACAGCATCCTCATCAGGGAGGCAGAGAGAGCAAGACTGCCTTCCAGATCTCAGTGCAATACGGAGAAGAAGGCCACAGTAGGAGGAAGGAAGGAAGGAAGGGGGGAAGGAAGGAAGGAAGGGGGGAAGGAAGGAAGCAGGAGAGGCAGTGGATGGGGGGAGGGCCCTCCAGATATCAACTCATCTTTGGCCCACTCAGGACTCCCTTCCCTACCTCTTGAGAGCTGCCTGGGGGCGCCAGGACAGGCGGGAAGGGCTGGACAGGAGGCCCCGACAGCGTTCTACACTGCGAACCACTTTCCTCCCTCCCTCTCATCCACTCAGTCCAGCATGATGGACAAAAGGCCTCTGACCAGCCCTCGATGGGTGGGCTAAGGACCACCTGCGTCTGGCGTTCGGATCAGAAATGCAGATTCCTGGGCTCAGCTCAGACTGACTGGAACACAAGCTGGGCCTTGGTGTGATTT
The DNA here is from genome assembly GCA_028534135.1 of Potos flavus. Taxonomy (NCBI): domain Eukaryota; kingdom Metazoa; phylum Chordata; class Mammalia; order Carnivora; family Procyonidae; genus Potos; species Potos flavus. The sequence continues at coordinate 58,007,617 of CM052893.1, forward strand.
GTTCCGCAGTGTCCCCAACGCCTGGAAAAGTGCCCTGCTCGCACACTCAATAAATATTTGCAGATTGAATGAATGAGCCAGAAACCTCAGTGTTGGGGGCTAGGAAGCTGAATTTCTAACAAGTCCTCCAAGTGATTCAGAGGCACTGGTCTGGAACAGAGAGAGGGCTTCGGAACTGGGAGGACAATAGCTCTTATCACGTGGCGCTGGCCTTGCAAGGACCTGTCTTGATGCCCGCCCTCCCCAGGGGTCTCTGGGCTCCCAGAGGCCAGAGCAGAGGTCTTATTTGGCTATACCCGGCATCCTAGCCCACATCCTGCAAAACAAATGCTGCGCAGTGAACGACTCGACAGAGTCACAGATTGTCTCAAGTAGAAAATCAGAAAGGCAAACAGATGGAGAAAGCGGAGAGAGACAGGGAGAACTGGGGGCGGGGGGGGGGGGGGATGAAAACAGTAAAAAATACTGAGGTTCGAAGGCTCGGGAGGAAGAGATAATAATTTGTATCCGTAGAGCCTGTACCTCTTTCCCACACGTGACCTCGGTCAGCCCGCCTGATTTCCCAGGGTACCAGGCGTTATCAGCCCATTTTACAGGTGAGATAACTGAGGTTAGGGAGTTAAACGACTTGCCCGAGGCTGATTCGGCTGGAAGGGCAGGGCCGAGACTGGCCATAAATAGAAGGGCCCAGAATGACGGAGATGAACTCAGAGATAGTGAATGAGCTCAGGAGGCCAGGCGAGCAGGAGAGCAAACCTCGCTCTTTCACAAGAGTAAAGCCCCCTCCCTCCTTCTCCAGACCGCCCGCCCGCCCCAGCTCGGGCCGGAGGTGGGGGGGAACAGCCGCAGAGAAGGGAGAAGCGAGGGGGCGGGGCTCGGAGCGCCGGCCTGGGGGCCCCCCGGCACCGGGCTCCGAGATCCCACCGTCCGCCTTCGGAGCTGGGGTCCTCCGCCCGCCCCCCAACACGTGCGGGCGGGGGGAGCCCGGGCGCGCCTCGCCCCTCCCCTCCCCCTCCCCCGCCGGCTCAAACAAAGGAGCCCCGGCGCGCGGCCGGGCGCAGGCGGCGCCGCGCACAGAGCGCGAGTGGGGCGCGCGCCCGGCCCGGGAGCGCGCAGGCCCGGGCCGCCGTCGGCGGGGTTCGGCCCGGCTACCTGGGGTTACTGGAGTTCCAGTAGACAGCGTGGCGGAGGCCGGAGCCCCCTCGCAGCGGGGAGCTGAGGAGCGCGGCCCAGAGGACAGTCCGCAGCAGGGGCAGCAGCCGCATCGCCCCCGGGGTCCGCTCTGGTCTGGTCCGGCCGGTCCCGGCCCGCTCCGCTGCCGCGGCGAGAAAGGTACAAAGTGGAGGTGGGGGGGGGGGGTGCGGAACTGGGGGTGGGGCGCCGAGACTCGCAGGCCACGCCCCCGGTAACTTTCCACCAATGGGGGCGCACCCCCTCCTCCCCCCTCGGAGCCAACTCCTGTTAACCCTCTGTGCGCCCGGGCGCGCGCCAGGCTCGCCGCGCTCCCACCGGCGCCGCACCGTGTGGCGAGGGGGCGGGAGGGGCGACGCCGTCCACTGTCTGGGAGTTCGTTTCGGGGGAGGTCGCGTCCTTCGTGTCTGAGTTAGTCCCGGGTAGGTAGGAAGCCTTATTAATTTAAATTTGGAAGATTTAAATAGGAGCACACGGCCTTTGGCCAGAAAGAGGAAAAAGTGAGGCGCGGGCGAGGGTCCACGAACCCCGTCCGGCTCCACCTTAGCTTATTGCCCCTTTTCGCCCATCGAAGGATAGCGCGAGTGGAAGGAACAGATCGCCTCCTGGGACTCCCCCGCCCCCTTACGGAGCCTTGGTGGTGAGCTAGTGCCCACCTTGGGGTTGGCGCCTGTCCCTTACGGCCCCACACCTTCATTCTGGGCTGGGGGCCCGCGCGGCCCCCTTCCCGAAGTCGAAATAATGAGGTGGTTGCGGCCTGTACAAAGCACCTTTGTTCCCAAGCCCTCAGGTGGGGCAGGGGAGGGGGAGGAGGCAGGTGCACGGCCTTGGGATCGTGGGAGCCGCCGCCCCGCTCCGCCCCGGCTCCGGGGCTCTGAGAACTCCAGCCAGATCCACTGTTCCCAGCCACTGGTCAGAGGGTGGGGACGCCGGATCCAACAGCGGGGCCGGTTGGTGGACAGCCGCCTCTGGGGGCCGCGCAGACTTGGGGGCAAGGACTTGGAGACCGGGGGGGGGGGGGTGGCACGGGGTTTTTTACAACTCCCTGGGATACAGGATGGCGCACGGTCATCCCAGACTTGGCAGAAACCAGCCGGGAGCATCCCGGGGACCCACACGCGGACCCAGCCTGGGACTCGCGCCCTCCCTAGCGCGCCTTCGTCCGAGGCGGCAGCGTCTCCTGGCGGCCAGAGCTGGAAGCGCAGCAGGGCGACCCGGCCCTCCCGGAGCGGACAGGCCCTCCCCGAGCGCACAAAGTCCGAGGCACGCTCCCCAGACCTCGCGTTTATTGCACCCGAGCGGGGACAGGCTGTGTACACCTCCCCCACCCCCAGCTGCAGCTGCGTGCGCGGGTCCCGAGGGTGCTGCTCGGCGGCGCGTGGAGGTGCCCGGGGTCCTCAGGTGCCTGCTCCGCCGTGTCCAGGCTCTGGCTCCTTCCGTCATGGCGGGGGACTCCAGGGCCCAGTCCGCCTCTCCAAGTCCTAAGTCCGGGTTGCAGGCAGCAGAACCTCAGCAGAGGTCAGAGGTAGAGCGAGGACGCTGCTGGGGGTGGCGGCGCCGGCCTGGGGTGCGGGAAATCGAGAAGAAAGGTCAGAGGTCCCCCTTTCCCCAGACCATGGGCGCTGTGCAGCCGTCCTCCGCACCCCTCCTCGCCTACCTGGATGGTACCACCAGGGGCGGGATTCCAGCTCCTGGGCCGGGCAGGTCACCCGAAGGGCGCGGGCCCTGGGGGTTGGCCGGCAGTGGCTTCCTCGGGGGTGGGGGCTTGGCAGGCCCCTAAGAGTGAGAGAGAAAGCGGGAGGCTGGCTTGGGAGGGGGTGTCGTGTTGCCCACCCCTGTTGCCGGGGAGCACCAGCCTGTGGGGCGGGCTCCAGAGGTCACCTTTGTTCGGAACCAACCTGTCACCATTAAAGGACACCAGGGTATGTGTCCTCAGGTTCAGAGGGGGCATGTCACCATCTCACTATCAGCAGCACAGCCCGGGGTGGGGGAGAGGCTGCGCCCTTCTCGCCCCATACTGTTACCTTCGGGTGCCTCTCCACCGGGTCAGCGGGCAGAGGGCGGGTGGGGGGATTGGGCCGGTCAGCCAGCTCAGCCTGGACAGAGAGAGGGGCCGCGCTGTGGGAGCAGAGCCGGGGGCAAGTGGGCGTGCAGTGGTTTTCTCCGGGGGGTTCAGTTCAACATGCAAAGTCAGCCAGGGGGCAGGCGAGGATGGGGACATGCGCACAGGCTCGGGAGCCTGCCAGCAGAAGCCTCGGGAGGAAGGCGGGGGTCACAGTGGTGTCCCTGGGCAGCTGCAGTCCTGCCACTGACCACCAGGTGGTGGTAGACACCAAGGCAGGAGGCTCACCCTTTGCTGCGGTGGGGGCTCAGAGGGTCTGAAGGCTGAGGGGCACCCCGGTCCCCGAACGAAGAGCGCCACCGGCAGGGAACAGGGGTGAGAACCGCAGCTGCGCATCAAGCCTCCCACCTGCCCTGCGCCAGGGCGGGGCCTGGCCTGGATTTACCTGGAGTCTCTTGGGCACAGGGTCAGGAGGCAGCGGCCTGGAGGGGGGTGCCGGGAAGCCAAGAACAGTTGGCTGCTGAGAGAGCAGGAGGAGCAGACAGGCAGGACCGGGGTGGGGGGTCGGGGGGGGGCACAGAGACAGGTGCAGGCAGAGAGCGGTTAGTGCCTGGGGAGGGGCAGCCGGGGCCCCAGGGGCAGCAGGGGGCGTGCGTGCGGTTACTCGGTTGCATGCAGAGAGAGGGGGTGATGAGTGGTGGAGGGAGCATGCGGGCCACCTGCACACGCACCCCTGTCCTCAGCTCCAGGGGCTTCCGCACGTGCTGACCGGGCCTCATCAGGTCGTGGGCCCTTGGAGGCTGGTTCTGGGCACCACCTGCCTTGTCCTCCAGGGGCCCCTGCTGGGAGCACCAGCAGACCCACCTCTCACAGCCACCAGCGCGGCCACAGCTCGGAGAGCTCGGCAGCCCCTCCTCTAGGTGACTGTCCCTCCCCACGGCAGGCTGGACACCGCTGGGCCTGCGGCCGGGGAGTGCAGGGGAGGGCTGGTGCCGACTGCGCTGACTATTCTTGGGCAATGGGAGTCTTTCCCTGAGTCCAGGCCCTTCCATACCTCCACCCAGGGCCCGCGCTGGGTACCTGGGCAAGGTGGGGCCTCTCTCCTCTGGTATCTGTGACTTACCTTGACCCCTGGTGTCAGCAGGACCCTCTGTGGGGGCCCTGGGCGTTCCGGGGGACCAGACTGGGCTGCCCTGAACATGGAGAAAGGCAAGGAGGGAGAGGGCCCAGCCTCAGACCACGCTCTCCCTCCCCACGTGGCCCTTGAGTGGGGGCGACCCTTTGTACCCCTCGGAGAGCAGCTCGAGTGAGGCGGAGGCCTAGTCAGAAGCTGGGGGGGCTGATGAGCCTGAGGGAGCACCCCTCCTACTCGGCACAGGGCTCCTGGGCGGACGTGGCCCTGGTACCCCGGCTGCCCGCCGCCGGTCTGGGTGCGAGGTGAGGAGTGACGGGAACCGCGCAGGGGAGAGAGGTGTGCGTGGGCTGGTCCGAGGGGCCAGGGGTCAGGGCCCGGGGACGAGGAGGCCGGGACCTGTAGTGGCAGCTGGGCCCTGTGAGCTGACACAGCCGCTGTCGCAGGCGGGCGCGGTGCCGGTAGCTGGCCCCCAGCAGCATCAGGACCACCAACAGCAGGAGGCTGAGGGGCAGCCCTGTGGTCAGGGAGCTGGTCACTGCGGGGTGAGGGCAGGCGTGAGCGTGGGCAGGGCGAAGAATCCCGCACCCGGGAATGGGGGGTGGGGGGGGACGGAGGTAAGGCAATCAGAGGACCGGAAGGGGTCAGAGAAGGGGGCTGGTTAAGGGTGAGCCCCGCTGCCCTCCCCGAGGCCCCGCCCCGCGCCCCCCCCACCTCTGATGCGGTTGGCGCAGTCAGGGGGAGCCCAGCCCTCCTCACAGTGGCAATGTCCTTTGCTGTCGCAGACCTGGGGGTAGAGGTTGAGCAATGAGTGGCCCTACACGCTGGGGACACGTTTCTCTGTCCCCAGGTTTTCAGGATCTCTCCTATGTCTGTGGTTGGAAGGTTTGCCGGGGATGATGGAGCGGAGAGAGGGAGCCTGTGGCCTTGCCCAAGGACATGACCTTGAGCCCAGCATCCAGCGCCTTCTCCATGCGGGCGCCGGGCTAGAGTCTCTCACACTCATCTCCCGGACCCCAGGACGCCCCCACTGGGTGGCTGAGGGAACTGAGCTCAGAGGGGTTAATAATGGGCCTCAGGTTGCACAGCTGAGAGGGAGCGAGGATTCGGTGTGTGTGTGTGTTTCCGCAGCCTGGCACCGTCTGCCCCCCTTCCGCGCCTGCCGTGCCCGCTCACCCCGTGTCCGTGGCATTTGCTTCGACATTCCTGGGCTCGCAGGACGTCCACGGGCTGGCACCGGCGGTCCAGGCACACCTGCGGGGTGGGGGCGGGGCGGAGGGAGAGCCAAGGTCACGGCCTCACAGAGCGCCGCCCTGGGAGGCCACAGCTGCTCCTGCAGACGGAGATGCCAAGGCTCGAAGGACGAGAGGCCGGCGCCCGGTGGGCAGCACACGTCTGACCCCCGAGAGTCCGTGCCTTTCACCCGGGCGGACCCCGGGGCCCGGGCATGGCTCGTGCTCACGGCCCTCCCCTCTGGTCGCGCCCGGCGGGACGGCTCACCAGGCCAGGCCCGCAGGCGGTGCCCGGCAGACTCAGGAGGGGCTGGGCCACGTCGTCGCCCAGGTCCAGGTGGACCCAGCTGCAGTTCGCCGTCGGCCGGGTCCCGCCTGCTTCCAGCACCTCCCAGCGCAGATCCCGGGCGGAGCCCAGCAGAGGCCGGGCCCGCCCCCCCCGGCACTGGAGCTGCCCGCAGATGGCATCTCTGAGGGAGGGGAGGGGGTGCGGGGTCAGGCCAAGGCTCCCCCGCCCCCAGAGGGGAACCCAGGGGCCTCACTTACTCCGGGGCGCAGGACACGTAGCTGCCGTTAGCGCTGCGCCCACAGCTCCCGAAGGCATCCCCCCGCGTATTGGCAGCAAGGAGGCAAGGCGGCGGGGCGGGCTGGGCCCCAGGTCCCCAGAGAGCCTGGCACTGCTGGGTGTAGGAGGCGCAACGGCCTTGCACACACATGGCCTGGCCCTCGGCACACAGCTCGCCATCTCCCAGGCTGGCGTCGGGAGGGCACTGGGCGCTGTCTCCTGCGCAGAACTCCGGTAAGTCGCAGTCCCCTCGGGAAGGGCGGCACTGCCAGCCGGCCGGGCGCAGCTGCGGGGGCGAGGGAGGGTGCATGTGGGTGCTGGGTGGGTCCCGCCAGGGCCCCAGCAGCCAGGACCACCTCCCCCCTCCCCGCCCCGGGGCAGGTGGACTGTGAGTGGCGGGCGGGTCCCTCTGCGCCCACCTGGCAGTTGTGACAGCAGAGCCCGTCAGACGCACACTGTGCCCCCGGCCTCAGCTGGCAGGTGAAGGAGTCACAGCAGGGGTCACTGCAGTCCTGAGGGCGGAGGGACCACTGTCAGCGAAGACCATCCCACCCCTGCCCTCCGAGGACACGCGGCGAGCTACCGCTGGAGGCCCACATTGCTGTCCCGGTGGAGAGGGGACAGAGGGGCATTGAGCCAGGGTGAGGGCCCAGGCTTTGGGGGAGGGGCTCACATCCGGGAAGCCACAGTCACACTGCTCGCCGGCCTCCACCAGCTTGTTCCCGCAGACGGCGGCCAGAGAGGGCAGGCTGGGCAGCCGTTCGAAGAGGCAGCTGCCCGTCCCTTCCAGAAGGGCTTTCTCCAGGGCCCGCCGGCTGCAGTTGCTGAAGTTCAGGCCCGGCAGGAAGCTGGGGATGCGGTGGTGAGAAAGGTTGGGGCTGCGGTGGCCTCAGGCCCTGCCCCTCGCCCCTCCCCCGCCCCCTGCCCCCCGCCCCCCACTTGCGCGGGGACTCACTCTGTGGAAGCCTCCATGACGCAGCTCCTGGCGGGGGCCGGCCCTGGGCAGGGGCAGCTGCTTGCCGGCAAGTCGTGGTCCAGGCCCAGGCTGTGGCCCAGCTCGTGCGCTATAGAGGAGGCGACCCCCAGGACGCTGGTGGAGTGGTCCTGGCATTGGGGAGGGGACACCCCAGCTCCAGCAGCAGTCTGACTGCTCCTGTTCTGTCCTCATCTGACCTCCGGGGCACTCAGCACCGCCTCCCTCCTCACCTGCTTCTAAAGTAGGAGAGCCCAGGCCTGGGTGGCGGGAAACCGGGGAGCTGGCTCAGCTCTGTTCCCTGCCCGGGGTGGCCCTGGGCATGCGCCTCTCTCCTTTAGGCCGCCGCTCCCCCCTCCTCCCCCAACAAATGGGGAACCCTCATAGGTGAAGACCAGTAGAACGGTGAGCTGGCCATGGGAGAGGGGGGCCACGGGAGAGGGGGGCCACGGGAGAGGGGGGCCACGGGAGAGGGGGGCCACGGGAGAGGGGGCCACGGGAGAGGGGGGCCACGGGAGAGGGGGGCCACGGGAGAGGGGGGGCCACGGGAGGGGGGGCCACAACAGCAGTGGCCACGCCATCCAGCCCTGCCCCCACGCCCCCAGCTCTGGGGCTGGCCACTCTGTAGGGGCTTCAGGGACTCCGGGACCCTCCAGTTGGGAGGCACCGACTTGGGAGTAGGGAGGAGACCTGAGAGAGCTCACCATGTTCACACCTCCTGAGAAGTCAGGAGAACAGATGGAGTTCTGAATGGCCATGCCCACCGTGGGCCCGGAGAATGAAGTAGCACTGTGGGGTCGTGAGGTCAGAGGTCAGGTCCAAGGCCAGGGGGGCCGGAGTTTCAGGCCTCGGACAGGGAGTGGGGTGTGACACTGGCCAGGCCAGGGCCCGGGGGGCTTACGTCACCAGCTGGGCACTGTCGTGGGGCAGTCGAGGGAGCAGGTCTCTCCCGCGCCATCGGAGGAACCTGTCCAGCGTGAGCCCCGGGTCCCGGCTTATCTCCACCAGGTCGCGCTGGGTCCAGGCCTCCAGGCCCACGAGCACCACCCGCACGTTCAGGGGCCGGAAGAACTGAAAGAACCGGGGCTCAGGAGAGGGGCTCCGACGGCCAGAGGGCCGGCTGGGTGCGGCCCCGCCCCGCACTCACAGTGTCCAGGAGGAGGGTCACTCTCAGCATTCGGTCCAGCAGCTGCTGGGGGTCTGGGTACCTCTGGACCTGCGGACAAGAGACGTGAGTAGGAGAAGCCGCAGCACAGGTGGGGGACGGGGGGGACGGGGGGGCGCCGGGGCCACGCGGTCACCTCTGAATGATCGGCCACGATCACCAGCTCGATGGTCTTGGTCTCTGTCACCACGTCCCGCCTCTGCCGTGGGCAAGAAGGGGGGGTAGCGGGCTCACTGTGGCTCACGGCCAGCAACCCACAGGGCCCACTCCCACCCTGGGTGGCCGGATGCAGGCCAGCAAAGAGCCATTTTACGGATGAACCACGGGGCGCCTGCGAGGCCAGGGACGCGCCCAAGATGGACCCAGAAGTAGGTCACGCAGCTGGGAGCAGAGCCTTGCTTTTCTGGCTCTAAATTCAGTGCCTTTCCCAAATTAAAAAGAAAATAATAGGGGCGCCTGGCTGGCTCAGTCAGTGGAGCGTGTGACTCTTGGTCTCGGGGTCATGAGTTCGAGCCCCACAGTGGCTGTAGAGATTACTAAAAAATAAATAAACTTAAAAAAATAAATCATAGCCAACACCACCATAGATTTATCACGCCTCAGGCCCAGTGGTAAGCACTGTACATATAGACAGATTCAATTAATCTTCACAGTGACCCTGAAAGGTAAGTACTTTTATTATCCCTGTTTTTTCGGGGGTTTTTTAGATTTTATTTATTCATCTGAGACAGAGAGAGAGAGAGAGCACAAGCAGGGGGAGGGGCAGAGGGAGAGGGGGAAGCAGGCTCCCCGCCGAGCAGAGAGCCCGATGCGGGGCTCAATCCCAGGACCCCGAGATCGGGACCTGAGCCGAAAGTGGACGCTAAACCAATGGAGCCCCCCCAGCCACCCCTATTATTCCCGTTTATAAATCAGGAGATGGGATTCATGCTGCTCGGTGACTGGTAACTATTATCTGTAGCCAAGTGAGACTCTCTTAAGGCCGCTGTGAGTTTGGGGCAAGGACCCGCATGTAAATCGCGGCTCTGTCATTCACAGTCCGATAACTCTGGGCAAGTCACTAACCTCTCCGAGCTGGTTTTCTCACTACAACCGAGCCACGGATGTAGCCCACTCCTCCCAGCGTTACTGGGAAGAGGAGAGGAGATTATGTTCACACAGGAGTGTGGACAGTAGCTCCTTAGAAGGGCTCTGAGGGTCTGGGGCCCAGTCCCCGGGGACAGCAGAAGCCCAGCAGATTATCCTCACCCGGCGAGTGGGGCTGTGGTGCTGTCCCTGGGGCTGCTCTGGGGGGACCTGCGTGGGCACAGATGCCTGCCGGCTCAGGGCACAAGTGTGGCCTGGCAGGAAGAGGTCCTGGATCCGGGAGATATTCGGGGGAGCCCGAAGGTCCCCAGGCCCCAGGTCTAGGGTGTAGCTTCTCTCCGGGGACAGGATCACCAAACCCCTGGGAAGAGCCAGCAAGTCAGAGGGCCTCCCAGCTCCCGGCCTCGCGTACCCTCGCCGCCCCCACCCGCACGGACGCGCCCTCAGTACCTGAGCCCCGAGCAGGTGCAGGCAGAGACCCAGGAGCCCGCGCGGCCTCGCACGGCTCCCTGGTAGCAGCAGTTCTCCTATGGCAGAGACAGCGGTGCCACCCTGAAGGCCGGGAGGCTGGCCTGCTGGTGACGACAGGCTGTGTCCCCCCGCGTTCTCTAGGGATGGCACCCTCCAGTGCCCCTGCCTCCCTCCCGCAGGCCCCAAACAGCACAGGACTCACCAGACTGTGGCCCACACCGACCACACGGGCGCCGTCGGGCTGGTACCACGTCAGGCTCGGGCGGCCTGGGACTGGCTCCCTGGGAAGAAAAAGCAAGGCGGCGACCAATGCCTTCCTGGGGGTGCGGGAATGGCCGGAGGCCCGGACGTGGTAGAGGGGCAGCGGGGGTCGGACAGCAGAGTGTCCTGGTTGGGTCCCAAACTCTGCCTGGCTGTCTGGGTTCTAATCGGTTTTTGTTGTTGTTGTTGTTAAAGATTTTATTTATTTATTTGACAGAGAGAGAGAGAGATCACAAGTAGGCAGAGAGGCAGGCAGAGAGAGAGGGGGAAGCAGGCTCCCTGCTGAGCAGAGAGCCTGATGCGGGGCTCGATCCCAGGACCCTGAGACCACGACCTGAGCCGAAGGCAGAGGCTCAACCCACTGAGCCACCCAGGAGCCCCTCTAATCAGGTTTTGACCGCATCTGAGCTGTGTGACCTTGGGCAAGTTATTTAGCCTCTCTGGGCCTTGGCATCTTCATATATAAAATGAAGACGGTAGTACTGAACGGTGTCTGCCCAGAGGCAGTTAGGAGGATGGGATGAGTGCAAGTGCGTGTCGGCCCCGCGCTACCGGCGTTGGTAACGAGACCCCAGCGTGGTTACCTGTCCAGCAGCAGCTCCAGAATGTGACTCTCCCCATCCAGTTCCAGCGGGATCCGCAAGGCCGCAGGCAGCTTGGTCTGTGGGCCGCAGAGGGCCTGTCACCTCCCGGGCCCTGCCCCAAACTCCTATCCTCTCTGCCCAGAAACCCTCAGGCCCTCCAGAGAGCACCAGCGATTAGATCACCGGTGGGGGTGGGGGCGCCCCGAGGGAGGGGCCAGGAAGCCCTGCCCGGCCTGGGGCATTGTTCTGGGGGGTTGTGTGGGGAGGTCAAGGAAGGTGTCTGAGCCGCCCCTTCTCGGCTTCCTGCCCAGAGAGGAAGCATCATGGAAGACGCGGTCCGGGCCTCAGCCCTTCCTCTGACTCAACTTTGGAATTGGGGCGGGGGGGGGTGTTTGTGAGGCCCTGACCTGCTCCAACCCCCCCCACCCCGTCCCGCCACTACCCTGGGAGAACACGGACAGAATGAGACCAAGAAAGCAAGCCTGGCCTCAGGATGTCCCCTGTGGAGATGGGTGGCTGGGTGGGGGCAGATGTGGGGGACATGGGTGAAGCCAGGTGCTGGCGTGCGGCAGGAGGGGCGGCCCGCCTGGGATGGCCGCGCTGCCCGGGGGCTCCTCCCACCTGTCCTCAGCCACACTGTGCCCTGTGGGGTGGCAGGGGTGTACGTTTTCGCTTGAGGGGAGAGGGAGGCTCACCTGAAACACCTCTGCGAGGCTGAGTGTGGAGATGTCCAGAGGGATCTGGGGCTCCGAGGGTCTGCCCAGGGCCCTCTCTGGCCTTGCCTGCTCCTCCTCGGTGCCACCTGCAGGGCCCCCAGGACACCACAGGAGGATGCTGAGAGAGGCCGCGCCAGCGCTGGGCACAGCTGGTGCCCACTGGGCATCCGGGCCCTTCTCTGCCTGAAGCACTCCTGCACTGCATGCCGGGACTTCAAGGAGAATCTCGAAGGGAAGGGTCTTCACTGCGGCTCCCAACTTTCATCCCAGCTCCCCACCTTGCACGTCCTGTGACGGCCCCTCTCTGATCCCCCCCAGGCCAATCCCAGGTTCTCAGGGGGAGCCCCCTCTCCTAGTCCCTCGCACTTACCACCCCCCCCCCCCCCTGCCCCGAACACCCCTCTCAGGCCTGGGCAAAGCCTTGTGGCCCGGCGCCCACTCGCCCTCCCCTGTCCTCACAGCGGAGCTGTCGGGAACGCCCATTTCTGGGTGCACAGTGCAAACACCCCTCCCTAAATACCCCCCTACCCGGTCAGGCACACCCGCTGGCCACAGCCCAGCCTCTTCCCTGAGCACCCCGGCCCCACAATGGCCCTCTCTCCTCCCGCCAGCCCACCGCGCCTGCCCTCCCAGCCGCTGCCGTCCCAGCCCCTGGCCCGAGACAGCAGCGGGAAGTGAAAGTTCCAAGGAGGAGTTGGTGTCAGCGTCTTTCCTGGCCAAGTCTCCCCTCCCCTGGCTCCTCCCGCGCTCCCGCCCGCCGGCTCCGCGGGGTTGCGGGGGGCATCAGCATCGGAGTGAGGGGTGCGTTGGCCGCTCAGGCCCGGAATGGGGGCCCAGGAAAAATCCTCTCCGCCAAACCCTCCGGGCCGTGACCACTCGGCGCTCTGGCACCGGGTGGAATGGCCAGCTAGGCCCTCGATGGGGGGAAGACGTCAGTCCTGGGGAGCCGCGACCGCGTCCCACCATCCTGAGGGGTCGCTGGCCCAGGGCCTTCGGTGCGCGGCACCGGAGCCTGGAAGTGTCGGCGGGGACTGAGCAGAGGATGACCGCGCAGCAGGGGCGGGCCGGCATCCCCCTCCTTCTCCCTCCACTCCATCGCCCAGTCGCAGGGCCCTGAGGCCCGGACAGCGAACTAGGGCGGGCCGCGCTCCGCTTGGGGGTCTCCCCGAGTCTCCAGCCGACCCCAGTGCCGCCTGACTGCCCTGTGCCTCCTCCCGTTTCGTGCCCCCCCCCCGCCCTCTGCGGGCCGGGCACTCACCGACATCGGGGAGCGGCCGGGAGGACAGAGGGCTGCCTGCGCCCAGGAGCCCCAGGGCCCAGAGCAGCGCCAGCCGCATGGCAGCGGCGCCCTGGGCCGGCCGAGGGCAGCAGGTGCTGGGCCGCGCGCCGAGGAGCCGCGGCCGCCGGGTCTGCCTGGCGCACCCAGCCGCGCCGCGCCGCCCGCAGGCCCCGCCCCGCCCCCGCCCGGGGCTCCGGGTCCGGCCCCGCCCCCGGGAGACCGAGGCCCCGCCCAGGGAGACCGAGGCCCCGCCCCCGGGAGACCGAGGCTCCGCCCCGGGAGGGCCCGCGTTGCTCGCCGCCGCCTTCCCGCTGCGGCGCACGGAGGGAGCCGAGGCCCGGTCCGACCGGCTTGGGCAGCGCGCGTCCACCCGGCCCGGGGCCGGACCCCTTCCTTGCAGCCTGGCCACCCTCCCGCGTCACGGCGGCGGCCCGGGTCTCCGCTCTGCGGGTCAGAGCCCTGGGAAGCGCGGGCGTCGGGAATGTGTGGGCTTTTATTCACCGCGGAGGGGCGGGCGGAGCGGACGCCCCTCACTCCGCGTAGGCGGCATCGTCGTTGCTGTCGCTGTAGGCGGAGGACGAGAGCTCCTCGCGCGGGGTGCAGGCCGGGCACCGCCGCCGCATGTCGTCCCAGCACGGCCGGCAGTACACGGCCGCGCAGTCCGGCGTCGGGCACACGTAGGCCCCGGGCGTCTCCGGCGCCTGGCACACGACGCAGCGGCGGCGCAGCCAGCGGCGCACGAGCGGGCAGCGGCGGTGCAGGACGTCCGCCAGGCGGGGGCGCTGCCGGGAGCGGGGGGAGAGAGGGCTGCCAGGGGCTCCGCGCCGGGCCCGCCCCGGGCCCCGCCCCGCGCTCCGCCCTCCGCCGGGCAGTGCCCGCGGGCCGGGGCAGTGGGTGTAGAGCGCGGCCCTCCCCCGCTCGCTGATGGAGAATAGGGGCGCAGCGCCCACTCCCCGCCAGCCACCACCTGTTCTTTCCCATAAACCACCTTATCTGGCTTTCCCAGGGGCCGGAAGGGAGCAGGGCGCCCAAGATGATCCCGGCTGCGTTCTCCGCTTTGCAGGCGGGAAAGCGGCCAGTGAGTTCCCAAGGCGCACAGATAGCAAGCGGTCAAACCTGGCTGGTCCCGGGTCCCGATTTCCAGATCACAGGTCTGGTTCACCGTGCCCCCACCCTCCCGGCCCACAATCGCCGGGAATTCCCCTCTGCAGGCCACCTGCCCCGGGCGGTCTTGGCTCCAGAACCCACAGAGGAGGCCCCCCTGCAAAGGCAGAAGGCCTGGCCTTGGCCGGCAGAGCCTTCCACGCTCTGGTCCCCTTTCAGCTTCTGCTCTAACTTGCCCCAGCTTGAACTTGGCAGCTTCTCGGCCAGCCTCTCAGACTAATCCTGGCCTTTGACATTCCCTCTGGGCTCTGAGTCTTCGCACATTCTGTTCCCTTAGCTTGGGACGAATGCCTTTCACATTTCCACCTGCCTACCAAAATCCAGCTTACTTCAGACCAGGTCATGGAGTGACAGTATGCTCCTTTTTCATACTCCTTTAGCCTCTGTGTCTCATGGGCTGGGGGCTCTAGGCCCTGGGGGAAAAGTCAGGCAAAGCTGGTCTCTCACTTTTACGAGCTCTGCTGGGGCTGATTAAGAGTGGCTGCCATTCTTTTCTTTTTTTTTTTTTTTTTTTCTTTTAATTAATGTTGGGTCTTGTACTACGAAAGTGTAAATAAATTAGCTCACTCAATAACCCCATAAGACAAGCATTGTTATCATCCTTTCTTTTTCAAATGAGAAAACATGCTTGGAGAGGCAGTCATGTGCCCAGGGTCACAACTAGTCTGTGCATGGAACTTGCTAGAAGCCTGCTTCATGGGAACGAGACCCCCTCAGTCCTTGCAACAACCAGACGGAAGGGGAAAACCAAGGCCCGGCATGTGGCAAGCACTCCAGATCGCAGTCGTCACGGCAATAAAGAAGGGAGCCAGGATTCAAACCCAGGCCCTCTGGCACCAGCGGCCCGCACCCCCTGCCACACGGTGGCTGATCTCCACACAGGCCTCACACATCTGTCCAAGCTCCCTGACTTTCAGAGGGAAACACTGGGGTCTGGTGGGGACCGTGGCCAAGATCACAGCGTAATGAGGAAGTGTGGACTGGAATCTGGTTCTTCTGGCTCTGTGCTTTTTCCTTACCCCACGTGGTCCTCATGATGCCTTCTGGAACCATCCTCCCAGCCCACCTGCCTCCCCGCCTCCCCGAGAGACACTCAGTAGAACCTGTGGCTTGTTTCTGATGGAGCCCCCTTGCCTTCTTTCAGCCAGACCTCAAATCGGATTCCCCTTTTCTGCCTGCTTCCTCGTGGCCCACTGAGTGTCTCGGGCCGGGCTGAATCTTGGGGGACAGAGGTGGACACAGCCCTGACCCCCGGGAGCTGGATGACCAGGGCCCTTGGCACGCCTCCCGTCGGAACTCGCTGGGCTCCGTGGGCCTGGGCCCCCGCGGCTGGACGGACCGACTGACCGGAGGGGCCCCCGCCGCGGGAAGCCGTGGGAAGGAGGCCTGCACTTACTGGAGCCTTCTGCTGCCGCACCCGCCTCAGGATGGCAGCCCTCCTCAGCTGCGTGAAGGCGGCCCTCTTCCTCAGGAGGTCGTTGTAGAGGAACAGGACTCGCTTCTTCTCCCGCTGCGGCCGGGTTGGGGGTGGTCAGTGACAGGACAGTGCGCCCTGCAGGCGGGCCGCGGGCCTGTGGGCGGTGGGGAGGGGGTACCTTGGGGAAGTAGAAGGCGGCGATGACCCTCCGGAGCCGGTAGGCGAAGGCCTGGAGCAGGCAGAGACACAGCAGCAGGACGATGGGGAGCGCCGCTCGCACGTAAGCCTGGGGGTCCAGGCTCCGGGGCTGGGGCAGGCAGGCTGGGGCGGGGCGGGCCCGTCAGGGCTCCGCCACCTGGTGTCCCCCCGCCTGCCCGCCTCCCTGCACAGCCGCCCCCTCCCGCCCGTAGCTGCCGGGCTCCTGAGGCTAGTAGCCCAGATGGCACAGGTGCGCGACAAAGTTCTGCCCGACAGTGTGGCTCCGGGGCGCTGGGACCCTCTGTCCCCAAGGCCCCAGCCCCTCCAGCCGTCGGACCCCAGGCTGTCACCTTCCGGCAACTCGAGGCCCACCGGATGTTTCCTGCTCCGAGGGCCCCCCTCTTGCCGCGCCTCGAAAAGACCGCGGCCCCCGCCCTCAGCGCCTCTGACCCAGACTCTGGGCGCCGCTCACGCATGTTGTTGGATTCCATCACTGTCTCCGAAGACGTGTTCAGGGCTCCGATGGTCTTCCGAAGCAGCCGGGCGAGCATGGAGTGCCCCCCGACCTTCACCTCCAGTTTGTGACTGCCTGAGGCCGAGGGGGGGTCAGGGAAGGGCTGCAGTTTAGGGGGGCGGGGCAGGATGGGGACTGGGTGTTGGGGGCTTCCCTCCGTTCACTGACCGCTAACCCCTCCCTGCTGCAGATATAAGGGAGGCCGCAGGCCCCGCGGTCAGATGGCGGCAGGCCGGGGCGGGGCCGGGGGAGGGGGCGGCCTGGGGGGTGCGGGCGTGGGCTCACTGCGGAAGGAGTACTGCAGGAAGGAGTGGTGGCGGATGATGTCAAAGATGGAGTAGAGTGCCCAGTCCAGGCCACACAGCAGCAACAGCAGCAGCAGGACGGGCAGCGTCTCCACCAGCTCCCTCACCTGCCCGGGGAGCCGCGGGCCTGAGCAGGGTCCCTGTGTGGGGCCCTCTCCGGCGCCTGCGCCCTCGGCCCGCGCGGCCTGCAGCTCCCCGGGCAGCCTGCGCCCACCGCCTCCTCACCAGGTTTCTCATCTCTGAGGCCTGCACGGAGGGGTTGCAGGGGAAGATGACTGTTCTCTCCTCGGCTTTGCGGAGTGGCAGCAGGGTCCGTTTGCCCTGGATAAAATGCCCAGCTAGTGAGGGGGACACCGGGGCCCCCCCTCGCCTCTGCCCTCCTGGAGCGTGAAGCCACAGAGGACACGCAGCAGGACCACCGTGGCCGGGGCTGTGCCCACTCACCAGCTGCTTCCGGCGCTCTTCGATCTGACGGAAGTAGGTGCTGATGTAGATGTTGTCAAAGCGGATGTCGCTGTTATAGCTGTCCGTGTAGGAGAAGGACCTGTGTGCGAGGACATCTCCGTGTCCTCCAGGCTCTCGTCACCCACCCCCACCACGGGCTTCCTGGGTGCTCGGTCATTCCCCAGAGCACCCGGTGTGTGCCGAGTGCCGTGCACGTCCCAGGCGGAAACACTCTGCCAGCCGCGGGCCCTGCGGGCAGGGCGGGCGCCCACACGGTCAAGGAGACACGGGTGAAAAGGCAGGGGGCTGGTGTGCCTGGGCGGGGAGGGAGGTTTCCCAGGCATGGATCTCGAGCAGAGGAAACAGCAGGAGCAAAGGCACAGAGAGGCGGGAAGCCCCTCATGGCTGCAGAACCACCAGCCATTACGCCTGACTCCCACATCCACTTCTCCATCGAGCCGGCAGAACATCTCCTGGAGGTCACTTCAAGCAAAATGCACACCCCCACCTACATTTCCCCTCCCCCCAACACACCCTCGAGGGTGTTTTCTGTTTTACATAAGTGGCCCTCTGTGCATGTCCCCAAGTCCCACGTAATCCTTCGGTTTGCTAAGGAAAACATGCTAATTATTGGAGATGTGTTTAAAACCGCGTTACTTTAAGCGCTGTGAACGGTGCAACCTAAGTTTCGGGTTTGTGAGACCCTGTAGAAATCCTCATCCGCGGCTCAGAGCGCGCGGTCCCGGGCAGGCCAGCCCGTGAGCGCCCCCGTGTGGGGAGACCGGCCGTGCGCCCTGCCCCGCCCACCCTCTCGCCAGCTCTGCCCGGGCCAGTGACCTCACCAGGCTGAAAGCCTGGAAGCGGCCTCGGTGCCTCCTTCCTTCCCTCCCCGAGCTGGCCTGGAGACCTGCTGCACCTCTCCCCTTCCTGCCTCCATCTCGGCCGGCTTCCTGCCCCGCCCCGCGCCCGGCGGGCGCTCTAACCTCTGACCCACCTGGGCCTCCGGCCTCCGGGCCTCCAGCCTGCAGGGCTTGGCCGACTCTCGGGGCCATGCCCGCGTCAGCCCAGTCGTTCAGTCCAGCCTCTGCCCTCCACATCCCACAGAAGCCTTGGTCCCCGCCCAAGAGAACAGCCCTCCTCGCCTTGAGCCTTGACCGTGGCTCCCCATCTGCAGCCTTTTGAAACCCGAGTATGGCCCTTGCAGGGGCCCGTCCTCAGCTCCCGCCCCTGTCCTGGGAGCCTGGCCCTCGCCCGGCCCTCGCCCGGCCCTCCACCACCCGTGCCCCGGGGGCGCCCCTCTGGCCTCCGCTAGACCACCAGCGTCTTGAGGGCGGGAGGACGGCTCCTTCACTCTGTCTTCCCACGGGGCCCTCAGCGCACACGGAACCGCGCTCTCTCCTGCCCCACGGACGGGGCGGGAGCCCCCCGTGGCCGCCCTTGCCCAGCCCCTGCCCACCTCGGGCATTTGGGGGTGGGGACAGGAAACAGAGGGTCCAGAGGTCAGCAGGGAAACAGAGTGAGGCCCGGGGCGGCCCAGCTGGACGCCCCGCTGGGTGGGGTCGAGGACTTTGGTCCAAATGGAGGGAAAGTAGCTGCCAACGCGGCGGGCGGCAGGGAATGACGATAGAGACGGAGTCGGAGCCAAGGGGAATATGAAGGGCAGAGCGATCAGAAGTCAGCGCTGGGAGGAAGGCCGAGGGAGACAGAAAGTGAAGACCGGCTCCCTTTCAAGGTGGCGGAGCGCGGGCCACGCGTCCCCCACGCCGGGCCGCCCACATTCCCACTCGCGGCTCGGGGCTCACGGCCGGCCACGTTCCTGCAGCTCGCGCAAGGCGGGCCCCCACCCCGGGGAAGGGGCTTCAGGCGGGCAGGCTCACGCGTGGAGGAGCAGCAGGAAGGTGCAGGAGAAGAGCGCGTGCAGCAGCCCCAGGCCCCACTCCAGCCGGGCCTCCTGGTGGCGGACGGAGTCGCGCAGCTCGGTGCTCACGTGCTCCCAGCTCGCGTTGGCGCCCAGCACCGCGGCCTGCTTCTCCTCCTGGGGGCGGGCACAGGTGCGGACACGACCCTCCCTGGCGTCCTTGCCCTGGGGCCCCGCTCGTGCCCCCAGCTCTTCCCAGGACCTTCAGGACCCCCGTGTGGAGGAGACGCAGCGCGGCCGGGCGCAGCCCCCTCCTCCCCACGTCCCGCCCCCCTGCGCCCGTCCAGACTGACACCCTCTCTCACTGAGCTGGCCGTAGGGACTCAGAGTCAGGTCCCTGCCCACCCCAGGCTCGGCGCGGCCCCCTCCCTGTCCCCCAGCACCAGCACCATTTCGTCCTCGTGCCCCTCTGTCCTCCCCGTACCTCGTCACCTGCTCTTGCACAGGCCCTGTGCCCTCCTCCCTCTCCCTCGCTGCCCCCAGCCCGTGCACCCCTGCCTCGTACCTTGAGCTCAATAGTGGCCGAAAAGTCCCCGTCCAGGTCATGAATAGACTGGTTGAGGGAGTCGTACGTCTGCCCGAAGTTACCTTCCACAGGGATTCGGTGGCGGCACCAAATCTCCATCGCTGCCCATGGTGGGGGACAGGTCAGGGGCCCGTGCCCGCCTTCCGTCTCCCTGCCCGAGGCCCCCCCATCCACCCTGGCTGCTTCTCCATCCCTCTCTGCACTCCGTGAGTCCTGTGTCCCGGGCACAAGGCCTGATTTACCCTCGTCCTTCTCACCTGCTTGTAACCATGCCAACTATTAATAATGATAGCAGCGTTTATAAGGAAATTCTTACGTGTGTCGGCTCTGTTCCCTGCTTCCCATGTATTCCTCCCTTAAACCCTCAGAACCCCCTCGTGGGGTGAGTACTATTATTAGGCCTGTCTTTCAGGCCAAGAGGCAGAAGCAGAGGCCGCTGGGAACATCCGCCGGGTGGCGGGTGGCGGGTGGCGGAGTGGCCGCCTCGGGGCTGGGCTCTGGTGCCTTCCCCCCGCCCTGGCTCGCCTGCCTCCCCAGCATCCCGAAGACCCCACGCCCGCGCCCGCGCCCGCCCTCCCACCGCCCTGCCGACCCTTGGCAATACTGCAGAAGAACTTGAACTTCATGGGCAGGCAGAGCAGGTCCCTGAGCAGCGGGACCCAGATGCGCCGCATGCACTGCTCGTGCTTCTGGTCAAACCAGCGGCGGCAGCTGGCGATGGCCCGGTCCACCACGTCTGCGGGAAGGCGCGGGGGGCAGGTGAGGCCCCCCGCCCCGGCTGGCCGGCCGGCCTGGAGCCCCGGCCCCGCCCGCACCCCCGCGCCCCCCGCGGCCCTCACAGGAGCAGCGCAGCTTCGTCTTGAGCTCATACATCTTCTGTGTGGACAGTGGGCGCCTGCGAGGAAGAGCTCCGTGGCTCGCCCCCCTGCGGGCCGTCCCGGCAGAGCCCGGTGCGTCCTCGGGCTCATAGCCCGCCTCACTCTTCACCTGGGCATCCAGCTCCTCGAAGGACTTGGAGATGTTCTGAGTCTCGGCTCTCAGTGAGTTTTTGCTGCCCTGGGTTGGGGGGCGAGGAAGGGGAGGTCAGTGGGGCTGCAGAGGCGCCTTTCCCGCCCCTTTGGCCGAGGCGGAGCCCAGGCCCGAGACAGCCCCTCACCTCGTGCTCCACTGTTCAGTCTTGGGACAGCCCCCTACCCCCCTGCCCTGCAACCAGGGGCCTCGGCTCTGCCCCCCGCCCAGCGCCCAGCTCCCCCACCGGCCTCCATCTCAGATCCCCGCTAGTGACGGAAGGCTCCCCAAGCCCTGGGGCTTCGCACGAACCTCCCAGACCACTATGCCATCTCAGGGTCCCCAGTCCCAGCGTCCCCGGTGTCAGCCCGTCTCCCCAAGTCCTCAACTCTCCCCACTCTCCCACGCCCCCTGCCTCCAGGCCTCCACACCCCCACTCGGCAGTGCCCGGGGCCTCCAGGCCTCCTGAGCACTCAAGGCCACGGCCCCCGCTTCCTGACATTCCAGTTCAGCTACCCAGAGTGCCGCCTACCCAGGTGTTCGGTCCCATGACCGGGGGCGGGGGCTTTCCCGGCATCTAGTGCCCAGGGCACGTCCTGCAATGTTGGAGGACAGCCCTGCCGGCCCCCCGGGGCAGAGGGGCCCAGGCCCTGCCCACGCGGGGTCCTGACCAGCAGGTCCTTGAACACCGCCCGCAGCGGGGCCGTGGAGACGCGCCAGGCCGCCCGCGTGTTGTTGATCTGTAGTTCCACAGTGCAGCCCAGAGACGCGATCACCTCGTGGAGGTTGTGGCGCAGGTTGGCCGCGGGTCCTGGCGGGAAGGTGCCCCCGTGGTCTCCCTCTGGAGCTCGTCTCTGGGGGCCCCCTGCGCTCCCGCCCCCCCGCCCCCCCTGCGCTCCCGCTCCAGCGGGTGGCCACCTTCTAGAACTGCACGAGGGGCCCCGAAGCCTGGGACAGGGCAGCTCGTTCCTCTCTGGGTTGTTTTTCCCCGTGCAAGCTGAGGAGGCCCAGAGATGTGGAGGAACTCTGTCAGGGGCACACAGCCAACTGGGGCAGCTGCGATCAGGCCCCCGCTCGTTCCCCTCACCCGCCTGCATCTCGCCGGGTGGCCTACCTGGGACCCTTGCTTTGGTCACGCACGGCACCCAGGGACACACGCTCACCCTCATAGATGGCGGCCAGGGCGTATCCCAGCACGAAGAGCCGGCCCTCTTTGCCCAGCATCTTGGGCACTATCAGGAGGCTGGCACAGCGGATGTGAGGGGAGGTCCCCCAGCCCACGACCCCCAGGCCTGTCAGGAGAGACCAGCAGGCGGTGAGGCGGACTGAGGGTGCGGCATGACCCCCCAGGCTGAGCACAGCACCCGCCCCCCAACTTCTTTCCGGAACCACCGCCGTACTGGCTTCGCCCCCCTGTGCACCGGCTCTGACCTTCCTTGGAGGCTGCTCATTCGTGGGCGGACAGCCCTTTCCTGAGCTCAGCCGCACGGCCGCTCTGGAGGGGCGCGCGGGCACAGCAGAGGCCCGGGAGCCACGGCCAGCGACCGAGGGGGGCGGTGTGTGTGCGGGAAGGGGACTCTTCCCCCTTCGCGAGGCTGGATTCGCACGCACCCCGGGTGCCGAGGGGGCAGGGAGGGCAAGAGAAAGGTTCGGGAAACCGTCACTGGTGCTCACGGCTGCCTCCCTGTTCCCGAGCTCTGGCCCCATCCCACTCACGATCTTCGTCCCTCATTTTGGCCTCAGTCGTGGACCTCCTGGTGTTGCTGGACCCTCACGGGTCTCCCTGTGGTCTCCGCGAGGAGACAGAGAGCTCCTTGGAGCTCCGAATGCAGGGAGAGGGACAGCGAGCAAACGGATGACTACAGCCCTGAGTGCTAAGCGCACAGGGAGGCGCTTCTCCGGGGCTGTGGGGGCGCGGCGGGAGCGGCGTTGCTGCGGGGAGGGTGCGGCTGGGAAGGCCGGACACAGCAGCGGACGTGTCGGCTGGGACTGGAAGACGAGTGAAGTGTAGTTAGGAGCCAGGACAGCATCCCGGGCCAAAGGGACAGCAGAGCCGGGCAGGGAACCCAGCAGCTTCCCGTGGGATGCAGAGCTGGCCGTCGCCAAAGCCAAGGCCCCCCGCTTCTTCCCTCTGTCTCCTCGGCCCTCGCGGGGTCCCTGTCGCCTCTCGTGGGGCCTGACCGGTCCCCTGCTTCCCCTCTGCACACACACCCTGACCTCGCACACACATCCATCTGACCCTGTCCCTTCTCTGCCTCCAACCAGCCTCGGACTTTCCACCAGAGCTGGGGGCCAGTGCGAGCTCCCTCAGCGGGGTCCACGGACCCCCGTGCTGGGGCCCTGCCCAGCTTCTGCGGGGCCGCTCAGCCCTCCGCCTGCCCCGTCCGCACCCCCAGGCCTCCGGCCGGCCCCGGGACAGGCCAGGCTCATCCCGCCTCTGCCGGGAGCGCCACTCCTCACCTGGCTGGCCTCACCTGGTCGCACAGGTTTGCTGGGAGCCCCGTCTGGGGCCACCCGCCTGTGCGTCTGCTGTCTTGCTCGCTCACACAGCTTGAGTGTCCTTCAAGGCCAACTGGCTGTCCCTGCCCCAGCCCCTGGGGGGACCCCGGGTCTGTCTCACCCAATCACAGGGTAACAGGACATCCAAAGGGGTTAGTTCCGTGGTCTGGGCCTTCTGGCCAAGGACTCAAGCCAAGGTGGTCGCCCTACGTTCTCAGAGAGCCCCGGGCGCTGCGGGAAGCCTCTCTGGGCTCACCAGGTGGGCACGACTAGGCTCGGGCCCTCTACCGACCAGCATATACAAAGACAAGGCCAGAAATTGGAATTTTCTAGGGCGCCTGGGGGCTCCATCGGTGAAGCGTCTGCCTTCGGCTCAGGTCATGATCCCGGGGTCCCGGGACTGAGTCCTGCATCGGGCTCCCTGCTCGGTGGGGAGTCTGCTTCTCCCTCTGACCCTTCCCCCTGCTCATGCTCTCTCTCTTTCATTCTCTCTCAAATAAATTAATTAATTAAAAAAAGAAATCAGAATGTTCTAGAAGAGAAGCAGTTGGAGTAGGCAGACATAGTGAGGGAGTCTGAGGAGAGGGTGGGGGTTCACTCCCAGGCCAAGTGAGAGGCCTCACGGGACCCCGGAGGGATGGGGGCAGAGGGGAAGGCAGCTCCCCTGGCAGCCTAGTGTGGAAGGCGAGGTCGGGGCGGTGCTGGCAGGGCCTCTGGGGGGTGTGGGGGGTCGGGACCCGGGAGCCTTGCTTGCTTCTCAGCCCGGCAGGGGAGGGGGCGGCGGCAAGGTGCCTGCTTTCCTGCTTTGGCAGGCCAAGGATGGAGGACTTTCTCGGGGACGAGCGGACCTTTTGGAGGCGGCAGGCCTCGCGCCGTCGGGGAGGTCCTCCACCCGAGTCCTCCCCGTTTGCTGCGGGTGGCGGGAGCTCCGTGAGGTCAGCCAGATAGAAGTCCTCTCAGCGGGAGGCTGGACCTCGGAGGGCCGGTCGGAGGGCCGCACGGAGCCCCCAGAGACACCGCGGAAGGCCCCGAGGCCCCGGGGGGGACGGCTGCCACCCAGAGGCAGTGGGGCTCTCCTAGCAGGGACGACTCCAGGCTTCCGGCCCAGTCCTTCTAATCCCTCTGACAGCAGAAGAACTGGAAGGGGAAGGAAGTAGGGAAAGGAGGACAGGGCGGCCGTGCCCCCTTCACTGGGGAGCCCCCCACCTCACCAGCAGTCAGGGCCTGGGGCAGGGGCGCTGGGAGGTTGGATTCGGGAAGAGCCTGGCCCGGACCTTTCCAACCCTAGAAATAGTCACAGTCACGGAAGTAGGACCGGGTCTCGTAAATGAAAACAGGCAGCAAGTGAAGAAAGGTCATCCCCGGGGGCCCGCCGTGGCCCTGTGGCTGCCCACACCGCCCGTCCCCGGAGTGAGCTGGCGAGGGCCCCGCCGGGCGGCCTGGAACAGGCGGCACAGGGAAGCTGGCTGCGGGGACGGGAACGTTTTCCTCCTTCTTAAGGAGACAGAAAGAAGGAATGTCTGGTCTTCCAGCACTGGTGTATGAAGATGAGATGCCTGGGCTTGAGGCCGCCCCTGCGTGACCCGAGGACGAACCGTCACCAGGCCAAACAGGGAGGGAAACGGGGTCCTTGGGGTTGGGCTGAGCTGTTGAATTACCCGAAGTCCAAAGACCGGCCTCGAGAATTGTCACGTGAGGTAATCAGCTTCCTCTGTGGTTAATCCACTTGCAGGTGGGTTTTCTCTTCTCACAGCCCGACGGCTCCCCACACAAGGCCCCCACCCCAGTGCCGCCTCCGAGAAGCCTTCCCTGACTACCAGCCCCTTTCCCCATCACGTCCCCTTGTCATCATCAGAAATGCTCTTGTTCCTTTCTTGTCCTGCCTAACCCTCTCTGCTGGGGGCCCCTCGACCTTGTAGCCCCCATGGGGCTGTAGAAACCCCCACGGGGCTCAGTGAGGGCTGAATGAATGAATGAAGGCGTGAGTGAAAGAATGAACGGAATCGATTGGAAGGAGCAGGAAACAAGGTCCGAGAGGGCGGGAGCCATGGAGGATCCCGTGGGGAACATGGATGGAGTCCTTCTGCCTGGGGAGGCCCCCAGAGGACAAGGACTGGCTTTCTTCCATAGACCGGGGGGCTCCCCTCCCTGCATCTCCCCTCAAAGCGCAAGAGGAGGCTGGGGCTGGGAGGGACACTCGGTGCACGAGAAACAAGATGAGACCCGTTCCTGGGCGAGGACTCCCCAGGCCCACGCCACAGGCCTCTCAAGGGTCCCCGTCCTCAGCCAGCACTCACCCACCAGGCCGTACAACGCCACCATCTTCTGATCCTCATAGATGTTCATGGGGTTCACCAAGAGCTGGAAGAGACCTGAGGGTGCAGGGTCAAGCTGAAGGTCAGGAGATGAGTCCCCGCCCCCCCGACCTCTGCCCACACTCACCCATGGCCAGGAGCCCTCCGGTGCTCGCGCCCAGCAGGAAGGCGGCGATGGGAAACGTGCCCGGCGGGCGCTGCAGGAAGCGGCTGCAGGGGACGGGCAGCCCCCAGCTCAGGAGCCTCTGCACCGCTGCGGGGGGGGGAGGGGCGCAAACACACTGGGGCCCACAGCCCGCTCTTCTGGCTGGGATGCACTTCACTGGGGTCAGGGGCCTACGGGCAGAGAGGCTGGGGGGTCCTGGGTGGGCGTGGCAGGAGTCGGGGGGAGCATCCTGAAGGAGGCTGGGGGACCCTGGGGACGCAGGGCAGACGTGAGGGAGAGAAGAGGAAGGGGCTTGGCCGGAGGGGGGCACTGGGTGAGAGCAGTGGGCGCTGGGGGGCCCACGGCGAGGGGAGGCGTGGGGGTCCGAGGGGACAGACGGGATGAGAGGCCCGGAGGGGCTGGGCGGCCCCGGGAAAGGGCACGGTCTCTGTGCCCGACTCACTGGTGTGGGGCGGCTTCCCTCTTTCACCCTTTGCTCCGTCCTGATGAAGTGCGGCGGCCATGAGTCCGCTTGGGGGACCCTCCCTCGTCCCACAAACGTCCTCAAGGATGTCCTCGGGCGCAGAGGTCCCCTTCTGTCCCCTCTGCCGCCCCCACAGCCTGGGTGAGGTCTGTGTCTTTTGCTCGCTCTGCTCAGACTTGGGGAAGGAGATTAGAGACCTGCGTCCCCGTCTCGAGTCCCACAGCCGGTCAGGCACTCTGAGACAGGTACAATGCAAGCTTCCGGAACCTTAGAATGTGGCAAGGAATTCCAGGACCCTGGAAGGGCCACAGAACCTGGTGGGCATCTCCTGGAGACGGGCCGCCGCCGGGTCTTGGCAGCCCTGCCCAGAGTCACAAAGGACCCTGCGTCCCCCTTCGGGATGGAGGAGCCAAGCATGGCACGGGCCGTGGTCCGCAGCATGGGGGGCTTTAGCCTGGGCTTGTCCCTGGCCACGGCCTACGGGCTCCTGCAGCTGCTGGTGGAGGGACACAGCCCCTGGGGCTGCCTGGTGGGCACCCTCACTCTGGCCGCCTTCCTCAGCCTGGGCATGGGCTTCTCGCGCCAGGTCCGGGTCACCGTCCTCCTGCTGCTGCCCCAGGCCTTCTCCAGTGAGCAGGGGCCCCAGGGAGGCCGGGGCAGGAGGGATCTTACGGAGGGCGGCGGTTTGAGGGAGCTCTTCTGGAAGCTTGCGTGTGACACTGTGCGCGAGGCGGGGGCCCCGGGCCCACGGAGCCGTCTCCCCCAGAGCAGGGCCGGATGCTGCTGTTGGTGGCGGCCTTCGGGCTGGTGCTGCAGGGACCCTGTGCCAACACGCTGCGCAACTTCACCCAGGCCAGCGAGGCCGTGGCCTGCGGGGCCGAGCTGGCCTTGAACCAGACGGCCCAGGTGTTGGAACGGGCCAGGCAGCCCCTTGTCAGTAAGGCCCCCGGGCCCGTGGCTGCATGATCTGCACCCCGCACCCCTCCCCAGCCCCTGCGACTGCTGGACCCGGACCTCCAGGCGCCCAGTCCGACCCTCCCCCTCCCTCCCTGGCCCGTGGCTCCACCTCCCCACCGCCGGGGGTGGGGGGTGGGCAGCCTCCTGTCCACTCCCGACCCCCCCACAGTGGGGACAGCCGGCCCCCCAGTGCCTCCACCCCTGCCCCGCCAGGTGCCCTGAACAAGATTAAAGCCATCGCCCAGAAGGCCAAAGAGGTGGCTGACCGGGTCCGCAAGTTCTTCCGGTCCATCATGGACGGCGTGAAGCACGTGGGTCAGCACGTTCGGCATGGCTGGGGGCGTGTGGGGGCTGGGGCTCAAAGTTCACCCTGTCTCGTCGCCCTCGCCCCCGTCCGGGCCCGGGGCCCCTCCTGGGTGCTGACCGGCCCCCGACCTGGCCTCTCCCGCTCTGGGTGCTGCCCCCCGGGGCCCGCGGGGCTCCAGACCCGGGACCAGCCCCGCAGCTGTCCCCAGCCAGGGCCCTGCGGAACGTGTGGTACTGGCTCCTACACATCGGCGACGTGTGCAACGCCGAGCTGGGCAACCCTTACCTCAAGTGCGCGCGGGTCTTCGACGACGCCAAGGACCACTGCATGCGCGTCATCCCGCAGGCTTACCACCTGTGCTACATACTCATGCCCTTCAAGCTCGTGCTGTGCGGCCTGGCCAGCGGTGAGGGCCGGGGGCCAGCGCGCGGGCGTCCGTCCGCCGGGCTGGGCCCGCTCTGGGGCAGCGGGGGGCGCCAGGGGCGCGGGGAGGAGCCAGCGCGGAAGTCCGCAGGAAGGGCGACAGGCCAGAGGACCCCGGGGGCAGGAGGGGCCGCGTGTCTTCACCTCCCCTGACGCTCAGTCTCCGGGTCCCAGTGGTGCAGCTGTTCTGCGTCATCCCCAAGTACATCCAACCCTTCTTGCGCAAGACCCTTGGCACCCGTGAGTGGCCCCCTCCCAGCCCTGCTGCGGGGCTGGTCCTGGGGAGTCTGCCCTCTCCAGGCCGGGAGTGCCCCCAGTCCCCGGTGAGAGTGCAGGAGGGACCAGGAGAGCGAGGCCCAGCCTGGGGGAGGTGCCTCAGCCAATGGTGGACTTCAGAGTGGGATCGGGGAGAGGACCAGGGTCACCTGCCCCCCCTCGTCCCCCCAGCCTGGGGCTGGACACTGAGATGGGCGGTCACGGAGGGGGGTTTTGGTGCCAGGCCCCGGTGGTGACAGCACGGACCTCGGGGGCTTTGTCCCCTCCTCCTCGGGGCGGGGGGGCCCCCCCCCCCCGGCTGGTCTGCGAGCTGTGCCGGGCCCTCCCCCCCGCTCACTTTCCTGGCTCCCGGCTCCCCCCTGCCGCAGCCGTGAGGAACCTGATTAACCGGGTGCGTCGGGAGTTCGAGTTCAACGTGACGGCCGCCCACCACTTCTCCGTGGACCTCAACGCCTCCCGGAGCCTGTCGCAGGTGGCGCTGGACCTCCACGAGGCCGTCAGCCTGAGGCTGCACAGCGTCCAGGAGGCCCTGGCCCTGATGGGCTACACCACGCCTCTGCTGCTCTCGCTCCTCTACCTCCAGTGAGGGGGGGCCCGCGGGGGGCTCGGGCTGCAGGGCACCCGCTCGCCCCCACGGCCTCCTGGGAGGCTGGAGCCCGGGGCCGGCCCGGGGGCAGGGGGCGGGGGCCCCGCGGAGTCCGCGTGGGCTGGGGGGCTGAGGCGCCTCCCGTGCACCCCCAGAGCTCTGTTCTACCGGCACGGTTACCTGAACTGGGTCAGTTACGACAACGTGTACATCACCGGCCGCTTCCTGCGCATGGAGGCCGTCCGCTCCGAGGCGGGGCTGCCCACGGTGCTGCCGCTCAGCGCCCACGAGGCCAGGCGCTACATCCAGCCGGGTGAGGGCCCGAGGGCCGAGACCGAGACCCAGCGGGGCGCCAGGGCCTCCCCTGCCCCCAGCCCTGGCCCTGGGCCCCGTGCACAGCCCTGTCTCTGGGGAGCCCTAGGTGCCAAAGGGGAAAGCAAGCAGAGCGTCTCCCGGCACCCAGACCCCAGACACAGAGAGAAGGGCAGAGGGTGCTCCTGGGGGGCCCCGGACCTCCCGACGGAGGGAAGCATGGGTGGGGAGTGGATGCCAACCCAGGGAAGGGAGACTTGGGGGTGAGGCCGGAAGCGTGAACAGGCTAACACGGAGAGGCAGCCTGGGGGCCGGGGGGGGGGGGGCAGGGATGCCCAGGAGGGAGGGTTCCTCTGGCCTCAGAGCCCCTTCCCACCCTCGCCCGGAGACCCTCCCACCTTCCACACCGGATGGGCAAGCAGGCCCCGGCCTGGAGTTGGGGGTACCCCGCCAGGAGAGCCGGGCAGCGCCCTCCTGACCGCCCCTCCCCCAGGTTCCATCTTCCTGTCCCGGTGGGAGCAGGTGTTTTATATCCTTGCGATCTTCGACCTCGCCCGGCACCTCGTCCTCGTGCTGGCCCTGGTCTTCCTGGACTACGCCGTCTTCTGGGTGCTGGACCTGGCCCGGTATCAGCTGCAGGGGGAGGTTGTGGCCCGCAGTGAGTGCCCCAGCCTCCCGGGCAGCCCCCTTGGCCGGCGTCCCCCCAGCCTCCTGGGTCCTGGGGGACCGCCTGGAGGTCCCCAGGTACTCAGCAGCCCCGATCCTGCCCCTGCCCGCCCTCTGCTCTGCCTGCGTCCGCGTCCTGGGTCTACTATACGGAGTCGTTATAAACACAGGGTCCGGAGTCGGAAAGGCTCCGTCCCAGCCGCGCCCCCTGCGGGGTGGTAACTCGGGCTGTTCCCAACCCCCCAGAGCTTCAGTCTCCTCTCAGAGCTGGGATGCTGGCCACAGCCTCCGGGGTCTCTCGAAGGGGCCCAGGACGCCCCGTGCGGGAGGGCCCGGCAGGCCATTGCGAGCACGCGGGAGACTGCAGAATATAATTCCTCTCCTCCTGTGCCCAGAGGTCCAGCAGAAGTAGAAAATGCGCAACACAATCCCTGGAGCACTCAGTCCAGTGCCTGCCACACGCCGGACACAGGGCACATTAGCAAATGCTTGAAAGCGATGGCTTCTGGGCTGTCGTGGGGGCAGGGGACAGACTCCCAGACCACCGAGGCCTCTCAGAGAGGCTCCTGGGGGCCAGGGGCTTGGCTGGGCCCTGGGGCAGGAGAGGACCCTGGCTGGGGGGTGGGGCCGTCCCCACGAGCCGCCCTGTCCCCACCCCCCGGCTCCCGGCGCGGCCCTCACAGAGCGCCGCTGTGCCAGGCCCCGTGCTAGTGTCCATAACCGTGGAAGGCACTGGCTACACCGGGAGGATTTACCGGGACCTGGTGTCGGCGTTTGACGTCTTGCAGCAAAGCAACATCAGCGTCTTGTCCCAGCGCTGCCTCCTGCGGCCCTCGGAGCCCAACACCACCGGTTACATCGTCATTGGTACCGAGCTCGCCCGGGAGGGCTCCGGGGGTGCTGGCGGCCGGCACCCACAGCCGGTGGCTCACGGCCCTGCTGCCCCCCAGGCGTCATGTACGGCCTGAGCTTCTTCATCACGCTGTTCGGCAGCTACGTCAGCAGGCTGAGGCGGGCCATCTGCGCCTCCTACTACCCCGCGCAGGAGCAGGTGAGCGGCCCGGCCCTGGCCGCCGCCCCCGCCGCCCGTGTGAGCTCGCGCCGCCTGTCTTGGTTTTGGGGAGCTTAGGGTCCTCGGCGGCGCCGATCTCCTCTCCTCCCGCTGAACCCCCGCTAAGCACATCACCCGGACGGCGGGTCTCCGGGCCCCAGAGGGGGCTGAGAGCAGGGGTGCCTCTGGGGGCGGGGTTGGCCGAGAAGGAGCTTGTCCCCAGAGTGTGGCGAAGAGCACGGCGGACGGGGTCCGTGCTGGCACGTCACGGTGTGGACGGAACCCAGCGGCTGTGTGCTCCTTCACGAATCGGTTGCTGAGCATCGAGTGGAGCCCCCCCCACCCCCATGCCGGGACGAGGCCAGTGGTCTGGAGCTCACGGTCTCAAGGCCAGACGGGCTTTTCACCAGATATTACAATCAAGAAGTGATTTTGTGCAGGAATGAGTAAAGTGCTACGGACACCCAGAGAAGAGAATAGGTCACCCCCAGGGGCGCCCAGGGGCTTCCCAAAGGAAGGGGCGTTGGAGCCCAGCCTAGATGGATTCATGGGTGTGGACAGAAGGCAAAGGAAGGCAGTGGGAATGGGGGCAGGGGCATTCCAGGTCGGAGACGGGATCAAGGGGGACCCCAGCCCCAATCTCCCCTCCACCAGGAGAGGATCTCCTACCTCTACAACCTACTTCTGAGCCACCGGACCAGTCTGCCGGCCACCCTGCACCGGGCAGCAAGACGGCGGGCGGCTGACCAGGGCCACATGAGTGTCCTCCAGAAGCTGGCCGGGCGGTGAGCCCACTGTCCTCCCTTACAGAAGTGGGGCAGAGGGGACAGAAAAAGAGCCGGAGGTCACAGTGGCTCCCTATCCTTCCTAAGTGCCCAGAGGCTTGGCTGGAGAGGGTGCCCGTTCAGTGCGATCCATGTACGGAGAGGGGGACTTAGGGATGAGAAGTCCGGGCGGTGGGCAGTGGGGGCGGGCGGGCAGGACACAGAGGCTGCTGCTACAGGCAGAGGGGTGCAGGTCAGGCTGCGGGAAAGCCTGCCCCTGCTGGAGGGTGGTGTTGGGTGTGGGGTCCGCGGGCTGGCTCAGCATCTGGGACCCCTCCGCAGGTGCTCCTGTCTGGGTCCAGTGCTCAGCCACTTCTGGGCGCGCCAGGATCATTGCCTGGGCTGTGGGCAGCCCCACGACCGGGGGGACACGGAGAACTTCGTATCCTGCAGCACCCCGGGCTGCCGAGGTGAGACCCCGGGGGCGGGCCTCTCCCTGCGGTCGTGTGTCACGATCGGCTGTGGTCCCTCCTCTGCGGACTTCTGGAACTCACGCTTCGGGCCCCTCCCTTCGTGACTACGAATGGTCTCGCCCACAGAGAACCGAGAGGAGCTCGCTTGCCCCGTGTTTGCCTTAATTCTGCTGGTGGTGTCCACCGGTTCACAAGTGGCATTGCAGCGGGGCCCTGGCTTGTCCCTCCGCGGGGACATCCCCGCAGGGCTGGAGGCGGGGGAGCTCGGCGGGTGGGGGGGCCAGCTCAACGGCCCTTTCCTGCCCTCCTGGCCTTTGGCAGGTCTCTTCTGCTCCACCTGCTTCCGCCTCCTGGACAACACCTGCTCTGTGTGCGCGGCGCCCCTTTCCCAGCAGGGGGGCCTGGACCTGGAGCTGTGAGTCTCCGGGGGGTCCGGCGGCTGCAGTGGTCCGCGGGGGTGGCCGGAGCCGCCGCCTGATGGGAGGCCTCCGCAGGGACTCCAGTGACGAGGAGGGCCCCCGGCTCTGGCTGGCCGCCGCTCGGAGGAAGGACCCTGAGCAGGAGCGGTTCCTGCGGCAGCAGCTGGAGGAGGCCCTGGGCAGGACCCTCCCTTCGGAGTCCAGCCCCGAGGTCAGGTGAGCGGAAAGCAGGACCTAGGGCCTGGGAGGCCCCAGCCGGTCCGTCCTGTGCGCGGTGGGCTCGTGGGGTGTGTGGCCCTCTGCTAGGGCTGGAGACAGAGGTGAGGGGTAGTGGGGGAGGGAGATCTGTCCAGCTCCCACCTGGATGAGCCCACGGAGCGGTGGGGTCCCCGTCCCAGAGAGCAGCAGGCCGGGGCAGGCGGGGGACAGAACGACGGGCTTGGGATGGCGTTGAATTAATGAAGGCTTCAGGGAACAGGTGAAAAAAGAAGTGGTTTTGGGGGCAACCTGGGTGTCCGCTGGGCTGAGGGGCAGAGGAGAGCATTGGGGGGAGGGAGTCTGGGGGGAGCCTGGGGAGTGGGAGATGTTTGGGAGGCTGCGTGTGTGTCTGTCCGCTGACGTCAGAGGGCGCTGAGATGAGCTGGGAAGTCAGGGGGTGGGAGCTGGCCGCCTGCCCTGGTGACCGGCTGAAGATCCCGGGAAACGGACCCATTCCTAGCTGGAGTCTAAGGCGGTGAGCTGAGAAGGCAGTGGGAAGCTGGCGTGGCCTCAGGACGGAGGAGCTGGCGGGGGTATGCTTGGGACAGCGTGGTGCTGGCGGAGAGGAAGAACAGGTTCTAGGGAAAGAGGCTCAGTTGGAGAGCTTTGGGGTATCTGTAGGGAAGCCGGCTGGAGATGCCCAGGGCCTCTTACGAAAGGCCTGGGCTCTGGGCCTGTGGCGCCAGGCTTGAGTTATTACAGGGGGGAGGGAAGTGGGGGGAGGGCAGGGCCAGAGAGGCGAAGGGGAAGGGGTGGAACCCTGAGGGGCTCAGGCACAAACCAAGCAGGGGAGAGGCTGGAGCAGGCGGGAGCCCAGCGTAGTCATGCTGAGAGAGGGGCGAGGAGGAGGCGGCAGCGGCCGAGAGGTCACTGGAGTGGCTGTGGGGACATCTCTCGTGGTCCCAGACAAGCCCAAACCAGAGCAGAGCGTAATGGGTTGCAGGCCAGTAGGTAGAGAAGACTCAGAAGGAAACAGTGCGTGGCTCGGTATCACAGCCCAACGAGCTCGATCATTCTCCTTGCAAATGTAACTGCTGGAGTTAAAAAGAAGGGAGCTTGTGGGGAAAGAGCAGGGAGAAGCAGAGCTGGCTGG
>CM052893.1:58041355-58080618 GCA_028534135.1 Potos flavus
TTTCAGAGGTTTTTGCGGGCTCCCTGACCTTGAAAGCAGGGCCGGTGGGGGCGGGCAGCTCGACCCCTGCGCCGGTAGGCGTACCACCAGGGTCACTACTGCTTCTGCCCTTACTGGCCATGTGACCTTGGGCAAGTGACCGCGCACTGGTCCCTCAGCGCCAGCCTAAAACTGGGGGCTCTGGAGCCGCGGGCTGGGATCCCGTGGGGGCTGTGGGAGCAGCAGAGGCTGGTAAGTCTGGTCAGGGCAGGAGGGCACCTGTGGAAACGGCGTCGCGGACCGCGCCACTCCCTCACTCTCCTCCCTAGTGACCTGGACGAGGAGGAGGGACCTCGGCAGAGGACACACAGGTAGCGGCCCCTACCTGAGGCGCAGTCTTCCAGGATTCCCACCCGGCCTCGGCCCCACAGCAGTCCCCCTCCAGCTTCAGAAGCCCGGACCCCCTCGGGCTCCTCTCTCCCTCTCCTGATCCCTTCCACCTGCCCCCAAAATAAAGGAACCAAAGGCAGACACACGTGTGAATCTTAAATTATTATTATTTCTTCCGGTTGCTTACACCCGAGGTGGGGGCAGGGGAAGAGGAGGGGAAGAGGAGAGGGGGGGCATTGCCTCCCCCCCTAAGGCACTGAGTGGAGAAGCCGCAAGGGGGGAGGGGGGAGGTCACATTGTCCTCACTCTCTGGGGCTAGGCCCCAGGTCTCCCCAGCCCCGGGCTCCCCCATCACCTGAAATGCTAAGATGAGGCCCAGGGCAACCCGACCTCCCCCAACCCCAATATATTACATCATCACTTTTTAAATAGATACAGGGACTGGTCCCGCTACCCCCTCCCTGTGACACCCCCTCAATATTGGGGGTACCTGGGCAGCTGTGCAAATGGGCATGAGGGTGCACGGGAGGAAGGGAGAGCACCGGGCCCCTTAACCTGCCCCTTTTAGGAAGGGGGAGGGGCCGCCAGGCCAGGGAGGGGAAATAGTGCAAGGCAGAGCCCAGGCCGCAAGGGGGGGGTCCAGCACCCAGCGAGGGAGGGGGGCGGATACCCCCACCCCCAGCAGAATTGGGTAGTTAAAAATCTGAAAGTAGATTTCAACAGGACCAACAGAAGAGGCTATGTACAGA
Source organism: Potos flavus (assembly GCA_028534135.1). Classification (NCBI taxonomy): domain Eukaryota; kingdom Metazoa; phylum Chordata; class Mammalia; order Carnivora; family Procyonidae; genus Potos; species Potos flavus. Next base: position 58,042,474 of record CM052893.1, read on the forward strand.
AGCGGGGAGGACTCGATCCCGGAGGAAGAGCGAGGGGATTTCTCTCCGCGACCCAGCAGGCGGCCCGGGCGGGCCGGGGACCCCCGCCCCCGTGGGCTGCCCCGGCGCCCGCGGCTCGCGGGAGCGGCCGCCAGGGGGCGCCCGCGCGCGCGCTCCGCAGGCCCGCAGCCCCTCACCCCGTCCCCCAGCCCGCGCCGCGCCAGCCCGGGGGCGGCGTGAGTCAGGGGCGGCCCGGCGGCGGCTCCGGCTCGCACCTGGGCGGGAGGAGGAGAGCAGGGTAGGAGCCACCCGGCCCGCCCTGCCCTCTGGCCCCGGGGAGGGAGCGGCGGGAACAAGACATTCCCTGCCCGGGGACGCGGGAGGGGAGGGCAGGGCCGGGGCGGAGAGCCGAGCGGAGCGGGCCCCTCCCGCTGCCCCCAGGGGCGGGCGAGCCACTCAGGCCAGCCCGCCCCCTGCTCCTCCAGGACCCCGTGACTCAGCGCTCGGAGCCCGGCGGGGGGTTGGGGGGCGCGAGGGGGGCTCCTTCCTGCAGGCCCAGGCCCCCAGGCTTTCCAGCCTCCACCGCGCTCTCCGCCACCTACCCTTCCTTCGCCGCCCCCCTTTGCATAATTCACTGCCAGGAAAAGGGAACAGAAAGCAGGAAGGAGGGGTCTCGGAAGGGAGGGGAGGGGAGGGGCGGTCCTTCACCCCCGGACACAGCCAAACCCCTGGGGGCATGGGGGCGGGGCGAGGCTTTGGTCCCAAGCCCTCCACCCCCTAGAAACCCGCATAGCCGAAGAGGGACCCCACAAATCAGAAATACATTATTGCTTCTACTCCCCAGGAGCAGCCGGGGGCAGGGACCCCACCTTTCCGACGAACAGAGCTGTAAATAGAGACGTACTATCACGTATCACTCCTTGGGAGGTCGCCCCAATCTGGGGAGCCCCGACCCCAAAGCCTTCTCAGCTTGGAACTGGAATGAGGGCCCTGGGGGGACAGGGGCGGACTGCTGCAGCCAGGGAGGCCCAGCGCCGGACCCCAGCCCTGTCGTCCCGCGTGCCCTCACTGCTTGGCATGGGCGCCCCGGCCGCGCGCTGCTCGGCGCGACCCCGGCCCTCTTTTTAAGAGGACTCCATGGCACCTTCAGCCTGAGGCGTCCTGGGTGCCCCCTCCTCCTCCTCGTCATCAGGGGGCCCCAGGGTGGAGACCGGGGGCCCAGGTGGGGCTGACTGCTCCCAGAACCGAGCCAGGGACAGGCGGAAGGTGTCCAAGTGGCCGTTGGAGAGGTCGAGGCCCGCGGGGGCCGGGGCGGCGGCGGACGGGGGCGGGTAGTGCGGGGGCGCATCGTCCTTGCGGCGCCGCCGGGTGCGCACCTCCAGGCAGTTCTGGCCCTTGAGGTGGCGCTGCAGGTGGTCCTCCTTGGCGAAAGCCTTGTGGCACAGGTGGCACTCGTAGGGCCGGTCCCCCGTGTGCAGGTGCATGTGGTTCTTGAGGTCGTAGCTGTGCAGGAAGCGGGCTGGGCAGTGCGGGCACGAGTAGGGGCGCTCTCCCGTGTGCTTGCGCATGTGGATCTTCAGCTTGTCGTTCCTGGCGGGCAGGGGGAGGGGCGCCAGTCAGCCGGACCCCGGCTCCCGCTCCCCGCTAGGTGGGCGCTGCCACCACCCTCTCCGGGCTTCCGACCCCAAAGATTTCCTGCACCAAAGCCACCTCCCTCGCCTTTCCTTCTCCCGGCCTCCCAATTCGGGTGTCTCCGGTGGCTCTGGGGACCTCCACAGCCCCAGTCCTTCCGGGCTGGGGACCCCCTGCCTCCCTCGCCACCCCCACCCCACCCCACCTCCCCTGCCCCTTCTGGGTCCCTGGCCCCCTGGCGCTCACCGGGTGAAGCGGACCCCGCAGACTTCACAGGCGAACGGCTTCTCCCCGGTGTGGGTCCTCATGTGGCGCGGCAGCTTGCCGGCCCCGTGGATGATCTTGTGGCAGACCGGGCACTCCTGCGGCATCTGGGAGCGGCGCTTGCGCACCAGCTTGTCCTGGCCGTCCAGGCCCGGGGCCAGAGCGTCCTGGTGCAGCGAACTCAGGTAGGCCATCAGGTCGGGGTCGATGGCGTCCTCGTCTGAGCCCAGCTCCTCCGGGGACAGCGGGGCCCCCCCTCCCTGTGCCATCCCGTAGGCAGAAGGGTACACCAGCTCCTCTTCTTCCTCCTCGCCCTCATAGGGCTCGTAAGTCAGGGGCCCCTCGGGGGGAGAAGCAGTCCCCGCTGGAGGGCTGTAGCTGTCCCCCAGCCCGCAGCCCGCGCCGCTGCCCACTCTGCCCGCCGCCACCTCGTCGTCCTCGTAAGTCGCGGGATGGGCGGGCACCGTGGGCGCCTCGGGCACTAAGTGGTTCGCCCGGGCCCCCTTGGTCTGCAGGAAAGCTTTTCGGGGCTTGCGGCTGCGGCGGGCCACCGGCCGGGGCGGGGGCGGGGGCGGGGGCGGGAGGGGCCCCTGGGGTGGGCTGTCTTCTCCGTTGGGCACTCCCGAGGCCGCCGACGCCGAAGCCGACGCCGTGGCCGTGGCGAAGGCCTCCAGGTACTGGCGGGCCCGCTCGCAGTCATCCTCGTCGGGGCTGGGGGCCTCGAGCCCGCTGCCCTGCAGGATCTCCATGCAGGCGGCGATGACACACGGGATCTCCAGCAGCCGCGCGGCCTGCAGCACGGCGGGCATGTTGGCGCTGCTGGTGGTCAGCGTGGCCGTGTAGGCGAACTCCAGCAGGGCGCCCAGGGCCTCGGGCCCCACGAAGTCCAGCTCACACACGCCGGCCCCGGCGCCCCCCGCCGCCGCGCCGCCGCCCCCGGGCCCCGCCGCCGCCGCTGCGCCGCCCCCGCCGTCGGTGAAGAGCTTCTTGAAGTAGTGGCTGCAGGCGGCCAGCACGGCGCGGTGGGTGCGGTACTCCAGGCCCTGCGTCCGGATGGTGAGGTCGCACAGGTGCCCCAGCTGGCGCTGCTCATTGAGGCAGCTCAGGAGCTCGCTGCTGTGGTCCGGGAATGGGATCCCGATGAGGTCGTCCTCGGGGCTGCCCATCTTGTCCTGCGGGGTGGAGGACAGGGGCAGGTGAAGGGCACTCGGCCTGCACTTCCTAACCCGGGAGACTGCCGGCTCTTCTCCTACAGGCTTCACGTGGGGGGGGGGGGTCTTCCAGAACCGTCTCTGGGACCGAGGAGCAGCCATCTCACACACGGGGAACCCAAGGCCCCAACAGGGGAAGCGACTTTCCAAGCGAGGGGCGGAAGGGCGTGCAGACCCGGACGGCGGGCCCGCAGTCATGTTCCCTGCTGCTCTGCTCCCTGCTGCTCTGCGCCCTGCTGCTCTGCGCGGCCCTGCCCGCCGCCTCGGTGCGCGCAGGAGTCCTGTCTGCGTCGCCTGCCCCCTCCCCGTGCCTTTGGAGGGAGCGCCGGACAGGATACTGGGGTCCTGGCCCAGGCTTCACGAAGGACTCGGGGCTCAGTCATCTGAGAAGTGGGGTGACAGCCTCTGGTGGAGCCAGCGAGGCCAAGGACGGAGCTGAGACCCGCACGGGACGAGGGTCTGCTCCGGGCGCGGTAGGCACTTCCACCCGAGTGACCCCCCCCCCACGGAGGTTTCGGTGCTCCGCAAAAGGCTGTACAAAGTCACCAGGCAGCTTCCCAGCACCTTCACCTTCACCCTCCTCCTCCCCTCCCCCACCCACTAAAAGTTCATCTCCCCTTTTAGATTCCACCGCCCCCCCAGGCCAAAAGGGAAACACTGCTCCCAGCATCCCTCCCCCCACATCCTCCCCCCCCAGGGGGCCAAGGAGCAGCCACCCTTTGCTGGGGTGTCGCGGGCTGGCTCGGGTGCTTCCTGCCCCGCACCGATAAGCATCGTCCCCGCCCCCTCCCCCACCGCCAATAGGCCGAGTTCCAGCTCCACCCCTCCCCACTGCAGCTACCGCCCGCACCTGTCCCTCCCCATTCCCGGCCGATGGGGAGACCCCCCCCCAGGGTCATCTTCTACCCGCGGCGCTCTCCCCTCCAAGGCAGGAGCCGCAGCACCCCCGAGGCTGGTGGAGGGTGGCAGGTGGGCCTGGCCTGGAAGGGGGGGGCTGCTTGCGTCCTGGGTCTGCCGCTAGCTTGCTGAATGACCTTGGGCCAGTCCCTTCTGTCTGGGCACGGGTTTCCTCGGCTGTACAAGGAGCTGGTGGGAGTGGAGGTCCCAGGAGCTCAGCCCTTTGGCCCTGACATTGGGAGGGTGGGTCTGAAGCAAGTGGAGACAGTGGGGGCCTGGAAAGAGTGGGGCTCTGGAGTCAGCCCGGCCTGACGGGGAACCCTCCCCCTGTGGCTGGCTAGCTCGACTTTAAACACACTGAGCCTAGGTAATATGGGGTCTACAATATGGGGTAATTCCACCGGACCCGGAGGCTTGTAGGCTTGTGGGGATGGGTAAATGAGACCACGTGGGGGGGGGCAATAAACATCTGGCCTTGGGAGGGAGGAACGAGGCCTCGCCCGGGGCAGATTCCACCACACAAATGGCCTCTGCTGGAAGGCTTGGGGACAGCTGGGTCTCCCTCCCTCAAATCGCCCCAAAGAGTCAGGTTACTACTAGCTACATGACCTTGGATCAGTCATTTCCTTTCCCCAGGAGGCCGGTTCCCTCTTCTGTCGTAGGAAAGGCTGACCTACATGGTCCTTCGGGCGGGTCCCACTGACCCTGGTCAGCGTCATCTTTGCCACTCCCAATAGCTGCTCGGCCAGGCCGTTGAGGGGAAAGGTTTTTGCAGGGAGCTGGGGAAGTCAAGGGCCCCAGATTTCCCGTGCGGAGCACAAGAACCGCATTGCCTCGGCCTGTCTCCCAGCCTGTCACCTTTCCTGTGACGCCGGGACTCCTGCAGGGCACCCTCGGGCCGCGGCACCCACGTGTCTCCCCTCTCCTGTCCGGACACCCAGGGGCCCTCAGCAAGCCCCCTGCTCCCGCCTGGGGTCCCCACACCGCTTCTCTCCCCGGGAGCAATCCCAGTTCCCTTGCTTCTCCTGCCACACTTCGCGAACAGCAAGTGGCAAATGGCCCCAGGACTTAGGAACAAACAAAAACTGGGTGGGCCGCGGCAGCAGTGGGCACCCTCCCGGGCCGGGCAGATCCTGTCCCTCCCGAGGGGGATGGGTGGGGCTGTCCTCGCTGTCCATTGGCCTGGAGCTGGGCACCCGCAGGCACGTGGCTCGCCCCAGCCCTCTCCCTCCTTCCCTCCCCACCCCACCCACTCCTGCCGCTAGGCCCGCCTCCCTGCTCCCACCCCAGGGCCGGTCTCCGCGGCAACTCGGCGTGGCACGGCGCTGATTGGCTGACCCTGCTGTCGGGTCACGGCCTTAGGCTGCTTCACCGGGCCTCACTCTCACCGGCGGGCCTCGGGCCTCACTCTCACCCGCGCAGGGCAAGGGTGGGCGTTTAACCCCTTAGGCCCAACTCCAGTGCCCATGGCCACGAGGTAGCAGCGAAGGAGGGGAGAGGCAGAGGACACGCGGAGGAAGGGGAGGCGCTCCAAAGTTCTCTAGCTTCGGGGAAACTCCCCCAGCCCTTATCCAGGGCTCTGGCGCCCAGGCCAACTTAGGTGCTGCCTGGAACGATGCTGGTGCCAACCAGGCCGAGGGGGCACTTATAGCCCCATCATCTTCGGGGGTGGGGGGAGCACCCGTACCAGGATGCCCACCCACCTTGGGCACCCTTCCCACATCTGCATCCCCAAGGGCCCAGCCCCCTGGCGCCCCATGAGGGCGGCCCATCCCCACCCAGTCTGGCATGCCCCCTCTTGCTAAGGCCTCGTGGGCATGGGTGTGTGAGTGCTGGATTGGGGGCGCGGCTGTGCCAGGGAACCAGGCAAGGTCTGTTGGGTCTGTTTGCCTGGCAGGGGGAAGAACTGGGGGCCCCGCCCCATCGCTCCCCCTTTGCCGCCGCCCCCCCAGGCTCCCCTCACTGTCAGGCCTGCTAGACCGGCCAAGCAGGTGGGTAGCTCTCTTGAAACTGGGCCCTGAGTCAAGCCTGTCCCGTCTTTGGTGGGGGGAAGACTCTGGGGTGAGAAAGGCAGGAGGGGGACAAAGGTAGGAGCCCCCAACCCATCAGTGTCCTTGGGCACCTGCCGGGGTGTGTCCCCCACCAAGATCCAAAAGCTGGAGAGCACTGGCTCTGACTGGGAAGGGAAAAGGGGCCTGGAAGTCCTCCCAGGTGCGGACCTCCGGCAGTGCCCCGGGGGCGCCCGAGCCCTGCCTGACACAGGGCCGGGGCAGGGATACGGCCCCCCCAAGGGGCAGAAGAGCGAAGCCGGCCCCCCTCCCCCACACCCTGGGGATTAGGGGAGTGAGGCTTAGTGTGGGGGGCAGCGGGCGGAACCAGGATTAGCGCCGAGAAAACAGATGTGGGGCTGAGACCCAAGCACACAGACCCCCCCCCACCAGGGGCTTCTCCAGGTGCAGCCGCTCTGGGTGAGGGAGGGTGAGGTCCGCCCGTGACGTGCCCCTCCCGGGTCACGGGGGGCCTGGGGCGCTCTCCGGTGCCCACCCCCCACCTTGGCTAGCCATCCCCCCCTTACTTCTTTCTCCTTTCTGCCTCCCACCCCCACCCCAACTCCTGCCTCAGGTTCTCTTCCTGTTTTTTTGGAGCTAAGTTTGCACGCAGCCAGGGCTTTGGCCTGTGGCTGGACCAGGGGGGTGGGGAAGTAGGGCAGCAGGTCCAAAGTCCTCAGGGACCCAGGAATCCTGGCTCCCCAGCTTCTCCTACTCTTCCCAGGGGCTGGAGCCATCTGGACCGCCCCGTCGGGAAGGCAGGCTAAGGGGCTGAGGGAGTCCCCTGGAGGATGGTATGGGCCTGGAAGGCGACGCCCCGGGCCCAGGGATGCCCTGGCCAGTACGGAGCCCATGGGTCTGCACCCCAGCCCCTCGGAGCGAGTGCGTGCCCTGCCCATCCCCCACACGCCGCTTCCCCCCTCCTAACCTCACCACCCCCAGCACTCACACTTCCTGGGGGCCAGGCGGGGAAGGGAGACCGCAAGCCACGAAGGGGGAAGGAGGCCAGGGGAGTTGGCTGCTTCCCGGTGCCGTGGGGGTTAAGCCTCTCCTCCCTCAAAATCCCCAATTCCTGGTGCTCCCTGAAATGAGGGAGATCTCAGTGCCCCTCCAAATTTTCTTTCCCTGACACCCGCTCCAGCCCACGCCCCCTCCCCCCCCACCCCTCAGGCCGCACTGGGGGGTGTGAGGGATGATGGCAGAGGAGGGAAGGAGGGCAACTCCCTTCCCCAGCCTTCCTCCTTCACCTTTGGGGACCCCTGCCCAGCAGCCTCTCCCCACGCCTGGCCCCCATCCTTGGCCTCCCCTTCCAGCGCCCTTGCTGACCAGCCCACCCTGTGCCCGCTCCGCCACGCATCCCTGCTGTCCTTTCGTCAGCCTCGGCCAGCCTCCTGCCTCCGCTCTAGGCATCCGTGGCCCTTGGCCCCCAGGAGCTGCCTCGCCCTCTCCTTTCTTTGCCCTCAGGTCTCCACTGCAGCCTCTCCCGCTTCCTCCATTCCACCCTGCTCGGGGCATCCGCTCTCCTCTCCCCAGACTGGCGGGTGGACAGAGGGACCGGAAGAATCAAGTCAAGGAGCCAGGCCTGCCTTCAAGGCCTGGTCTTGCCATGGGATGGCCGCATTCAGGGGGCCTATGCCACCCTTCTAGAAGAAGCACAGGATCGAAATTTGGGGGCCAGTCGGGGAGGATGGTGGCGGTGGGGGGGCTGGTGCGGAGAGAGCGGATGTGGGGTGGGGTGGGGGGGACAACCTGGGCCTCTCTGCCCGTCAGAATTTCCAGGCCTGGAACGGCTGGGCTTTCCCCGGAGTGTACCCACCCTGGGCCAGGCAACTGTGCACCTGGACGACCCCGGCCGTCGGGCTTCCGAGCGGGACCTGCCCGGGCAATGCCAGCTCCCCTCGGGGCCCGAGGAGACGGCCCAAGGTGCCAGGGTCTGCCCCGTGCCCACCCCCTCCCCCCAGCCGAGCGTCTCAGGCTGGGTAACCGAGCCGCCTGGTAACCCCACACCCGCCAAGCCGCGGGCAGAAACCTGAGCCCCCCAGCCCCAGAGGACACCCCAGCCCGATCCCCGGAGCCCGGCTCCCTGCCAGCCTGTCCAGCCCCCTGTCCGGGCCCAGCAGTCCTTCGGCTCCTGTAGGCCCCTTCTGCTCCTCCGTCCTCCTGCGGCCCCTGAGGGCCGAAGCTTCCCCTCGCTCCAGCTCCTCAGACCCTCTGCTCCCTCCACCTTCCCAGGGAAGTTTGGACACCCTCTTCCTAGCCTGCTTTTCAGTCCCTCTCTGACCCTTGGCCAATTCTAGGCCTCCAAGCCTCCCCTGGGGCCTGATCTCCCAAGCCGGAGCAGGGCCTACTCACCTGAACGCTGAGGGGCCTTGCCGGCAACTCCTCTTGGCCCCTGGGGGGGAGCAGGTTGGGAGGGGTGGGGGAGGGCCGGGCTGGGGGGGGAGGTGGGGTGGCTGTTCCCCGCTCCAACTCCCTCCTTCAAAGGGGCCGCCCACGACCTGGCCCAGCCCCTCCCCCCTAGAGCCTTAACCCTCTGGGTGCTGTCCCCCCTCCCTCCAAGCTGGGGGGAGGGGCTACCAGAGGGCTGGCAGCGTGGGAGAGGGCCCGAAGTCTCTGCCTGTGGTGCCCAGAGCCCCAGCTGTACCCACCCCCGCTCGGCCTTACTCAGCCCTGAAAGGGGAAAAAGGTGAGTGTAGGCAAGGTAGGCGCTGGGGCAGTCCAGGAGGACAGAGGTGAGGAGGAGCCACGGGAGAGGCTGCTGGAGGTGGGACCGGGAGAAGGAAGAAGGGAGGGGAGGGGACAGGAGGCGGCGGTGGCCAGAAGAGGGAGGAGGGGAACCCTGGACAGCCCGTGCCAGGGCTGACAGGTGCCCAGGTCCCGGCCCCTCAGGGCGTGTGGCACCGTGGAGGGCCATAGGGAGGCACTCCGGACCCCAGTGGGCCCCTCAGACCCCTGGGAGCTGACCGAATTCTCCCCACCCTGTCCTGGGCTGGGGCCCTCGGGGGCTGGGCAAGGCAGCACCCCGCCCTCCCCATGCCTCACCCCAAACCCACTCACATACCACAGTTCCTTGCCCGGGCGCCAGCCCCTGCCAACCAGGCCAGGGGGCAGCCCTTGTGCCAGCCCCCAGTGGCCAGGGGGCTCCGGGGGACGGAGCTGGCCTGAGGGGGTGGACAGATGGGGGGAGCTGTGGGCACCGAAAGAGGAAGGAGCCAGGAGGGGGCATCTGCTGGGAAGCGCCCAGCCCCACCCCTTGCGCAAGCCACCGCCACCCTGGCCGGTTGGGTGGGACCCGCCTGGGCCCGAGGGGCAACTCAGGAGGGCTCTGAGCCCAGAGATGGGTGGGCCACGTCGTTCCACTGAAACAACTCCTAGGGTCCCTATTCTTAGAACAAGGGGTGCCCTCATGTTCCCCAGACGCGAGGCCCATCCCAGTCCTCCTGGGTTGGGGAGGACCACTGAAATGCCCCCTGAAACATCCCCTCCCCTTCCCCCCCAACAGCTGCTGGCTCAACGCCGCTGGCCTGCTGCCCCTCACCAGCTCCCGGCCCGGTTGGCACCTCCCCACCAGGATGCTGGCAGTCCTGCCCTCCTCTCCCTCCTGCCCCCTGCGCCCAGCGCCCCATGCCAACTGTGGGCCTGGGGTGGGGGAGGGTCACCCTGCGCCTTGGTGCCGGCCAGGCGGGTCCAGTCCCCAGGTCCAACAGATAAGGCCCGAGACCCTGTTCTCCAGCCATCGCCTCAAGAGGCCCCGCGCAAGTCAGGGCCTACACGGGGCGCCCAGCAGCCTGTGGACGGCCCCGGGAGCACTTACTGAGAGCTCCGTCCCCCAAGGTGGGTGCCAGCCTCCCAGCGTTCCCTCTGCCTAAGCATCTGCTCGGGCACCAAAGTCCCCGCGATTCCTGAGAGCCCTGGTGCCCGCAGCCTGCGAGGGAGTGGGGCGGGGCTGCTCTCTGCCCTTTGATCCCCATAAAGGCGGGGAACCAGCCTGGAGGGCAGGGGGCAGGGAAGGGGTTCAGGGGCCCCTCCATTTTATCCCTGCCAGGGGCAGCAGGCCAGGGCGGGGGCATCTCTCAGGTGGGGCGCCAAGGTAAGAATGGCAGCACGTCCCAGCAGAGGAGGGAGGTTAATCGTGGCTAGATGGCGTCACGTGGGCACGGGATGGCGAGAACAGGGCGAGGGGGCTGGGTGGGATGCAGAGGGCACCCACGTCCCAATTCATCCCAGTCCTGCCTTTTACTCCCATCTAGCAAGCCTTCCAGACAGCACCAAATTGAGAGTGCGAGGACTACAACTCCCAGGATGCACCACAGTTACTCTGCATGTACCTTGGGAGTTGTAGTTCCCAAGAGAAGTCCTGCGTTCTCTTCCCCAGAGCCTTGCTGATGGGGTGGGGAGGGAGAGCAGAAGATCTGGCCAGAAATCTCCTTTTTAGAAGCGGTAAAAGGCTAGGAGGTCCGTGGTGGAGGGGAAGAGGACCCCTTCTCCCAGGCAAAGGGGAAGAAAGGAGGAAGGAAGGAGGAGAGGATGTCTGTTGAAAGGGGCATATGGGTGGGGAGGAGTTGGGGGGGTGGAAACAGGAAGGAAACCGAAGCCAGAGACATGAGGTCGAAAGCAAAGGCCTGGTAGAGCCTCGCTCCGAAGCCTGGCAGGGACTGGGAAGGCATAAGAGGAATTAGGGATGCCGACTGGTAGCAAACTGGAGCATTCGTTGGGGTCACTGGCCCCATCTGCCTGCCACAAGCCCCCTTTTGCCTGGGGCACCCCCCACCCCTGGATCCCGCACAGGTATTTGCTGGCTGGAGAACTCTGAAGCCTGACTTGGTTCTGGGATGGGACGCTCGAAGGCAGAGGAAGAGGTTGGGGGAGGTCAAGGCCAGGCCCGATGGCGAGTGTGCTGGAGGCGGCTACGCGTGGGGCTAGGCCCAGGTGTGAGTCCAAGGAATCGTGCTTGCAAATGAGGATGCGGCCTTCCATGGCAGCTGGGGGGCCTCAGCGGAGGGAGGCCTACGTTGCCAAGGCCACAGCCTCCCCCCCACCTCAACTACAGGGTGCAGGGAAGAGGGCAGCCCTCTTCGGTCTCCCTGTGGAATTTGCTAGAGGAGCTTCCCCTCTGGGCCGGGCAGCCTGTGAACAGTGGAGGCGGCAGCGCAGGGGGCCGGATGGCAGCTGGGTGCCTTTCCTTAGTGGGGGTGGAGGTCACGAGTGGGCAGAGGCTCTGTTTCGAGGCCACTTTCCCTGGGCTCCCCAAGGCTCTGAGACACATTCTTACAGGCCCCAGCTAAGACTCTTGCCAAGACCTGAGTGTTGCTGGCTGGGTGGGGGGGTGGGGGGTCTTCCTTGCCCCTCCAAAGCCCCTGATAGTGGACTACAGGAGCTCTAACCCCTTCCCCCCAGTCCCCCAGGCCCGCCTTGGCGCTTGGCCGCCTGTGTGTTGGCAGGACTGGGGGGTGGGGGGGTAGCAAGGCAACTTCAAACTGTCCGGGCAAAACGTCAAGTTTACTCACGAGTTTACTCAGCAGAAGGAGGGGGGAAGAGGCTAGAGCGGGCACACCCCATGCCAGGGTCCTATCCGTCTCCTGTCCCCACCTTCCTTCCCCCACTTTCCTCTTCAGCCCTAGGCCCAAACAGCCATAGGCCCCAAGGCCTGGAAGCAGGGCAGGCTCAACTCTCAGAAGGTCACGGAACCAAGCAGGCCGGAGGCAGGAAGCCCCGAAGCAGGTCCAGAGGCCCCTATCAGAGGGCAGTGCCCTGCCTGGAGCCCATTTACTACCCATCTTGGGGCCTTGGCCTTGGACCAGAACTGGGTCTCTCGGCCACCAAGAGAGCGGCAGTGCCAGGCCAGGCTTCCTCCATGTGAGCAGTCCCCTGGGCAGTGACTTCTGACCCCAAACGACGGGTCCTAGGCAGAGTCTCAGGCAGAGTGGTGCCATCCGGGAGGCCATAGGAGTAGGGGCTGGTCCTCCCAGCCTCGGCCTGGAATGGGGGGCCAGCACCCCATCTGACCTACTTCCCTTTCCTCCCCACCTGCTTTCATCCTCTGCTTCTCTCCCCCAGCCTTCACCGTCCCCACCCCAGAGGCGCTCCGCCCCCCATGCCCGCTGGGCCCCCTCCCCCACCCTTCCCCAGGGTGCCAAGTGCAAGCACACAAAGGGCCCGATGGTGCATTGTTAGCCCAGCCCCCGCTGCCCGCCGCGCCCTCCCAGGGCGGGCACCAGGCCAAGGAGGAGCTGGGGGCCCTGGGTGCCAGGGGGCACCGCGGGGAAGGGGGAAGAGGGCAACACTGTCTCCCAGACACCGGGGTCCATATCAGCCAGAGCTGCGTGGTGATGAGAGGGCCCTATTGGAGCCGGCCTCTGCCCCCGACACCTGAGCCCGGTGGGCACTGCCTTCTTCCTTCCCCAGAGCCCTTTCGGGTGCCGGTGACCCCTTCGTGACCCCCGTGCTGAGGCTGGGGGGTGTGGTGCCCAAGGGAAGGGACAGTGTCTGGGGGTGCCGGCAGGCCGCACCGTGCCCGCGGCAACCATGGAGCGGAGGCTCGCTGGGGGAGCCGGGGTCCCGGGGGCCGGGGGCAGGAGGCACTGACAGAGATTTCTCCTTGTTTCATCAGCTGCTCCAGGGGGAGCCCCCTGCCCTTCTCCCCAGTCACCGCCGACCAGGAGCGGTAACTGCCACCCAAACTCGGTCACAAATACATCCCTCTCCAGCCCTGCACAACGCTCCCTGTGCCCACTCTCCCCTCCCTACCTGATGCCCACTCCATGCCAGCTCGGCCAGCAGTGCCGGGCAGGTACAGGGGTGACCAAACCAGTTGGTGTGCGTCTGGGGGGGGGAGCAGGAGGCAACCCCACAGTCCTCCAGCCCCCCCCCACATGCGTACCCTCGGGGAGCAGAGTCCCCATCCTGGTTTAACCCCTCACGGCTCAGTCTGGCTCCGCCGCCCGGGCTGGAGGAGCTGCCTCCCTTCTCCAGGAATAAGCTGGGGGCAGGGGGAATCGCTGCGCTGACTCACTCCCGTTCTCAGCGGCAGCTAGGGGTCTGCGAGGCGCTCAGGCGGGGGTCAGTTCAAGAACGCCCTCCACCTGGCCCGGAAGCCAGGACAGCCCGCTGGTCTCCCCCTCTGCTCAGCACCCACTTCCGGTGTCCCAAACTAGGTCAGCAGCGCTCGTTTCCTGTGGGTCAGCTAGCACCCGCGCCTCTGCCCCTCCCCTGCTCCGGACCCAGGCTCCCTGCCCCCCCCAGGGCGCCCCGAGGTCTCACCACGTCTCAGCCGCCCTTTGATACGTGGGGGTTGTGCGGGGCGGGGGGCAGGGGACCCGCCCTCTCTCCAAACACCAGCAGGGCCGGGGCGCCTGGGCAGGCACGTGTCCGGGCACAACCCGCTGCCCACGCCGCCCCCCCACTCCCACCCACTCCCATCCCCCCCCCCCCCCCGCTGTGGCCGGGACACGTCGCTCTCTTACTTGGGGTGGGGTGGGAGGAGAGAGCGAAAGCAGGGAGTGGAAAGCGGCGCCCCCCACCCTTTTGAAGGGTAGCCCTCTGCCAGGGGCGCTCCCAGTGGCTTCCACGACTACACAGTAGCGACCCCCACTCTGTGGAGGGGCAGGTGCGCGGGCGCCGGCGGGGGGGACCGGTGGGGGGAGAACTCCTCCCGGTCTTGCTCTAGGGTTCTGGGGGGCAGGAGCCGGCCCCGGGGACGGTGGCGGCGGGACCGGCGCCCGAAGGAAGGGACTGGGCGGAGGGGTCGATCTGTGTCGCTCGGAGGTCGCCGCCGAGCCCCACTACTGGAGAGGGAGCGCGGCTCCGGAGGCGCAGGAAACCGAATAGTCCAGCCGGTAACTTTCCCCCCAGCCGCGGCTCCTCCTGCGCTCCCCCCGCCCCCAGTGCCACTGGCCCGGGTCCAGCCCACCGCGCCAGGGGGCGCGGGGGGGGGGGCGCCTTGTCCTAGTTAGAGTCCGTCAGCGTTTCCATTCCCTCAGCTCGGGCGGGTCGGGGGTCTCCCCGCAGGTCACGGCGCAGACCCGGGGAGCGCTCGGCGCCGCCTCGCCCCCTCTCCATCCCGGAGCCGCCTGTCTGATCCCAGAAGTGCAGACAAAGTTTCTGGGGACCCTCCGGCCACCTTTCCTCGCGGTTAAAATCCATTCCAAAGACCCGGGGTGCCGGGAAGGCACGGGGAAGGGGAGTGGTGAGAGTCTGGTCGGCGTGCGTGTGTGTGTGCGTGGGGGGTCCCACTTACAGGACAGACGAAGGACACTGCAGTAGTCTCGCATCTGGGGGACCCCGAGCCGGAGACAAAAGTAGGGTACACTCACCTCTCCGCCTTTGGGTCCGCCGGCCGGAACTGCCGAAGCACAGGGTGTGGGGAGAAGCGCGTCCCCCGCCGGGCCCGGGGGCTTGGGGCCCTGCTCCGGTCCTGGTCAGAAGGCCGCGGTCAGTCGCTCGCCGCTCTCTGCTGGGGGGCTCCTCCTCCGCAGCCCTCGGCCTCCTCCTGCCGCCCGCCCCCCCCTCGGCCGCCGGGAACCGTACATTCACCTGGCTCCCACCCGCCCCCCCCTCAGGGCCCGCCTCACCTGTCCTGCTGTCTCACCTGTCCTCCCGCTGGCTTTCCCCCCATCCCTCCCCTCCCTCCCCCCGCCCCGTGCCACCCCCCAAACTCCCCCCCCAACCCTTAGCAACACCCTCTGTCACTTCCTGGTTTTTCACCCGCCCCCCCAGGTCCCCCTCCCTCCGCCCAATAAGGATATAAACTTCAACCCCACGGTCCAGCCAGTCCCTGCAGGGCGCAGATGGCTCCCTCCCTCCCTTTTCGCTCCCTTCCTCCAAGCTTCTACTTTGCTCTCCGAGCCTTTCCCACCCTCCTCTTTTTCCCTCCTTCTTTCCTTCAGTCTCGTTTTCCCTCCACCTGCCGCGGTCCCTCTCCCCCTCCCTCTCCCTCTTTCTCCTCCAGCCCGTATCTCTCCCAGTCCACCTTAACTCGGGCTCCGCCCCCGACCCCCAATCCAGCCCTCCGCGGCGGCTCCGCCCCGCCCCCTGCACGCCACCGCCCTGCCCGCCCATTGGCCTGCGCACCCGCCCATCTCCAGTGGGTCCTGCCTCGCGTTCCGCCAGGGAGGGGGCGGAGCCGAGGGGCTGGCCTGAAACCTGGAGGAGGGAAAGGGGGAGGGGGCAGTGTCCGCAGTGGCCGGGGAACCCAGCGCCCCCATCAAGGGCTCTCAGTCTCCATGAGGGGCTTTTGTACGGTCACCTCCTCGAGAGGGAAGGGTATGAGAGGTTAAAGATAGGCCAGGTGGGGGTGAGGCGGGGACTTAAGGGATTGAAGGGGGGGTCCCGTGAGGGGCTATAATCAGGTCAGTGCCCCGGGAGGTAGGGGGAGGGGGAGCCACCAGGCCATCAGCTCCAGCTCCTACGCCCCACCCCGACTCTGAGGGAGTGGGAGAGTGGAGGCTGCGGGCACCCTGCGTCCCTCCCCACGCGTGACGGCGCCCCGCGGGGAGGGAACGGCGCCCTGGGCAAGCAGCCTCTGCGCTCCAGCCGGTGCCCGCTGCGGCCTTGGCATTGTCGGAGGGGAGGGGCCGGGTCCGCGAAGGGGGAGGGGAGGCGCGCTCTCGCTCCTGCACCCCGCCTCCATCCCGCCTGTTCCCAAAGTGGAGAAACTGAGTCTCCGCGAAGGGGGGAACCCCGGGACGGGGATCCGTCCGGAGACCCAGGTGGCCAGGGGAACCTGCGTGTTTGCAGATGTGTGTGCGGGTTCGGGGGGGGGCAGGATACGTACTTCGGTGCCCCCACAAGTGAGGAAGGTAGCCTGCGAGGGACGCCTCCAACGGGGCCTGCCGCGCTACGTACCCCGGGGAGCCCCTCCCACTGGTGTGAAACGGAATCAAATCCGGCTACCGCGGGCCAGGTTCCGCTCCCCGCGGCCGGCCGGGCCGAACCGGGTCCGACTCGCTTTCTCCTCCCCAGCCCCCTCCGCAGGGGGCCTCCCTCCCTTTCCAGCAGGTGGCTCCGCGGGACACCAGCTCAACCTGTTGGACCACAATGGGCGGCGCCAGGGGGGCCCTGGCCCTCACCCGGGCTGACCCGGGATCCCCGCGCAGGGGGAGGGGCGGAGTCCCGGTCCCTCCCTCTCTCCCTCCCTCCCTCCCTCTCCCGCCGTGACTCAGCCTCGGGGCCGCTGCCCTGCGCCCCAGCCAGGGGTGGAAAGTGTGAGGCGCCCCTGAGGGCCCAGGCCAAGCTAAACAGCCCCCCACCTCAGACATTATCTCACTGGAGAATTAGGGGGGCTGTAGGAGGGAGGGGGCAGCAGCAGGCCTGGGGCGCTCCCGCGCGCTGAATCCGCTCCGGGTTTTCCTATCGTCCCTGTCCCCCTTGGGCCCCGAGGCCGGTCACTGCTCCGGGTTTTCTTCTCGGCCCCGCCGGACAGAGTCTGGTCGGTGAGGGCCGAGGGCCGGGAGCCGGGGGTGGTTGGGGGGGATGTCCAGGCCAGAGTTTTTCCCTCCCTTCTCCAGCCGTCAGCCGTCGGGGTAGCGCTAGCCTGGGGAAGAGTCGTGCCAGGGGCTAGACGGCAGGGCCAGATGCACACGTGAAACGGAGAGGAGGCTGCTTCGTGGAGGAGGGGGCAGGATGGCCCAGGAAAAGGAGGGAGGGAAAGCGGCTCAGGGAGGGCAGGGCTGGGCCTCCAGAGGCAGTCCAAGGGCGGGCGCCTTGGCACCAGCCCCTAGGTACAGAGAAATGAAAGGCGCCCAGTGCCTCGGGTCCGTCGCGGCCCCCGTCTCTGAGGGTCGCCCCTGGACTCTTGCTGGACCCAGCCTAGATCTGTAGGCAACCAGAATGCCATTCTCCACTGTCTGGACAGTTCTGGAACCTCCTGTTTGTTCCTCAGTGACACCCCCCCACACACACACACACCACCACCCACGTTTCTCTTCTTCTGGTCCATACAGCTTCCTTCCTGGCTCAGAAGTCAGAGGGGGGAACCCCGACTTGAAATTCCCGCCTCCCCCCCAACTCCTGGCCCTTACCGCCGCGCCAAACCACAGACTGTGGCAGCCAGGAAATGCTGCCCGGGGCCTGTGCCCCCTCCCACAAAGTCCCAGCTGGGCCCCAGGGGCCCGCTGCCACCCCCGCCGCGCCACCAGGCCCGGACTGGCACTGGGGTCTGGAGGGCAGGTGTGGGGCCTGCAGGGGCCTCCTGTGGAGAGCGAGGCATCCCAGATCCGCACCTTCAGACATAAATCTCAGGCAAGCCGCTAGACCTCACTTTGGAGAGGGGGAAAGTAGCAGGAGGTGGGTAAATACCAGAGAGTGAGATGTGCCCAACCGAGGAGGAGGATGAAAGCCGGGGCTGGGAGTTAGTCCCTCCTAGGGAGGACGGTGTACCTGGGGCTGGGGACTCTGAGTGACGGCCAGGTGCCGGACTGGCTGGGCCACGTGCGCTTGGGGGCAGCTGCACAAGTTAGCTGCTTGCAGAGCCTGGAGGGAGAGGGCTTCTGGCGGAAGAAAGGCGAGGCTCTCTCTGAGCGAGGTCCTGAATGAGTGGGTCTGGGGGCCTGTTTTGGAAGGGGGGGGCTGAGCTGGAAGCGGAGCGTCAGCCTGCCCTGGGCGCCCACCTCTTCCTCGCTCCCCCCTTGCCCGGGCTGCTTCCCTCGAGAAACCCGCCGCCCAGGAAACCGCTGGGGGCGCTCAGACCGCAGCGCCCCCCCGCCCGCCGTCCCCCGGCGCCCCCACCGCGACCGCCCAACCCACCTGAAGGGGCCGTGGCTGCCAGGGTTGCCCCCTCCCGCCGACTCCCCCCACACCTGCGGGCGCACTATTTATAACTCGGCGCCTATTCCGGGCCTCCGGGGGGGCGGGAGCCGGCTGCGCCTCGGCGCTAATCGTCTCCGGGATCTCTGCGCCCCCCAGGGCCGGGGGAGATAAATTTAGCCTCAGGAAGCTCGGGGAACATTTTCCAAAACTCCACGTCCCAGAGAAGGCGAAGCAGAACCCCTCTGCCCTCCGCCTCCCTCCGGGCGGCCAGCAGGCGGCGCAGGTGTCCGGCCGCGGCGGGGAAGCTGGGACAGGCGACGCACAGAAGGTACACTCAGAGGGGTCCCAGAGGGGCCGGAAGAAAGCGCACGTCTCCGAGGCTGGCCAAGACCGGAGTAGGTACTCCGCTGGGAGTACCCGAGAAAGGGGTTGGGGACTTCTGCCTTTCGGAGGGGAAATAACTGCTATGCAAACGAGATGCAAATAGGAAGGCGAGGAAGAGCCTGTGCCCTCGGGGGTCTGCGCGGGGCCGCGGCTGGAACCGCTGCCGCACCCCTCCTCCTGCCCGCTTCTGAATGTTGCCGGGAAAACACAGGACCCAACCGAGATCATTACTAAAATCCAGTTTATTCCGCGAGGCCCCCAGACCACTTCGCCAGGACCTCCACCTGCCTTTCGCACACCATTGGGGGTCTTATATCCGACGTAATCAGCTAGGAATCGTGGGTAACAGGCCGCTCCTCCCGGTGCTGTCGCATGTTGGGGTCCCTTCCAGCTTCGGGGAGGCTCCTTCTCCGTTTTACCCGCCCATTCCCCTACCCCCTGTGGCCACTGGAGGGCCCCTGGGCGCCCAGGGGTAAATAAGATCTTACTCATCCCTCTCTCTCTTGGCACTCTGCTCCCCTCTTCTGCTACCCTATGAGAGTAGTTTGAACACCCCAAACCTGAGCTTACTCTGGCTGGGACGAGAACCTTGCCGGGAAGGTGCTGCGACTCTTTTTCCCTTGGAGAGGAGTGGGGGGGGGAGGTAGACCAGGGAACTGTGTCCTGGCCTGTGTGGTTTAGGGGAAAAAGACAGCTGGGACCCCCAAAGGAGCCAGGGGAAAGCAAGAACAAGAGCTGCTTAGGGTGGAGCTGGGAGTGGGAATCTTGCGGGGGGTGCAGCAGGTGGACTGTAGTCCTCCCCACACCTTGCCCCCCCCGCCCCATTTCAGAACAGGAGGGCTGGCTGCCGGTCCAGAGAAGCGCTGAAGCTGAGCCGAGAAACTCTGGGACCCCACTGACCACCCCACTGCAGCGTGCCATGGGCATGACCTTGCAGGGACACGTCCCACCTCTCTGGCCCATTTCCTTCCAGTTAGCTGGGAGGACTGCCCTCGGCTGTCTGCTTCTCAGGAGGACTTGTGTCGGTTTCCAAGGTTTCCAAGCACTCCGTAGTGTGAGAAGGGATCCCCAAGGGCGCGCAAGCTTTTCCTTGTTCTCCCCATCCCGCTCCTCAGCCTCTCCACCTTCAGGGCTCCTTGGACAGCTGACACTGGCCTCGGGCCACCGTAGGTCCCTCCGCTTTTCCCTCTTTCCACTTCCTGGGCCCTGCCTTCCTCCATCCAGCACTTCCCCCGGTGGGCTTTGCCAGACGCCTCCGCCCCTGGCAAAGGCCCGGAGCTTAGAGCTCTCAGACCCCGGGATCCACCTCCATGCATGGTCCCAGCTGGGTGGGGGCAGGGCCCAAGAAAGGAAAAGGAGGCAGAAGGCCAGAGCTTGAGTCAGGGTGGGGTGACCAAGCAGGTGCGGGCTATGGCGGGGGCGGGGCAGCCCCACACTCATGCGGGAAGGTAACTTCTGTGTCTACCTCCACCGCCAGCCTCTCTCTGGTTGGATTCAGGACCTTCCCCCTTCCCTCTGCTGTGCCCTGGGGTGCGGTCGGGCTCCGAAGGGGTCCGGCAGGAGCGCTGGCCTCATTATGTGGGTGCCTATAGAGGGTTGCCACGCTGCTGGGATAAAAAATAATCTTGAGGTGCGCCTAGGTGGTGCAGTCAGTTAAGTGTCCGACTCTTGGTTTGGGCTCAGGTGGTGATCGCAGGGGTGTGAGATCGAGCCCTGCGTTGGGTGTAGAGATTACTTGAAACTAAAGAAAATCTTAAAAAAAAAAAAAAAAAAAAAAAGAATGCATACACGTGTAGGCCGGCCGCTTGTCTCCACGGCTCTGAGCCACCGGCACGTCGGGCCCAGAGTGTGCCTGTGGCCTCCTGACCGGGCTCTCCCCTTCAAGCCTGGCACCCACGCGGCAGCCAGTGAGAAGACCCCGCGACAGCTTTCTCTTGTCCTGCCGCGGGAAGGCCAGCCCTCCCTACCCTGGCTTGTGAGGCCCCCCGCCACCTGCCCTCCACCCAGCCCACCTCAACTTCTCTTTTCCAGGGCACCTGTCCCCTAATAACATCGCTACACTTAGTCTTCTGTTTGTCCGTTATTTCCTGTGTCTGCCCCCGAGAGCAGCAGCTCCCCGAGTACAGGGGCCCGTCGAGATCACCGCCGCATTCGAGCCCCGGCCGGGCCCACAGCGGGGGCTCGGTGACATTTGTGGAGCGAGCGAGCACGCGGAGATGCAGCTCATGCAGACTATCTCTGGAATGCTCTCCAAGGGACTGGTAAAGCTGACCAGCTCCCAGCAAGAGAGCTGGGGGTGGGTGGGGGGCCGGGGGGGAGAGTCACATCCCATCAGCACAACTCCGGACTTGAGGTCTCTGTTCCCTTCACAACAAGGGACACAACAGGCCCAGGGAACACGGACTGAACTCACGAGTCAGGGGAAAGGCTGGTCCCTGTGAGTGAGCAGAGGGTCCCATACCCCCCCTGCGGGCCTGTGCCCCGGGAAGGGAGGGCGGGGCTGGGGCGTGCTGGCTCCAAGGTCCTGGGGGGCTGAGAGTGGGCACGCCGCAAAGCGTGAGCAAGGTGCTGTCAGGGGCGGAGTTCCCGGGCTTGGGGGAAAGCCCGTGTCGCCGCTGCCAGGGGATGTGCAGTCAGTTCTGTTCCTTCTGGCCGTTTGCGCCCGTGTGCCACGGTGAGCCTGAGGAACCCGGGTGACCGCGCAGGTGCCTTTCACTCGCAGCCTCCTGAGCGAGCTGGAGGGGCAGGCCCGGCGTCCTCCGACCTGGGGCTCACACCAGCGCAGGGCTCTTCCCGAGATCCTCAGAGGCGGGGCACTGGCCAGACCAGCCTAGGGCACAGGGCCTCCCAGAAGAAGACCCCACCCAGGCTGGACCCCTCCCTGCCCATGGTTGGGAGGAACCTGGCCTTTCCAGCCCCCACCCTCCCCACCCAGACTCCCTAATGAGGGAGCCAGCTGCCGGTTTTCGGTCTTGGTTCTCTCCAGGACAAATCTTCTTCCCTCCCTGGTCTGTATGCGGCTCCAAGACCCCTGCAGGCCTGAGTTTTTCTCATTCTCATAAATTTTCTCATTTAGGACTTTAGGCCTCAAGGCCTATTTATTTTATATACATGTATACACATATGTATATATGTACACGCACACACATACGTAGTTCAGATTCTCAAGCAGAGAGGTCAGGAGGCAGCCCCGTTCCTGGAAGAGAGTATGGAGAAATCAACCATCTGGGCCGGGGGCTCACTGTGCCAGCCTTGGAGAAATGCCAGCTCCCGCGGCAGTCTTCCTGGGGTCTCGGCCTCGCCGAGCTCCTGGGCCCCGGGGGTCCACCAGAGGTGGGGGCTGGGAATGGAGGCCCAGAGAGGCCAGACCGACAGATGGCACACACCGGAGGGAGGCTCTGCACTCCGCGCGGCGTCTGGGGCCCATCCTTGGTGGAGCATCGCCGGCCCGGGAGTGCTGATGGGGGCTGGGCTGGGTGCTAGAGCAGAGAACGCGAGGCTGAGAGGCGGGCTCTGGGCCTGAAGCCGCGGCGGCCTGGCGGCCGTGTTTCCTGTTTGCCCTGCCCACCTGAGCCGGGCCGGGCGCGGGGCCCTCCCCGGCCGCCGTCAGTCCAGCAGCTCCTTGATGCACCAGCAACACAGGAGGATGTAGGCGACCTCCTTCAGAGTCTGCTGCAGGCCCTCCCATCCCGTGCCCATCTTCACAACGGGCACCCGGAGCCCAGTGTCCCGCAGGGCCCTCCGGAAGGAGAAGGGCAGGGCCTGGGCTAGGGGCTGCGTCCGGGGCTGCATGTGGACAGCAGCTCTGGGGCGTGTGGAAGCCGCCTCTGGGGCCTTTTATCAACAACGTCCCCACCCCCTCCGGCCTCATGACTCTGCGGACAAAGGCCCCCGGGGTCTAGCACAGGGAAGCTTCTGGGCCCAAGAACGGGCTGAGTCAGCCTCTGTGGACAGGGACAGAGGCCAGGGTTGGGGGGAGGGGGGGCCTGGCCACCCCAGCCTCCATCCGCAGCCGGGCCTGCTCGGTCCGGCCCGGGTCTCCAGACCTCGGGGCCCAGCCTGCGTTGCCTCTTCCCCCAGTGCCTGGCAGGACTCCCGGCTCCTGCCCTGTGGGGGGCTCCTGCTGAGGCGGGCCTTCCGAATCCTGCTGCGAGCTCTCCTTTCCAGTCTGTTCTGCACGGCGCCCCCCCTCCCCCCCCCTTGCAGGGAGCTGGCGGAGCCCGGCCCCCTCCAGCCTCTCCCATCCCCTGGAGCAGGAAGACACAGCGAGGGCGGCGGGACACGAGAGGCACAATTTATTGACAGCCGCCACCCCAGGGCACCTCCGTCCCGCTCCTGCCGCAGACAGGACCCGCCAGGTCACGTGCGGGAGTTCCGCTCCTCGTCTTCGTTCTCCAGCAGGTAGGCGGGGCGGTAGGCCGGCTGTCCTCCGGGGCTCAGGTACTTCAGGGCCGGGTTCCGCACCGTGTTCTCCCGGCCCCCCAGCGACGTGTAGCTGGGGAGGAGGGAGGCCCGTGGGGGGGGCGGCTCACCCTCCCCCAGCACCCCCCCACCCCCGTTCTCTCGGGACCCCCTTACCCGCGGTCGTACAGGATACAGTACGGGACGAAGAGCTGACGCAGGAAGTCCCAGATGTCTCTGTAGGTCCAGTCCTGGGAGGTCAGAGTGGGGTCACAAGGTCCCCCCTCCCTCACGTACCCCTTGGCACCCGGGAAGGGGCCCACCTGGGGCGGGCCCCTAGCTGATTCTCTGGTGCAGCTCGCCCACCGACACAGGTAGGCCACGCAACATGGAGGAGAGCGCCTTCATCCCGCGCCCCCCCCACCGCCCCCTGCCCGGCGCGCGCCTGCGTGAGCCAGTGGGCAGCGGGACGCCCCGCGCGGGGACGCAGACGGGCCCCAGCTGTGCCCTCTCAGGTGTGGCCCCTGAAATGCGCTTGGTGCAAGAACCGAAGTTTGACTCTTCAGATGCCACCGCAGTCACCTTTTAAAGCCCCCCATTTAGTAGTTTTTAGTAATTCTTATTTCAGGAAGCTGCAGTTTGAGTGTAAGTGGGTGGCTAGCGGCCCCCAGACTGGGCAGCACAGACCCGGCAGGAGAGAGCACAGGCCTGCTCGCGGGGTGCAGTAAAGGACGCTCAGAAGGCCGGACGACCTGCCAGCACAGCGTCCCTTGGGCGGGGGGGGGGGGTTCTGCATCTGAGCCCCAGGCTCCAACTGCTCCTGCAGGGGAAGCCAGGGCGCAGGCGGACAGGGACGGGGAGACCAGAGGCCCCACGGCTTCTACCCCGTTACCAGCAGCGGGTTGACACGCATGAAGGCAGGCCAGCCGGGGTCGGTGGGGCTGAAAGGGCAGAGGCTGCAGGAGTAGGGGTCCGTGCGGCGGGTGCCCATCAGGACGGCCTCCAGCTGGGGGTGCCGCGTCCGCAGCTCGCTCAGGGCCTGCTTCATGTCACCCTCAGCCTCCAGGACCCGCAGATTGTACCTGGGGGGGGAAGGGGGCTGCGGTCAGAAGTGGGCACAGCTGAGCCCCTCCCCCTGGAGCCCCAGCCTCTGGGCCCCTAGTACCTCCTTTTTTTTAAAGATTTTATTTATTTGACAGAGAGAGAGAGAGATCACAAGCAGGCAGAGAGGCAGAGAGAGAGGGGGAAGCAGGCTCCCTGCTGAGCAGAGAGCCCGATGAGGGGCTCGATCCCAGGACCCTGAGATCATGACCTGAGCCGAAGGCAGAGGCTCTAACCCACTGAGCCGCCCAGGCGACCCGCCGTTTTCTTCCCCTCGCACCTCTTGATGGTGTCTTGCAGAAACTGCTCGAGCTCGGGGAAAGGGGAGATGCTGCGGACATACAGGACCTGGAGGGGTTCCTGAGCATCGGGGCGTTTCCTGGGCCGGGGAAGAAAGCGCAGGCTTGCCGGGGGCCGGGAAATGCTCTCAGAGAGCTCGCACTATTCTCTTTGGCCCCTGGAGGGACAACCTCCCGTTCTCGGCTCTCCTCGTCCTTCCCATCCACGGGAACCCACTTCCTCTGGGAAGCCCCTTCTGATCCCTCACTTCTCAGACCTGGAGCACGCAGCCCTCTGTAACTGTCACCTCCCCAACAGGACTGTGACCTCCCTGTGGCCGGGTCGGGATGACGGCCTTCCCAGTCACGCCCCGGGCCACACCCACGTCAGACGCTCAGTGTTGGGGGAACAGAACTGGGGGCCACCACGGCCACCTCCCTCCCAGACCCCAACAGGCCGTCCCTTCCCTCCTGGCTTCCTCGGGCGGGGAGCCGGACAGCGGGGCTCCCCAGGGTCGCCTCACCTCTGCACGGCCGCGTGGAAGAGGTGCAGGAGCGCCGTGCAGTCCTTGCCTCCGTTGAAGCCCACGCAGAGGCGGGCGAGGTCGTACCGAGCCAGGGCCGTCTCGATGGTCTGCAGGGCGCCTGCCACCTTCTCCCCCAGGGAAGACCCTGTGAGCAGACGGACGAGAAGCCCTCAGAGGCACGTGGCCATCGGAGGGCCACGCCGCCCTTGCTTCAAGTCTCCCTGGCTTCCCGGCGCGGCTCGGGTACCGTCCGGACTCCCCCCGGCCCTGCGGACTGTGCCCGCCAGCCGTTCAGCCCCATCTCGGTGTCTGTCCTCGGGGGCCCGGTTTCCTTCCGCTGCCTGAATCCCCGCACTGTCTGCTCTCGCCCACCTCCCGGGCTGACCTCGCCGCGGAGGCCCCTCGGCCGCGACATCTCGTGCCCGGGGACCTTTCTTGTCACGCTACTGGCCCAGAAGGGCCCGGTGTACGACCGCGCCGGCGAGCCGCCCAGCCCCGGGCCCCCGGGCACACACGCCGTCTCCGTGCGCGGCAGCCATCGTCCGCCCGCTCCCGGATTTTCGGGAAGCCGCCAACAGCCCTGGCGTTTGAGGCCTGGGGAGTCGCCCCGGCCGCGGCACGCTGTCCCTCCCCGCGGAGGCCCCTACCCGATTCGGCGAGTGTGTACACGGCCGCGCTGGCCTGTGGCACGGCGTCGGGCACGTAGGGGACCAGCGACCCCGGGGGCAGGCGGGCGGTCAGGTAGGCCAGGCATTCCTCCAGGGGCCCTTCCTCCTCCGAGTCCAGCGTCAGCTTCACCTGATAGTAGTTGCTGCCCCAGTCAGGATAGGAACCCAGGCCCAGCCTGCGCCCAAAGTGGGCCTGGGCCTCGGCCAGGATGGGGGCAATCGAGGCCTCGTCGGCGGCCACATAAAGCTCCCGCAGGTGAAACTGCACAGCGGTGTTCTGGAACAGCCCCTTCAGCCCCTCCAGCACCCTCCGCAGCAGCTCTGGAATGCCTGGGAAGAGGTAGACGTTGCGGACGGAGACTAGCGGTAGCTTGAAGGGCCGGCCGGTCCGAGGATCGGTGCCGTAGTGCAGGCGGGCGGAGGAGGGCACGAGACACAGCTTCTCCCAGCCCTTCCCTCCCAGGGCTCTGACGGCCGCTTCCAGCTCAGGGTGTGGCCTGAGCTCGTCCCCAAAGGCCTGCGCTACTGCCTCGAAGGTCACGTCGTCATGAGTGGGGCCGATGCCCCCTGCCGTGAGGACGTGGGTGAAGCGGCTGGAGAAAGAAGTGACCTCAGCCGCAATGGTGGCAACCTCATCAGGGACAACAGAGACTCGGCACACCTGGACCCCCAGGGAGCGCAGTGTCCGGCACAGAAAGTAGGTGTTGGTGTCCTGAGTGTGTCCCTGGGAGATGAGACGGGAGATGGGGACGGTGAGTGTCAATGCCGTGGGGATGAAGGGCAAAGGGCAAGGGGGCGACAGCCGCGTCTGCCTGACGCTAGGGCACCGTGCTTTTGGGGGACGCTGCCTTGGGCCACCGAAAAGCCTGGACTGGGCACGGGAGTGAGAAAATCCACCTGAACGGTCAGGGATAGCATGATCCGCCTTGGGCCTCCTTCTCTGCACTGTGACCTGGAGCTCATCTACACTTACGGAGTCCGTGGTCAGTTCCTCACCAACCCGGACAGTTCAGTCCCCTGGTCCACGCCGTACCCACTAGGCATCTCCACCACATTCCTGGCTGTTGTCCCTTTGGTCAGTGGCACCTCAGACACTGCCCACAGCCAGTCGGCCCTTCTGCTGTCGCCTCTACTGCCACGTCTCCCCAAATGCTCTCTTCTGTATCCCTACTGCCACCACGCAGGTCCTTGGCACCTTTTATGTGGACAGTGGTGACGGCCCCCTGGCCAGGCCCCGGGCCTCCTGACTAAGCTAACGTGCTACTGGGACTGCACCACTCTTGGGCTCAAAAGCCATATACAGGATAAAGTTCAAATTCCTTTGCAGAATTTTTGAGGCTGTCTCCGGTGTGTATCCAGTGTTCTTTCCCAGCCTCATTGCCTACTTCTCTACAGGGGGCTTGGCGGGTAAGGGTTACCCTGCAGGAAGGGAGAATCGGGTTGGAATCCCAGTCGTACCACTCCCGGGCTTTGCAACCTCGGGCAAGCTTCTCAGTCTCGCAATCTATTAACTGAGATTTATAATAAAAGCATCCGAACTCATGGGAATGTTCTAAGGATTAGTAAGACCGCCTATGTGATACATTTAGCATACTGCCAAGCCCTAGTAAACACTCAAAAAACAGGGGTCAATACTGCTATCGCAAACCTGATGCCTACCGTGACCTCTCGTAAGACTTCCTGGATTGTTCAGAAGGGATTTCTCCCATCTAGTACTTTCCTTCCATTTTGCTTACTCACTCTGCTGAATGCCTTGGGTCATTTTCCCAACAGCTTGGCTAGAACTCTTCCGCGATAGCACAGGCTCCCATTCCTCCTTGACCTGATGGACTCCTTGTCATTTCCGTAAAGTCCCTCCTACCCCTATAAGCCGCTTGACAAACTGTAGCAACTTCGCTACAAGTTTTCAACAGAGTAACTGAAAGAACAAAGGGTCACTGTCCCTCTAATAGGCTGGACTCACGCCAGGGCCCTACTGCAGCACGGGGACTCCCACCCCGGCTGCCTCCCCTCTGCAGAAGGGCCGCAGGCTCTTAGGGACGGGAGAATGCCGCCCCCTCCCCCCTCTCCTGGCCCAGACACACCTTGAGGATCTCATCTCCAACAATGATGATGCCCGCCGTCACGCTGCGCCCTGGGGGAGGTTCAAAGGCCCTAGATGCCATGGTCCTGCCTTCTCTGCCCCTCTGCAAGGCCCTCCAGGAGCCACCCAGGGCCCCAAACAGGGGTCGAAAGCACGGGAGTCGCGCCAGGTCTACAGGGCACTGGGGGCCATAGCCTGAAAACAGGGGGGTCTGGGGTCAAGGGAACCTGGAGGAGCCGGAGAGGACAATGGGGGAGAGCGGGAGTGCACGTTCTTCCTCAGAGAAGACCTCGCCAGGCCCTGGATAAGAGACTCCTTTATCCCTGCCTCTAAGAAACGGGGTCTCAAACCCCAGCCCTGGCCTCTTCACAGGTCTTCTGAGCTTGGCTCTAGTCTCCTTAAAACGTCCTGCTCTCCCGACCACCTACCCCTTGGAATACGTCTGCTGTGCGCCGAGCTCGGCCCCTCTAGGCGGCTAGAGCTCGGCCGTCTGCACCTTTAAACGCCTCCTCTCATCGCGGCACCTGTGCCTTTAAGTGTCTCGCCCCCTATTAAACGCCCCCCTCCCCGCTCCGCCCCGGAGCTCGGGCGCCTCTGCCGCAGGCGCCCGCACCCTCTCAGGCCTGGAGTCCCGGCCCCCCCGCCACGCTGCAGCCCGCCCGGCTCTTCCAGGTCCCCACCTGCCTCTCGGGCCCTTCCCCGGCTCGAGCACTCCGCTCCCGCACGTCCCGGGCGGCCTCCGCACGCAGAGTCCCGCCTCACACCCGCACCGGCTCACAGCAGTTGGCCGCCTCGGCTGTCGCTCACACGAGCTCCAAGGGCCTATTGGTGCAGCCGGCTGTCGCTCGCCCGCCTTAGCGGGAGGGGGGCGGGTGGAGAGCCGGGTTGTCATGGGCGACAAGCACGTGGTCACCCCCTCCCGGAACTGCGGGGGCGGGGCCGCGGGCGGGGGCGGGGGCGCGGAAGGGGGCGCGGAAGGGGCGGCGGTGGGCGGTGCTCCAAGGACGTCGGGGTGCGCTCTCCGCGGCGGCAAGTACAGGGAGGCGTGACTCTCACTTCTCTCCTGCTTTCAAATTCTCGTGTGCACGTGCTGTGGGGCACTAGCCCTAATTCCAGGCGCAGGGGCTGCTACCGGAGGGATTGCATACTGTAGCGCACGCAGGTTGGGGGGACACCAAGTGTCAGGGCTGCCTGGGGTAGGCCGATCTTGGAGGGGGGCTTTCATGCTTTCGTTCAGCTCTGTTATAAACGATAAAGCTATGTGCTTAACCCTGTTGACAAGAAAAAGCCTTCCCCCGCCCCGCTCCAGGATAGTGCTCAGTTTGAACATCACCTTTGTCCAATCACTGGTCTTACATGTACCGGGGAGGGCTGCCGACTAGGCCGCGCCGTGTGTCCACCTCGGATCCTCATGTCATCCCAGCTTATTCTCATTTCAGTTGCCTTTAGTCTAAAAGTGCTTCTTAAGTTTTAATGTTTGAGGGGCGCCTGGGTGGCTCAGTCGTTAAGCGTCTGCCTTCGGCTGGGGTCATGATCCTAGGGTCCTGGGATCGAGCCCCGCGTGAGGCTCCCTGCTCGAAGGGAAGCCTGCTTATCTCTCTCCCACTCCCCTGCTTGTGTTCCCTCTCTCGCTGTGTCTCTCTGTCAAATAAATGAAATCTTAAAAAAAAAAGTTTTAATGTTTGATCTGGGACCTTTAAAAAAAAATTCATTTTAAAGAATCTCTATGCCCGAGATGCTGTTTGAACTCACTACCCAGAGTCCCATGCTCTACCGACTGAGCAAGCCAGGTGCTCCCATCGGGGACCTTAATAAGCTGATCTAATCTCCCTCGTTTGGGAGGTTTGGGGTGGGAGCCTGAGACCTGCATTTAACAAGCTCTCCTGTCATGCCATCCTCAGGCTATTCTCTGTAGTAAACCTCTGCAGTTCATTCATCACTTGGAGAACAGCTGAGCCACACCCACCCTTATTTTACTCTAAGGCCCAAGATAGATGATGCCCATTTTACAGATGGGCCACAGGCTAAGAAAAGTTAAGGGAGGCCACACAGCAACCACAAAACACTAAAGTGAAAGGAAGAGCCCAGCTTCTAGACCGTTCTTTCTCAAGTAATAAGCCCTGTGTGTGTGGTTTCTTCCAACAACCCCAAGATCAACAGCTGCATGCTCTAGGGACTGAGCCAACCAGGTACCCCTAAAAACAATTGTTCTAAAAAAGATTTTATCTATTTATTTCATTTATTTATTTATTTTAAAGATTTTATTTATTTGACAGAGAGATCACAGGTAGGCAGAGAGGCAGGCAGAGAGAGGGGAGGAAGCAGGCTCCCTGCTGAGCAGAGAGCCCGATGTGGGGCTCGGTCCCAGGACCCTGAGATCATGACCTGAGCTGAAGGCAGAGGCTTTAACCCACTGAGCCACCCGGGCGCCCCTATTTATTTCATTTATTTGAGAGAGCGAGTGAGAGAGCGCACAAGCAGGGAGAGTGGCAGGCAGAGGGAGAAGCAGACTCCCCACCAAGCAGGAATCCCAACGCGGGGCTCCATCCCAGGAACCCGGGACAACAACCTGAGCCAAAGGCAGATGCATAACCGAGCCACACAGGCGCCCCCTTAAATTTTTTGTTTTTATTTTTAAAGATTTTATTTATTTGAGAGAGAGCGAGCAGAGAGAGAGAGTGAGAGGGAGAAGCAGGCTCCCCGCTGAGCAGGGAGCCTGATGCGGAGCTCAATCCCAGGACCCTGAGATCATGACCTGAGCTGAAGGCAGACGCTTTTTTTTTTTTTTTTTAATATTTTATTTATTTGACAGAGAGAAACACAGTGAGAGAGGGAACACAAACAGAGAGAATGGGAGAGGGAGAAGCAGGCTTCCTTTGGAGCAGGGAGCCCGATGTGGGGCTCGATCCCAGGACCCCGGGATCATGACCTGAGCTGAAGGCAGACGCCCAACAACTGAGCCACCCAGGCGCCCCTGAAGGCAGACGCTTAAGCAGCTGAGTCGCCCAGGCGCCCCTAAAACATTTTCTTAAAAGGCAAAACAAAAGTTCCACTTGTCTAATGGTATGTCACACGATCCATTATCTTTACTAGTAGTATGGGTAATATTTGACCACCCCTCCCACAAAAAAGCTCTGTCCCAATTTTTTATCAGTGGGTTCTCAAGCCTGAGTGATCGCCAGAATCACCCGGAGAGTTTGTGCAAACGTTGCCGGGCCCAACCCTCAGAGTTCCTGATTCAGAAGGTCTGGGGCGGAGCCCAGTAGTTTGCATTTCTAACAAAGTCCCAATGTTGCCTATGCTGGTAGTTCAGGGATCACAACTCAACTACCGCCATGGGAAGAAATGGATGGAAGACAGGGAGAAGGGAGAAGATTCATTTCCTATATTTAGTACTACTGTTATTCTCTCCACCCAACGTGGGGCAGTAACTCTGCTGATCTGAAGATCAAGAGTCTGCCTGGTCCACCAACTGAGCCAGCCCGGTACCCCTTGGAGACGTGTTTTCTAGAAAAACTACAGCTTATACCTGTTTTCTCAAAGGTTAATACTCCAACTCCCTGCATAAAAATGCTTGGAAATTCCCCAATCCCCACATCCAAGCCACACTCCAGACCAAGTAAGGCAATCTCTCTAAGGAATAACTTAGGCATCAGTACTGGCCACTACAAACAGCCCAGGTAGGCCTGAGCCTTAGGCTGGGCAGGAAGTAGAGCACAGGAGTACCCTCTGGCTGACAGCCTCCTCCCTCCTACCCCACAAGAGGGTAACTCTTGTGCCCGTTAAATACCAGGACTGCATTCAAGGCTGCATCCCTGACCGTAGGAAAGGTAATTTGTTCTGATGAGATGATGTCTCTCTAGAACTTCCACCTCAGGCTAACAGAGCGACACATATTTCAGAAGTTTGACAGAAAGTCTGCACAAAGTAGATTAAAAACCAGTTACCTGAATGTTGAAATAAACCTCATTATCAGCAAAGAGCTGAACTTCATTATCTAACTGAAGGGAATATAATCAGAAACATGGTAATGAGTGCTGTGCTCACCCTGAGAGGGGAAAAAAAAATCCTTTACAATTAAAGAATTAGATTATAAAAACTTTCTCTTTAATCAAGGCTTTTTAACATGGAACAGAGTTCTTGAATAAAATGAAAAGTTTCCAATACATCGAAACAAACCACCATCCATACAACACCCGGCAGGAAACAAAACAAAACAGCAAGTTCACACAATCCCTGTGGCAGCCACGGCCTTACCCTTGGGCGCTGCCTCGTGCAGCACGTGTGCTCTGCCAGGTACAGAGCCCAGCATGGTTTCTGGGGTGCCGCTCAGCGGAGGCCGCAGCCCGAAGAGCGCTCGCCCCTCTGGCCGGGCCGGGGTGCAGTCGGCTCTGCTTGGGAGAAGCAGTCATCACCACGTTCAAACAGTGTACTGAACATCCTTTAAATATCAAAGTGAGAAACAAGAAGGCGACATAATGATGTTGTCAGGAAGATGTTAGCAAGCGAGGGCAACTGTGTGAAGCTTGAGGCTGGAAGTGGCGGCCGGCTTCATTTCTTCGGCTTCTTGGGCAGCGGCCGTCGGAACAACAAGATGTGAGGTTCTGTAAGAGGGAGGAGAATCGAAGGGACGTGCCCGCACTGGTCTCTGCGCTTCCCAGATATCCCCCCACTCAGACCTTTCCAACTAAACGCAGATGTGAGTGGCCGGCCTCAGACGCAGACCCGCCAGCCGGGCCTGTCCGCCGAGCCCAGACCTGTCCGCGCCAGCTCCTCTGCTGCTGCTACAGCCCTGCGGGTCTTTATTCATTCTGCCCAGCAGCGTGGGGTCTGGTGTCTTATCAAGGAATATCCCTTCCTTGGCGTATCTGGAACACATCCCAGCATTCGCTTTCTGACGGAGAATGATGCAGGGGCCATAACCTCTACTGGGCTCTATGTGGCCTTAAGAAAAGAAGGGTACACTCGGACTGAACTAGAGATCAAAGGGGGTTTTTCAGGGACAGGTTGTCTCTGAACCACCCAGATACTTTCCTCTTATTTTTGGTCACTCCAGTGTTTCTACATGGCTGGTGAGGAACCAACAAAGCACCCTTATCCTCCCATTTTTCTGGCTTATTCAATCTCATCATTCCGTCTTTCCCTCAGGGAAGGAGCCCTCCGTGGTTGCTTTCAGACGCTGCACCAACCTGGTTCGTGGATCATGTAATGGACCCATCCCTGACTCTGCTGCACGCCAAGGTTCCTCCATTCCGATTCAGACATCAGATGGGTTTTAGGGACCAGCTTAGCGATGTCCTTGGGCAGCATGACATGCCTGTAACAGAAGCATGGCAAGGTGGGGGCATTCACACCAGTACTGGGTGCAGTCTGTTAGACAAGAGCTTGCATACAAAGCTGAGAGGGCAGAAAAGAAAAAATTGGTTTTGATGGTAGGGAGTTTATACAATCTTATTGTGGGTTAGAGGCAGCTAGAAATAAAGCCTAGTTATGTAAATCCTCACCAAAGCGGGTTAAAAAGCACACATTAACGAATAACTCAAGTGAAGGAGCGCCTGTTTTCCTGCCTTCCCAGAGCTCGGGCTGCTGATTACTCTCGAACATCTAAGGCAGCCCCACAGCACACACAGTAATTAAAAGTTGTTTTGAAAAGGA
This sequence comes from Potos flavus, assembly GCA_028534135.1. NCBI lineage: Eukaryota > Metazoa > Chordata > Mammalia > Carnivora > Procyonidae > Potos > Potos flavus. The sequence continues at coordinate 58,075,347 of CM052893.1, forward strand.
TTGGTTTTGCAGAAGAAAGGCCTCGGTGGAGCGGTGGAGCGCTGCGTGAAGAGCCACCACTAAGGATGAAATGGAAATGTCTTACCCTCTACAATCTACCTTTGATTTCATTTTCCTAACTTTGAAGAGAGCTGCCATGAGACTTCTTCCCAAGTTCTCCTAACCAAGGGTAAGTCCCCTTTCCTGGCAAAAAATTCCTCTGACGTGAACTGGGCTGAGCCAGACAGACTCCGTCATGCTCAGTGGCAATACACCAGATGCTCCCTGTACTAGGGGCGGAGATTCTCTGCAAAGGCCTAACTCTAGTGTGGATTTGTGAAGACAGCTTCCATTCGGACAAGCCGCTGGCACAGGACTGCCTTCAACACCCAATCGGATCCGACAGACAAACCCACCCACAAACCCTCCCCGGTCCTAAACCACGACAGCACCGCCAGGCCCTACCGCCTCAGGGAGATGAAGCTAGCCTCGCAGAGCTGGTGAGCAGAGTGTAGCGAACCGGCCCGCGGCCCCGCAGGGCCCCGGGCCCCGCGCTCGGCTGGAAAAGAAACCCAAGCCTGGCAAGTTTCCACAGACACCGCCCAGGCAGTCGGTGGGAGCGTCACGGACTCGGGCAGAACCCTCGCTCGTCCCCGATTTCCCGGCCGTCAGACGCCAGCCCGCGGCGAGCGCTACAGTCCCCAGCACGGCCGCACCGCCTCCTCCCGAAGCCCGGCAGGCTCCGCTCCGACTCCGCCGCGCGGGGACGGCCGGGGCCGCGGGGTCCGACGCCGCAGAGGCACCTAGCAGCCCCCTCCGGAGCCGCCGCGGCCCCCCTCCCCGGCAGGCTCCACAAGGCCAAGTTCGACGTGTCCGGGGAAGCTCGGAGAACGCTCCCGAACCCCGCCAGGTTGGAGGGGGTCGGCCTCCCACTCGAGCCACGCCCCCTCCCCAGCTCAGGGCCGCCGCGCCGCCAGGCCCTCGCGCATGCGCCCTGCGCTCCCCGCGACCGTCGCCTCCCGCGTCCCGGGAGTGTCTCGCGCATGCGCTGGTCCTGTCGCTTCGGCCCCGGTGACTAACTCCCGTTGCCCTCACTTGTCAAAGTTCACGACCTCGTTATGGCCCCCGCGCCGGCACTAACCGGTACTCGAACTCCTCGTCGTCGTATTTGTCCGAATAGTAAATCTGTTTGTGCGACATGATCGCTCAGTCTGAGGACCGTCAGACCCGCGCCGCCAACGTCCAAACAACTCCCAGCAGCACGCGCTCCCACCCACTTTGGCCTCGCTTTCAAACACGCCGCCCGCGCTTCCTATTGGTCCCTTTGGTTTAAGGCGGGACGTCTCCACCTTCAAGCCTTGGATTGGCTTAGATTTGCTTCTCCTCGAGTCCTTATTGGAGTGTACGCCTAACGTTCGTCAAGAACGAGCGTAGGTAAAAAGTACGTCTCTAATTGGCTACCTCTGCCCCCGTGCGCGTTCTCGCGCTGCCATTGGCTGATCCTGGAAAGTGGGCCGGCTGAAGGAGGGACGCTGAGGTAGAGGGTCAGGGGTTAGTGAGGCCGGAAGTGAGTGCAATAAAGTTTCTTCAGGGAGGCCCGGCCGGGGAGAAAGTTGGAACGGCCACCTAAGGAGGCAGTGGCGTGATCCGGAACCAAATCGAGCCGCGGTGCGGTGCGGAGACTCCATGAGGCCCTGGTGAGTTGGGTCTTCTCCCTCTCCTTAGGTGACCCACTCCTCCACCCCGGAACCCCTCTCCCGGGACCCTACTTCCGGTCTGCATTTGTAAGTCCCGCCCCCTAGGACCCCCTCCCCGGAAGTCCCACCCCCCATCTTCAGGGGGGCGCCCCGAACCCCGACTTGTTTTCTGTTTATCGTCCACGACCCCACCTTGCCGCCTAGCTTTCCTGGAAGTCCCACCCCCGGACTTGCTTCCAAGCCCTACTGCGAGAAACCTGACGGTAGTTCTTCCAATTCCCCGAGACCCCGCCTCCTGACGACGGGTCCATCCAAAAGCCTGTCTCCCAGAAGGCCAGGGCCCCGCCCCTCGGCGGTGGGGCCGCGCGCGCGCGCCCACGCCCCCAGGGCCCCGCCCGAGGCCCCGCCCCCTCCCTGACCACGTCGGCCGTGCGGGAGCCTGGACTCGGGGAAGTCCCCGGTGCACGCGACCTGGGGCCACGCCCCCCCCGGGAGCGTTCCGAGTGGGACCCGGGCCCCCTCGCAGCAGCGCCGTCTTTGGGTCCCGAAAGCCCTTGCAGGCAGCGTTCCCCTTTCTCGCGTGGGCCTCGGGCCCAGCTGTCCCGAGCGCTCCTGCTCCGGCAGGTGGGAAGTCCATGGGCCCCGCGCGGTTCCGAGCGGCGCGAGGTCCGAGGCAGCCCTCCGCCTCCCCCTGCCCCCTGCAAGCCTTGGGGTTGGGCGCGAGAGGGGGACAGAGGCTTGCTCCTGGGTGCCCAGCCCCGGAGTTTCCCTGCCCAGGACCGACTCCGCCCCAGAGACAGCTGTAGGTCTCACACCTGCACCTCGGGAGCTGGTAGGGCCATGGGTTTATTGGCGTGTGACCCGCGGGTGCGACAGGAGCGAAAGTTCTCTGCTGCCAGAAAACGGTGGCTTGGCGTGGGTGGAGGGGACAGTGACCTTTTTGCTGTTTGATTTTTTTTTTTTTTTTTGGAAGGGACTCCACCGTTTCTTTGGCTCTTCCCCTCCCCCTAACCAGAGTTCTTGTCTGGGCATTCCTCCTGGTCCCGCTCGCCCAGCCTTCCCTTCTGGAAACATTCCTGAGGCTTTCGCCATTTCCTGCTACTTGCCTCCTCCTCCCTGCTGGGCCGAGCAGTCACAAGCTGCTTCTCCCCCACACCCAGGCACCCCGACTCCCAGTAGGCAGCCTCCTTTCCTATGCAAATTTAAAGAGCCCGACTTCCTCTATCTCGCCTCCAAACGCCCACACCTGTTGGTTGTTCCCTGCCTCTGGATTGTGCGCGTTCCCGCAGGAGGAGGACGTCCTGCCCTGTGTGCTGGGGCACGCCTCCATCTCTCTAGGCCTGAGCGCTGAAGGCCTGAGGAAAGGGAGTGACTAAGACCCGGGGAAAGAGCTTAGCACAGTATCTAACACCATTTAAGTGTTAGTATTATCAATTGCTGTAGTTTGCGTCTTTGTATCTTCTGGAGTTTAAGAATAGGTAATCCCAAGGTGAGCGTGGGGGTCCTACGTATCTTCACCTTCCTGTTTGGTGACTTTGCCTCTTCCTCCAAGGCCCCTCTAGCAGAGCTGTGTCTGGGAGCCGCATGTGAAAGGGATGGCTGGGGCTGCTCCCGGTGTCCAGCCCCAGCCCATCCCTGGCCATAGATTTGTCTGCTGCTCCCTCTGTCCCTTCCTGGCCTGCAGCCCCCACTTCTCCTGGAGAACTGTTTCACTCTCCCGCCTCCTCCAGCCAAACTCTGCCCCTGGTGTTGGGGGGCACTGTGCTCCGTGGTGGACACCTGCAACTTCTGCGGTCCCCAGTCCAGGAGGAGGGGTGTGAACCTGCCGGCCGCCCCTGCCAGCTTGCTTTGCTGACTAGGCCTGTGGAAGGGGGCACAGAGGAATGCTTGGCTGGGGGCTGCTGCTCCTCGGCATGGTGGGTGCCGTGGGAGGGCCCCATCAGCCTGTCCTCTGCCCCAGCTTCCGCCTGGGGCTCCCTAGTGCGCCACCCGGGTTGGACTTTGTTCCCCTTACTTCTCCAGCTTTGCTCCTCCTCTTGGCCCCTCTCTGCGTCCGCTGGGACCACTTCCATCCTCTCCCGTTTTCCTAACCTCCTGTCCTCAGCTGTGGTAGCAGAGGGTGCTAATGGCCCGGGCTCCCTGGGGCCACCACCCGACCGTGTGGTAGTGCTGGGGGTGGCCTGGCCTGGAGGAGGGGGGCGTTTGAGTGTTCCACCAGGACAGGAAGGGAACTGCTGAGCTCAGGGGTCCCCTCCCTTTTCCACCCCCAGCTCCCTCTGTTTCCTCTCTTATTCCCCCTGCCCTCCCGTAGCTTCCTGCTCCCTTTGGCCGCCTTTGCCGGCCGTGTCCTGTGTGGATTGATCCAGACCTCCTCTTATTTCCCTCCTTTTCTTCTCATTCCTACATCCTTCCCTCCCACCCCCACTTTACTCCTCCCCAGATTACTGGTGGTTTGTCTGGGGGGCGGGGGGTGGGGGTGGGGAAGGGGGTGCGCGGAGAGAGCTCCATCCCCGCCGGAGCGCTGGGCTGGGGCTGTGGTGGGGGCTTGGCCCCTTGGAGCCTGTGAGTCAGCACTGTCCTCGGAATTGGTCTCTGGCCGTAGCTCTCCGCCCCTGGGGAGGAGCCAGGCAGCTCTGGGTCCAGCCCGTTCTCTCTCAGCCCGAGAAGAGGCTCCACGCTGGGCGGGGATGGGGCCTGAAACTCTCTGGGTCTGAGCTGGGGGCGCTGGCGCCACTTGTCCCTCTCCCTCCCCAGGATCCTTGAGATTTCTGGGCCCTGGAGGTCCGGTCAGACTAAGGTCCTGGGGATGCCCCCTGCCTGGCCCCCTTGCCCGGACCGGCAGGGGGGCCGGGCTGGGCAGCAGCCTCCCTCCAGCAGCAGCCATGGATCTCCTGCCCCCCAAGCCCAAGTACAACCCACTCCGGAACGAGTCTCTGTCATCGCTGGAGGAGGGGGCTTCAGGGTCCTCCCCACCGGAGGAGCTGCCCTCCCCATCGGCCTCGTCCCTGGGGCCCATCCTGCCACCTCTGCCCGGGGATGACAGTCCCACTACCCTGTGCTCCTTCTTCCCCCGGATGAGCAACCTGAAGCTGGCCAACCCAGCCGGGGGGCGCCCGGGGCCAAAGGGGGAGCCGGGAAGGGCAGCTGAGGATGGAGAGGGGACCGGAGGGGCGGCCGTGCCAGACTCAGGCCCCCTGCCCCTCCTCCAGGACATGAACAAGCTGAGTGGAGGCGGCGGGCGCAGGACTCGGGTGGAAGGGGGCCAGCTGGGGGGCGAGGAGTGGACCCGCCACGGGAGCTTCGTCAATAAGCCCACGCGGGGCTGGCTGCATCCCAACGACAAAGTCATGGGACCCGGGGTTTCCTACCTGGTTCGGGTGAGTGACCATCCTGCCATCCCCCTGCCCTCCTCCCTCCCAGACCTCTCCGGTTCCTCTGCTCACTTGGGTTTTTCTGGAGTCTCTGGTTTTCTGCTCTCCCCAGCACCACCCTTGGTTTCGGGGTCCTGTTTCTCATACGTTTCTTGCTGCTTCTTTGCTTCTGTGGCCCCTCCCCTTCCAGCTCGGCCTGGGCCCCTTCCTTCTGGTGACACCCCC